>CM017560.1:59324535-59857035 GCA_007844125.1 Sinonovacula constricta | reverse complement strand
GAAATAGACAAAAGTAAATTTAATGACGTATGCGGCAGGTGTTTCCAAAGTGATAGGGAATACCATATGGTCCAGCAGCGGTATTAATGGTTTCATTAAGTGCTTCCCTATGTTCTCTTAAAGAAAAGGGTTAGTTGTTATTTTCAGTATTGTTTGAATAAAAGTTTAATTCTTTTTGGTATTCTTAAGAGTAATTTTCAGAAGATGATTTTTTTAAAACTTTTAGCCAGAGTGTCTGAAATGTCTTTTTTGTTTGTCTTTATTGAGTCATTACATTCTAAATGATTAACTGTTGCTGAAGTAGATTAGAGCCAATTTTCCTAAATGCTGACCAAACATTTTTAACAGAAGATTTACTTGTTATACCAGAAACAAATTTCTGCTAAGAAGTTTTTTTATGGCTTGTTTAATGATCCGCCTGCTCTTCGCCCTTTTATTTTTGACATTATTTATATTACTACCAGTATGTCGAATATTGTATTTCTTTAATTCCGCTCTACAATTTTTAATGGATTTTTTTTTTTCATTCATCATTAAACAAAGGTTTTTTACGCTTTGACTTTGTTGTGGTTGTAGGTATATTCTTTCCTGTTATGCCATGAATAAATGTTGAGAATGAATGCATTTCATCATCAGCATTCTCAAATATTGAAGTAGTCAATTCTTCAGTATAATACATTGAGAGTAATTCACAATTCGCTCTGTTCATCCTCCAGTAAGTATTACTGTCACTTGGTGTACAGATTTGTTGTGTAAAATTACTGTAAAGTGATCACTTCCAAATAAATCACCATGTGTATCCCAGGCATAATCAAAATATAAGAAGAATGATATAGAGAAATATCAAAAGATGAATAATTTCCTGTAAAAGGATGTAAGTAAATTGCCTTTTTTGTTATTTATTAGGTATACATCGTTTTGAACAATAACGTCCTCTAACGTTTTACCCATAGTGTTATAATCAGAACATCAAAATCAATTTCATCATTTTTTAAGAATGTCACCTGAAAGTGGAGCACGGCAGGGTTTTAAGTGAGCAATAAAAGTCAAATTTCATTAAAATTAACTTAATGACCTCGACAATTCCAATGCACTATTTTGTTGACATCAGATGGTATTTAACTTGAGCTTTAACGGGTGAGCTTGACTCCTTTTCTTTGTCTGGGTGGGAGAATCAGTCCTCTTCAGACAATCAAATCTATTTTGAGAGATGGACCGGCCAACTCTCTTCTCCTGGGTATTAAGAGGACTAGGTCCTCTTGTTTGCCCAGAAAGGTTTTTTGCTTCTTATGAAGTGTTTGTCTTTGCTGCAGCTTTTTTTTCTGCCTTATGGTTTTGAAATATGTTCTGAAGGTTGGGTAGAGGAGGGTTTGGAAGGCTGAGTAGAGGAAGGTTTAGAAGACTGTGTCGACGAAGAGTGTTTAGGTGGGGAAGTTTTTATAGTTATGTTACTTCGAGAAGACTATGTGTTTTTGTTCCCGAAGACTCTGTAGTTTTGAACTTGCTTGGAATTATGTTGTTGTTTTTTCAGAAACTTGATTTCCTGATTGAGTTTCATACTGCGTTGAACTGTTCTGGCAAACCAAAGTGTGATATTTTATCATGGCAGCGGGTTTGCTTTTGAAGAGAATTTAATAAGTTTCTCTTTAGCTAAGGTACGCGCCTCAGGAAATGAGATATTAAGGGAGTAATAAATTTTAAGTACCTCTTCCTCCAATTTCCATGCTGGGCATTCTCTGGACCTACTTTCGAGAAATCCAGAGCAGTTTACACATTTGGGCCCAGTTTGACAATCAAAGTTTGGTGAGTGGGCGGGTTCACAGCATCGTCCGCAGATGATATTGTTTGTCCATGTTGACCCATATGACCAAACCTCTGACAGTCCAAGCAACGAAATGGATTAGGGAAATATACTTAAACTTTCACGATTAGATAACCAACTTTGATTGTGGATGGGAGTTTTGGTGTGTTAAATGTAAGGACGAGTGCCTTTGTGGGAATTTTACCTTCTTCCTTTTTGATGAAGATCATATGGATACCACTCACACCTGTGAGTTCTGTCAGGATCTCCTCTTCAGAGAGTCCAGAAAGGTCAGGGCAGCGGATAACTCCTTTTGAATAATTAAGCGAATTATGTGAGAAAGATATGACGTTGAGTGAACAATACCGTTTGATTGAGTATTTTTTCTGCGATCGGCTGTCGATTTGTTTCTATCAATAAACAGTAATGTTTTAATTGTCTGATTTAATTGATTTTTCAAATACGAGAGATGAAATTTTAGTTATTGGAATTTTCTCAAGGGACTGAATTACAAAGTGTGGAAATGTTGATTTATTTGTTATTAACTCCGGGCCAAAATGGTGTATTGGTTAATGTCGACATAACTGACACATGACTTCGCTAACCTCAAACATCACGATCCCCTAATGAATTAGACAATCCTTAAACGAACCACGATCCGTGCAATGAAAAGTGCAGTCCACCGTCCCTCTTCCCGAAGAACCGAATTGTATTTGTGCGACAGGACCCACTCCGAACAATTTGCATGTCTTTTGCTGAATGCCAGCTCAGTCAGTATGATAATTTCCTTGGTTAACGCTTTGCTTGAACTACAATCGTCGATGAGAAAGAGTGTCAACTCGCCTTTGTAAAGCTAATAGGAGTCCCGTGTATCCGATTCGCAAGGAGAGAGTAAACCTTATCGTCAGTCCAAATTCCCATTCGATTGAGATAGGTTGTATTATGCCTTAGCGTGGGACAAAGGAGAACTATGTGCTCAAACACGCCAAATCCACTTCATATATCCACAGCCCTTTGCTCCGCAGATGTTGGCAGAGAGGGAGGTGGAGCCACATAGGCAAGTTAATAAAAACATGGGCGGGGCGGCCATTCTCCATATACAGCTCCGCATCCACGAAGATATTTATATTTAACTTGCCCGCGGGGTGGGGTTGTAAAAAGCTTCGGTTTGGAATGCGAAGGCTTCTTCCAGTTCTTCGAACACCATAAGGATCAGCTTCATGCTACGCGCCGGTACGTTCAAGTTGATGTTAGTATCGTTTTTTTACGATTCTGCGATGTCAGAGGACCATGTCGTACATTGGTAGTCAGCCGTTATACCGCTTGTGTATCGCGGACGCAAGACCTGGCTGCTCGACTACTTCAAAATCCAGACTAATGGCCTCTGCATTGTAGGAGGCGACGGCGTCTCCAGATGCCATAATGACACTGCTGTAATCGTTAAGTGTGAGTTCGTACAAGAGGCGGCCACTGAAAAGAGTAGAATGGCGCATGTCCCTCGAGCAGCTAAAAGTCCAGCAGAATTTAGCCCGATTTTGAAGCTGAGGCAGGCTGTTCCGGGTCCTATAATCTCGTGGGTCCCGATGTTGTGGGACATAACCAGCAGCTGCAGATTTTGGTCAATTGTAGATGGATGGTTGGTCACACCAACCGAATGTCTGGTCCCTTTCATTCCCATGGGAGTTATCAGCCTCCTAAACCGTTGCTTGACATAGCAATGTATAAGTATTAAACTTATCTTACCCTGTCTTTGAATCAATATTATGGATGAGGGCGTTGTAACAGAATGGAGGTGAGGATCAGGATTGTAATGATGAGTTCCTTTAGTGACGACCTCTAAGGCGGGGACAACTCAACGTCTACAAGAAAGGACAGCTTCGTTTTAAGGCATACAAAGGTCCCTATCTAACACCCGTGTTTAGAAAGAAGCCCACTTGCTTTGCCAACCATAGCAGCTAGACGTGGTGGTAGTGAAATCGCCCGGAATGATGAGTTTGGATTCATAGATTTGAGGATGGGAGGAAAGAAAGCCTCAAACACAACCTCTGTAAGACAGACACATAACTAGCACAACCCATGGCATCCGCAGATAGTGAAATGGAAATGACAAAACTGTATCTTAATAAGTCTGAATCTGTTCTAAACACTTTTATGACCAACCTTTCGATACATCGGATATGTATAGAACATTTCTTATGCAGCAGTATCGGAAGCCCAGGGGTTGTCGTTGGGGGGCGGGGGTCTTTTTAACGCTATGCAGACTCAGCGGGGTGAACTTACACAAAACCTAGCTCAGTTGAAGGCACTCGACGAGCATTAAGCAAACCGAAAAAAAGTATCGGAGACTGAAGACCCTGAGAAGAAACGCCGCACCTTGAAAGGATTGATACATCTAGAAGAGGACAGGTTTACACAGCTAGAAGAAGACACTCAACAAATAAGCCTAATACGTAAAATAATAAGCAGGATTCTAGATGATGACACGACATTGTTTGGGCGAATCCGATCTTTGTTCAATAAGCAGGGGATCACAATTGTTTTGAACTAGAACGCGATAGGGAGGACAGTCAGCTCTATTGCTGTAGCTATGATGGTACACCACCTGCTCTCACCCTCCAACGCCAAAGGACAAGTACAGAATTGAGGAGTATGTAAAAAATAGCTTAAGGCCATCTTGGCAAATTGACAGGCAAATTCGTTGCCGCACTTTCATGAATTATTGGAAGCATTGTAAGCTGCAATTGGCAAAGTAGTAGGATGACTTGCTAAATAAACTTTGGCCTTGATCCTGGTTGTGGTTTAGCTTTTAGTAATTGCCGTTCAAGATTGGTTCATGAAGACAATGAAACCAAAGAACAGCTAGCGTTTTATAGTTTGCATGCCCGCGGGCTCCTTGATAATCCGATATAGGACCCTTCTGCTCGTCTGATACAGGGGCTTTAGGTGAATCTGTAAAATGCGGTGCCACCACTTTTGGTACATTTTTAGGAAAACTGGTTATGATAATGGTATAGTTGCCTTCGATGTTAACATCGTTAAAGCCAAACATTATCCCGTCAATAGTCAGTATTTTGTTATTGCAGTCTGCCTAGTTTTTGTTGATTTTAAATAGCATGTTGCTCGGAACAATGTAGAGGCCTTGGCCATGGAAGTTCACTTCCGAACCGGTGTAATGCAATATATGGTATCGCATGAGGTCTACTAGCGAGTTGATTGCATCCTCAATTTTTGCAAGAAGCTATGTTGGGCCTCCACGGCGGTGGCGCCTCGAACAATGCGTGCCCGACTCTGCGCTTGAGCTCCGAGCAGAGCCCACATGTACGTGCGTACTGACTCGTCAACCCTGTAAATCCCAATGGCAAGTCAACATTTATATCCTCTATGAAGAGTGTTCACAGACTTTAGAAGCAGGTCATGGAGACCAATAATATGACTTTGAAATGAGAACCACAACCTGTTGTGGCCGCCAAAACGGCACAATTAAGCTGGTTTTGCCAAAACTGCATCGGGGTCCCGTTCTAAGCCACGATTATTGAATCTATCTTGACTGGGAGTAGAACATATTTTTAAATATGTCTGACACTGTCGAGTTTCGCGATTACTCGGAGAAGCATTCCCGGTCTTATACTTTTTGTCAGTATTTGCTAAAGATGTTCCAGACAATCACAGATATAACAACAACTCTTTAAAAGACAATTGACAACAAATGTGACAGGATCTGTCTGGATCTATCATCTACGTTGTGGGATGGCACAACATTTTATGGAGCCCGCGTTGTGGTCGTTCGATGATCTCAAGGGGGTGGGGGTGTCACTACTGCTGCTCTACCCATCGTTAGTAAAGAAGCAGATGGTCGCGCTGTTCAAGCCAATGGCGTGGTCATAAGCAAACAATTGAAAAACTCCTCGGCCTCGATGCTAATCCGAAACAGCATAGATCAGCCCGTTCGTTGGACCAAATCCCATCAACCATATGTTTATACATATTGACCAGTTCAACACCTAGTCAAACACATTCAATAGGGCTCCTAGCAAACTTCTAGCTGTGGTGAGCATCGTCAGGTGTGCGTAGGCGGATATAAAAACATGTGTGTTTCCGAACCCAGAGTTCAACAGTTCACAGCTAGAATTTTATCGGAACCATGCCTCTCAGGTACAGACAAGAGCGGCCAAATTATAGACAATCACGATCTTCCCATCAGTGTTGTACTTGAAGAAATAAAATGTATCTTTGTCGGTCATGGTGGCGTTCTGGAGCCCAACGCACATCTTTCTGATTACACCAAACTCTCCTATGTTGATAGTAGAGTTAAACAGATCGCAGTCCCAAACCTTTTGAGAACGCCAGGAAAACGCAATATAGTGGCACCTATACGGATGGCAGTCGAGTCAAAAACCGTCGGTAATCCGCGGGATTTTACAAACGTCGTCTCGGTGCAGATTCTTCAACAAGCTGTTTTTGAAATAAGAGAAAATGTCATTCGAGTTGACGGAACCAGTCCTATGAAAGGTGACATTGCTCTCAATGGACAACAGATACAACATTAACCGATTCCCGCTTTTCGACCGATGCTGGCAACAAGTGTTACGTCGACGCAAGCATTTACCAGCTCAAGTCGTCTTCTGTTAGTCCTACAGTCACGGCGAAGGAGACTGTGTCCCTAACAAGCGGTCGATTACAGTGTACCTTCGGTTCAAATAACAATGGCAAGGACTTTTCCAAAATATGATATACGATGGCCACAAAAGGAAAAACACATTTATATTACAACCTCCGCCTCCCATACCAGTGGACTGTCAGAATACATATTAACTGTTGGAATTTGCATGGATCGCGACTTCAGACACGAAATTAACATGGAATTACATGGATGTTACTATGCAAGCTTCTTAATATTATTGACCCATCATTTATCGATAAAGTGTTTTCTCATGGACACACTACACATGGAGTTCAGACATGCACAACACATAGAGGCTGACAACTCTGCATTTCCTTATAAAATGACATCGGAGTCATCAAATCCGTCAGTGCAATCAATTGAACTGACGCGCGTAATAGAACTTGAACACAATTCTGACAGCATGATTGTTCAATAAGAATATGTGACAAAGTCATATGAACATTCACACATACATTCAAATTTAAAAAGGCACAGGAAAAATGTATTCACAAACAATATAAATGTAAAAGTAAGAACAAATATGTAATGAGTCATTTACCAAAAATGTAATCCATACAGTTACTGTTAAATGTACATGACACACTATACTATTGCGACTGTGAATGATGAAGTATACTACAAGTACTTATTATGTCCTATATATGTATGTATGTAAAACGTACATGGTGTGTCGTAATGTTGTCGAATTGTGCAAACTAAGTAGATTGTAATGCCAAGTGTCATACAATCTGGCTGCGTTCATGCATTCTGTATGAGCAATGATAAATGGTGTCGAATACTTCATAATCAGATTACAAAAGTAAAGCTAACATATTGACCTTTATAATAAAATGGTAATTACTTAATCATATAGTAACTATAGTCAGATTTGCATTTGCTGTTTAACCCCGAGAATCACAATTAACAATGTCACCAACAGACTTGATCACGTCTGTGCGGACATGCCGTTCACAGGCTATAAGAATTAAAAGACGTTGCTCCTTCGTCGTATGTTCAACTATTTTGTGCAATTTTCGATGCGAAACTAACAATAAGCAACAAGATAATTTCAAGAACTATGGCAAGATTCTTTTAAATAAGATCTTGTTCATCACAATATGGAGCAAGGTTTTATTGGTCATACCCAAGACGGTATAGATACAGTTATAAATCAAGTTAAACAAGGTATTTTAAGATCAAATTAATAAACTTAAAGCCATACTAACGCCGTGCAGAAATAAACAACACCAATATAATTTGTTAAAAAAACAACAATTTTGTGCTGCATAAAATTACCCAAAATTACCGTGATTGACCCTTTGAAATATTTGAATTTCCTTTCAAAATTTATGTTGAATTTTAAAATCAAACACCGAGCCGGTCGCAATGACAATAAAACTACACAAAATAAGCTTGTACTAAGACTAGGCAACCGAGTAAGCAGAGCTCCCTGGATTTAACAAGACACGCGTCAATATTATTTTTTATTTTCTTCCCTTTCTACATGAAATACGGCGTTTGCGTATGTTGCAGCTACATTCTATTTAGAACAGAACTGAGGACTGCGCAACATACTGGCTGAGAGGCTCACTGGTAAAATAAGTTGTCAAATTACGCTTACACAGCCATTTCTGTGTTTTCACAATTTAACCACAATATTAATGCATGTAAACGTCAAATATCAATTTAATTATAAGAAACCTGTGAATTTAGATTGATCACTTTGAAAAATTCTTCCGTCTAATACCAAACCGTTTTCTCGCCCCTGCGTTTACAGACAAAACGTCGAACTTACATACCGACGAGCCTAATCGTGTGTAAATCTAAATCTACAGAAGTGCCATATATACGCTTGTTTCACCAGTAAAGGCTGAATGTTAAGCTTTGAGTAAATTTAGTTGTTTGGTCAGCAAAATATGTTTTACACAAAAATTAAAGGTACACGGACCTGGGACTTTATACGACTTTATTCTTTACCAGATTTATTTCACGAGTGCAGTTCTACACAGGCAGCCGATTGTTTAAATAGTGGTATTTTGTCAGTTTTTTTGGGGAAATATTTTCTCTGTTTCAGATGTGGCATTGATCAAACTTAATTGCATCTGCCCCATCATTTTTAACAGAGTGAAAATTCTTCGTATATAAAACTGCAGTGATTTGTGTCCCTGCCTTTTTGTGTAAACCAAATGAGCTATGAATGGTGTATAGATCATACACTTTGCAATAACTTAGGGTATTTAAATTTTATCTATTTACTTACAATCGTAGTAAAGACGGCATACATGTGTGATCTTGGTTTCCTTGTAAATCATTTCAGAACTCACCACAATCTTTAATGAGTAAACAAACCATGTATATTTTCAAACAGATTTTAATTTTCTTAGGCAAATACAGTTGAATAACAGACTCGACTATATCAGTAACAAGGTATATGTAAAACGTACCTGCACCACGATTGATTAGTTACAATTCCTGCCTCAACCACCTGCTATTTGTACATGCTTTATTGTTTTCAGTTTTTACGTTTAAATATTAAATCTATATCTAAGGTTTTTATTAAGGTTTCTGGTTCATCTGTATTCTCCCTAGGCAACAATTTCTACGCATTTACCCTGTTAGAATGCTGGTACCTGGTAAATAATGCTGAACGAAGAACAAAACGCTAAGTTTTGAGATCGGCACATTAGACGCTGCGAAAATTCTACGCTTACGTATACAATCACCCGGTCACCATTTATAAACACAATGTCAATAATTTACATAAATTCAACTTACGTTTACAACTAAGAGTTTAAATCGTATTATTGACCTCAATCTTTTACCCAAACGACATGTGTAATATTCACTCTTATGACAGCAACATGTATTAAAAATACGTTTACTATGTATCTCCCTTTTAAACTTTGTATCATATTAATTTACGTATAACTTAATACTTGCTAAATAAAAGATAATATTTAACAAAAATAAATTAGATATGGTCGAATCAAACTCGTAACAAAACTTGCGTTGTGTTTAACTTATGGATACTTAGTTGTTCGTTTGCGAATATAATGAATGACTGCGATGTGCCATGTAATATAAAAGGCGGATTATGTAAACAGTATGAACGTGCCTTAAATATCTTAGTTTTGGTTGTGGTTAAACAGGTACAGGAAGTAGATAAATTATAGTAGTAATGGTAGTAGTAGATGTTATTGTGGAGTCGGTGGTCGTAGACGTAGAGGTTTTAGTAAAATAAGTAGTAGTAAAAGCAGTGATAGTTGAAGTTGTAGTATAGTGATGGTAGTAGTAAGTGTAAGCAGCGGTAGAATACGAGGGTGTAGAAGTGGTTTCATTACTGGCCTGTGTGATAGTTAAAGTAGCAACACTAGAAGTAGGGATGGATGAGTAGTAGTGGTGTCACAAATATGAGAGAAGCAGTAGGCGAAATCTGTTGGTGTCTTGTGCATTCATACTATGCAGTCGACTTTCTATCAACGATGCTCTCATGTTTAGTGACATATCATACTTGTCTAATTTACCTATTGATTATTTTCACATAATACTTAAAAATGTGTCTATATTTTCAGATTGATAAGATGTCACAACTTTTGACCATTATCGCCATTATTTCGAATGCAGATTTTGTGTTAGGTAAGCTTATTAAGGTGATTTATGAATTAATATTTTACTTTATATTTTCATTTTTTAATACTGTACAAACAATAGAAAAATGAAATCATAATAATGTAACGAAATGCATATAACCATTTTACACTAAATCAAATATGATGAATAACGTTCTATGATTAGGCACTAAAGACAACAACTTTGGTATAAAAAATCAAATAGCTCCTTACGTACTGCCCTTATGTTATTTTAATTGGTTTGATCTACTTAGGAAGATCTTTTTCTTCAAAAAGTATAACTTTCACTAATTGGGGATTAGTGAGCGACGACATATCCATAAATGGAATGTATTAATATAACACGGGGAGGAAAATGTGCAGCCAGTCTGCGTCTCAAACTCGGGACCATTCGCTAACGGGCGAAAGCTCAACCGAATGGGCTTATACGTTCTACTGCTTTCAGTAAACTACATAAACTGAATCAATGTGATTATAAACATCTCGGGTATTTAGACAATTCTGACGAGTTTAATTATAAGTATCTATATGTACACGTAAAGTATGGGAAACAGTGTCGCAAGAAATACTAGTTTTATTATTCTAAGTAGAAGGCGACCGGGGCGTGGTTAATTAAATGTCCAAGGAGTTCATTTATATCATTTAATCATGTTGTATTTCGTAGAAGATAACTAACGATCAAAACTAGACACTAGTTAGAACAGACCTAAAATTGAGGCACTAACGTAGTTATCAACACATCTATCGAGTGTATTAGTTGGCGATATGATTAGAATCGAAAAGGCGTAAATGCTAGTATCATCTCTCGATATATATTGATTCATCTAGTGCAGATTATGAGCACAGTCACCAAGGGTATATCGGTAAAAATGTAAAAAAGTAACATTCTAAAAAAACGGCATTTATTAAATAAAATACGAAACATACAAACAGGAGACATCCTGAAATAAAAGGCATTCATTATATTTGGAAATGAGGACGATGTAATATATTTAGTTCATTTAAAATGACATGACAATTTAACGCTTTACATGGAAAAGCTTAATAACTTTAACACAATCGATGATTTTAATGTTTCAAGCAGGATGAATGCAACTGCCAAATATATTTAACGAATGGACTGGATTCTCTACATGACTTATAAAGAGTAAATTCTGATGTATTGCTCTCTTCTAGAGTTGAGATGAATTAATATTGTCCCTCGACGATAAAACGAGTACTAACGAAGACACAATAGCATCGGTACATAACCTCAGTTAAAACAATATTTAGTCGACGTAATGTTTGCCTCTCAATCTTTTCTTTCTGTGTGGCAATTTGACACGTCTGATCAACCTGTGTCATTTGATCATTACAAATAATACACATTTTAAGTCGTCGTTGCTATACGCCGTCTGAAATGGGTTGTCTATCGTAAGTTTCAGTCCGCAGCGGAAGTCGTTATAAATAAAATTGGTTTGAGTTGACTATAACATTACGTCCTTACACAATGTCATTCATCTGTGCGTTTTATCTTGAAGAGTGTAATTGCTCCGTCTGTAAATTACAAGATACGAAACAATATCACTACTGTTTTCGAGAATGCACCTGCTTTGAAATTGTTGGGTTATCAGCAATACTTCATAACTTAATCTTTGACTTTCATAATGTTGCTGCCTTTTCTTAGTAGGCCACGATCTACGGCCTATTTGTGGCTACTGAGGCTAGGATGACTTATGGTATTCCGTCTATAAAAATGCAAATATCAGTCATAAGTATGCAAAGCGAACGCGAGAAAGTTTGCAAACCTCCGGAAAATTGATTTTGTTGCATAGTAAATGTACAATGAATGATTTACAATCGGGCTGGTGACTCTCCAAGTCGAACACTTTCTGTAACGTCAGATAAAAGACAAACCCATCTATGACCGGTGTCTAGTTCCTTCATATTTGTTTCTTTTCTTTGATAATATGTACTGGAAATGTACTTCAAAGTTTGGTTAAAAAACCAAATAGGTATGTGTAATTAAAAAAATAATACGTACATCTTCATATATTAACACTTTATCATTTCGTCAGTCTTCGATTCGGACATATGTTAGTAATACATGTAGATTGTTTTCTTCTACATCAAGTTATTTTTGCAAGGTAAAAAAGGTCACCAATATATTTATCTATATCTCTTTGCATAAGTTCTCATAAATGTATTGTTTCAATCTCCCAACCTAAAAGCAAATCAGGTAATGTGAAACAATACAATATATTTATTGGCGTATCAAGACTAAGATGGTTTTATGACATTCCAACACCTCGTCTATACTTGGGTCATTCCCTTTTTCTTCGTCCAAGACTGTTGCCTGTGCACTGAACGGTTAAATTATTTCACAGAAAATTTGGAACCTGTTACAATTGCTATGATGTCATAACGTTCTTATTCCGGTTTCGCTTGTCGTAAAACTTTTAAAGGGCCAAAACTGACTCGCAATTAGGTTGCATTAGATGTAGAATGCTTCCCTACTTTTGACATGAAAGATCTAAATGTATATTTGTCGCCTTTTCTAGTCGTTGTAGAATGTGGAAAGTCAGGAAAATTAAGAGAAGTATCCCGGCCTCGTGATTTTTGACGAACAACATCGACTTTGGTTTCTCTTTTGCTGAGATAATCTCTTTTGTCAGAAGATGTTTTCGATGCTTCAATCGAGGTTCAGCATAGAATTAGCCGTAAATTGGATTTATTCAATAACAGGCTCAAAGTTCAATAAGGATGTCATAAAAGCACATGTTATCCTAAACAGTAGTCGGATTCCATATGGTGCTTTGCCGCTGTAAATTATAGTAGTCGCGTCAAGGTATTAAACATGTTGCTATACACATGAACAAACCGAAAACGAATGCTGAATCTCGTGATACTGTAGCACTATTGATCGGTTATGAAGAGTCATTGTGGGCAAATTTCTCAACCTACATGTAAATCTCAGTCCGTTCATGTCCGTGACCTGTGAAACCATTAAGACTTGGTTCTCCAAGGACGTGCAATGTATGCATTTTCCCCTCGTTTGGTTTAAATACAATTCAGCGATCGGTGTGGCGAACGTATATCATTTGAGAGAGCGATACAACTCACGATCGCTTTAATCACAATCGAGATTCGATCTGCTTAAAAGGTCTTGGTTTACAACTTGACCGTCCGTGTCCAAGGTAATAACACATGTGTGACACTTCTTAAAATGTAACTGACTTATTCAATCAAGAAAGAAATACCACTGGAACAATAAGGCAGGAATAGACCGCCAAGAGTATCTTACGAGAGCGAGAAGTAAGATATGTCAGTTTAACCTGGGAGACAAAGAAGCGATTATTGTCTTTTTTATAGCTTTATATATATACATATTACGTCTTGAGAGGCAAACGTAAACTGGGCCAAGGAAATAAATAAAACAGTTTGTCAAACTGATGATACCATTTCGTACAATGCCATTTTCATTTTACACAAAATATACACCCAGTGGGAGAAAGTTAGTCTGGATCTTAAGCCGTTGTTTACGCCTAGTGAATTAGTCCTAGGCAGATTAAGAGGTAAAACAATGAAATTAACAACATAGGATGGTGGCAGGTGTAATAAACGCTGAGTTTGATGTTTTTTCTTAAGAACTGTGTTTGTTTAGTGAATAGATTTTAATAATCACTGCATAAAGAAATCATGGCGATACAATTAATATTGATAAAACAATTAATTATCGATAATAAACAATGATTTTTAAGTCAAAACGTATAGTTTTTTTATTCAGCCCTGTTCATAAATGCACTTTGCATATTTATTGAAAGTTAATGTACCTTATATCATGTAACTGTACACACGTATTCCCTAGTACAGTCTATAACTGGTACGTTAGTATAAGAAAATAAGAAAGAATCCCATAACACTTAACACAAATATTTAAATATAAACAACCTCTAGACAAATAAAACAGGGAAAGTGACCAATGAAGAGGCGAGACATAACACACAAAAAAGAAAGCAAAACAGTTAGCGCCTTGGAACGGTCAGTTGGCTGACAGTGCTGGAGTGTTTAAATCTGGTTTGTAGAGGGTTCCAACCTTGGACTTCCATCCGAGTTTCCTCTGAAACAAGCTATGTTAAATTATATACCCTATCAAAGTGAGACAACTAACAGCAAGCACCTGCATCACGACTTCAAACTGATAAAACTAACTTATATACAGACAAAAACAATAAATACGAACTTATGTACAATATGAACAGTAGATTAAAGCATCGATATCCTAAAAGTTCCAAACAAGAGAGTAGATTGAAATAAAATAGTCTACGCGATGACGCATTATAAGAACAATTAAATGATTTTAGACATATACAATGCAGTTTGATTATATGTCAGATGCGTCAAAATGTGAAATTAAAAATAAAGACATCAAAGAAATAACCGAATTTTTAAAAACAACCCAAACCACCACAACTTAATGTCATATTTTGAAGAGATAATAAGTAATTAAATTCAATATTATGCTTTAAATGCCAAGGATTTATCCACAATAAGCATATTATATAATAAAGGCAAACACAATGTTGAAGTTATACTTACTGTGTACTCTTACGTGAAGGTCGTGGAGACCGGTCAGGCTGTTTCATCTATATAGGGCACGACTGGAGAGATGAAGAGACAGAAATCAAATAGTGACTTCGAATTATTGCTTTAAGTCACTGTGTTCATGGTGTCTACATGTTCTGTCATCGTGTAATTTAAAAGCAAGGCATTTTCTTGACTGTAAAATGGTCAGTTGCAAGCAATGTGTTACAGTTAATGATTCCCGGGATGTAACCATCATCTGCATATTTCCTGATATGTTTTGGAAATACGTCAGAATCTTAAAATGCATAGGCGTTTTCATACAACAATTATATTTCAAATGAATAACATCATTGTATTGAAAGAATGTTGAATACGCCTACCTTAATTGATGAAATCGAAAGCCTTGCTGTAAGATCCTAAAAGAAATACACTTATATACGATTTAGTGCAAACCTGTTCAAACCTTGTAAGTTGCGATATGTAAATACCTTGTGAGGAAGCACAATGTGATAAACCATTAAGGTATGCATAGTTCACAATACTAAAGTAGAATTTTTCTATCTTGTCATAGATTTTTGCAGAGGCGTTGTCATTGGAAATAGCGATCTCAATGTCTAGAAATGCTGCATTCGATTGTCAGGTATTTATCTTATTAAGGATACGTTTTGGAATGTAAATCAGGTAGATAATTTGAGTAAATAAATAATTATCTCTAGTAAGAATATCATCAAGTTACCCTCTATAACGTGGTTGTGTTAAAAGAAGATTCGGTTAATATGAAAACACGTCAAAACATACAATAATAATATCAGCTTGATGTTTACATAAATGTTCGCATCATTACATATGCAAGTTACAAATGACCAAATGGCCAATGTCATATTTCCTTTAAAATGTGTTCTCTGAAGATACAAGTGTCATATGCATTCGCGTTTAAATTTTAGTTACCATAAATGTAAAGTACACTTTTGTGTCAGTGAACAAGATGTGCATATATCCTTTCTTGTTTTGCATGATGTTAAGTTATTTGTTCCCTAAATACCAAAACTACAAACGACATGTTCCTATCAAACAAATACAATAATAGTCTTAGGAATGTGTAAATAGGCTCAATCTCACACCTATAGAATATTGTAGAAATGTAATGTCCCAATAGTTCTCTACATATCTAAAATAATTTTACCGACAAATAACAAGTATGCAAATTTCATGTGTCATATTATGTGTCAGTCTGTATTAAATTTTACTACAAATATATGTACAGTTTCCAGTGTTGATAAACTTAATTGTTTACATGTCTTTATAGTGTAGGCACTTCTTCATGCCCGTTAACTTAAAAGTGAATGAAAATAGACTTTACTACGAAATATGATCGTTTGTACAATTGTAATAATAACGCACGTGTAATAAAAGAAACATCAACAAAAAGACAAGAAAACATGTCCATATAAAATACAGGTATTTTTCCTACTGAATGTCATTCGAACACACAACAAAATGGACAGTTTTGCACCTTACCGCATTAGACAATGTATTCCCTAACTATAGTACACATCTTAGTCAGTTCTTAGTTTCACACTGAACAATTATATATATTTCACAAGATTTTGACAATATTTAAAAAAATATGTATGCTACTGTCAATCAATATATAATGTAAATAAGGTTGCGCCATTTTTTCCACGACAAATAGATGTTGTTGAAATTGTCCTCGTCTCGTATATTTATGTCATCTATATACTTCTATTTAAATTTATGGGTAAATACATGACAGAACTTAACAATAATAAAATATATGAAAAGTCATATTAGCATTGCAACATCTATTAAAATTTGAAATAGCACAGGACAAAGGTATTCACATACAAGCCAAATGTAAAAGTAAGAACAAGTCTTTGATGAGTCCTTTAACAAAGAGTGCAAACACGACAGCTACGCCTGTATTACAGAGCTCTAACCTCGCACTTCCTCATGGCTTTCTCAAGTACTAGCAATGAAAAGAATACCTATATATTTGAATTAAAATGACGAAAGTTATGACGTCGTTGAAAAGTAATATCTACATAGTGTCCACAACAAAAATAGTAAATGCCATGACATTATTTTGTAAAACAACATTACAAAAAACGTAGTTTGTTTAATTGTTTAAAATGTTATTTATGGAACACACCCATTTCCGAAAACAACATGCATATTGAATGGAACAGCCAAATGTTGTAGCACTAACCAGGTGCACGTTGTCAAAGGAAAAAAAAATCGAACAATGGCCTATACAAGTTTCATACATAATATAATATTTCATACAGTTATTTTTTACTATTAGTACTATTTGAAAAGACAATGTTGGATACATACGACGTGTAATTAAACTGAAACAAAAACAACATACTTTAACGACAACCGGCATGCAGAATGGTTTTATATGTCTTGATATACCGCCATACTTAAGTATGAGTGTCATTTCGCATTAGATATTATACATAAACTACATGTGTTGTCGTCAATTTAAAATTACAATGCTGTGAAAACAAAACTAAATATCAGACTTTAAATGATAAATAATGGAGTCAACAAGACACACATGCTTGCTTTTTCTTCTAGTGACGTTTCTGTTGAATAAAGAGAAACATCGCTTTATTGTTAATTTTAATATTTGCGGAGTCGATACAACTTAATGTAGAATGTGAGTTCGTCGCTTGTAATTCTGAAGATTTTTATTTTAACGTTTCGACAGGCACGGCCACCCTGGGCCTACCGACATCGGCCAACTGTGGCAACCATGCTGTGCTGACGTGTACATCCACTAACTGTACCAATGGGTATAGATTCCTTAAGAATGGTGTTAGTATATATACCCATACTGGACCACAGGACAATATTGACAGAGACAAGTACAATGGAACTGTAATATCCGCCAGCACGGTGAAGCTCACTATAACCGGTATACAACTCTTAGACGAGGGGGCGTATACGTGTGTCTGTGGATTTGATGTTCCATCAGCTCAGCAAATTATGAAGTATACATGTAAGTAATATGTTACTAAATTAGCAATAACCACGTTTAAGCCATTTAAATAAAGACATTATGTATGTTGAAGATTTGTGTTGCCTTTGTTTATATCATCTTGTTTTTTTGTAAGTTGCACCTGCTTACAATTTTTATCTTAAATGTAAACGAAATTAGTTTTCATTACATACATTGAATAATCAGATTAATGAAACATGGTACATATTGTTATCGCTTTTAAAACAACAGACACATCGCAAAAACAACAAAGCAAGCATGTTAGAATGAAAAATGATCATGACCAAACAACTATGTAAAATGTCCTCCCGTGAAGCTTAAACGGAAAGTTAATCAGTGAAGCCGCAACTTCTTATAGTACGTTTATAGAACGTCAATGTGTTGTTTAATTGAGATTTTTACTCTGGCTATGCTCGATGAGCGCGATGAGTATTATTAGAATCTTCGATACAGTTACCCGTGTGTAAAGAAAATGACAGTTTACACTTTACCTAGCTTTGCTGATTTTGTCTAAGTAGACTGATTGGTTACAAGGTCAGCATAAAAGATGCACTGCTCCTTTTGCACACAATGATGGAAATGTTGAGAAGGATATTTATTATTGTTTAGAGTAATATGGAGCATAATGGAATAGGTTGTACAATCAATTATATTACGTCAAGGTAAATTGTTTCGTGAGAATCAAATTCTGTTATGAAAATATCGTTGCCATCATATACAATGTTTATATACAATTTTATTTTCAATTCCTTAGGAACAAACATCTTAAGATAACTTATATCGTCATGACAGGTAAATTGCCTTATATTTATTTAATTCACCATGTTATACTAATCAAAATGGGATACATCATTATTTTACTTCTTGGTACATTGTACTTGAATGCCACTTTGAAATCTGTATGTGTTTTCATTATACTAAATAATAGGTAAAGCAAGTACGTCAAATGCGACGATAACTAACGAAAAGAAGCTAAGTATTACAGTGGACCGTCTCTACCCAAAACCATCAAATGTCGTTACAAGTCTGGTGAGTTACAAACATTTCAAGTTATCGTTGTCCTTTGTTAAGTTTGGTTATTATTTCTTCAGATCATGCAATGTATACAAAGTTAAGAGTATTGATGTATTGTTGGCAATTAATACTTTTGCAATCAAGCATCTGCATTGCTTTAAATTTACGTGATTGCCGAAATTATCGTTGAGACTTCAGGAAGACGGTGACTGAAAGCCTTAATTTGGAGAGTCACTGTTGATCTGTCTCTTTATTTCTCCTGCCTTGTCCTATATAGGAGCGGCAACTGCAACAGTCAACATTGCCTTTATGTGGAAATGCGCTTAAAACTCACCTCGAGCTAAACTTTTTTTTATTTGTATAATCTTGAAAATTCAATATGACTTGTGCCGTATGGCGGTCATAAAAAATCTACTATGTAAACTATGTTGTTATCTTAGTCATCCTATCATGCATGTTATTTAAAATTGGTCGTTGACATATCTTGGACTTGTGATTATTTGACTTGAAAACGCACAACTATGAACATACTATGACAACCATACATATATAGTGCACCCTTACAATACCCTGATGCGCATTTGGTGATTCAGATATATGTTCGTGAAGACTGACTATTAACGTTATACTTATAAAAAATACACTGTTCTTGTGGGTTCCCTTTTTATTCAATTTCTCTTTCTTCAGCAGTCAAACACTTTTCGTAGCATTTTTCAATAACAATGATAAAAATTCCCGCCCATGCAACGTGAACATTATGTGTTCTTTCATATCAACAAGTGTAAAAAAAACTATTGGTCCTTAATTGTAACTCAAATTTAAGCATATTTTTAACTTGTGATGTTGATTGACAAGGCAAAATATTTGTTTTAATCAGTAACGCTCGTCGTTCTAAGAACTGCCTTAATAATATTTTGTTTCACTTCTGAGCATTCTCTAAAAATGTAAACAAACACCTTTGCAAAAGGAGGTTTGAGATGACAATACTGGATAAAGATATACAGTCAACTCTCGTTATCTCAAAATCGGTTATCTCAAATTTCCGGTTATGTCAAACTGTTTTCTACGGTCCCGTTTTTTGCCCTATAGTTTCTATATAGATCGACTCCGCTTATGTCAAATTCGGATGTGTCAAATTAAACGGATATATCAAACTAAATTCTTTGTCCCCACACGTATAAAACTGTTGAAATCAGTTAGTCTATCTCAAACTTCCAAATTGCTATAAGATGCAAAACGGCAACAATAGTGATTTTCACACCTACCGCGAAGAATTGGGCGCGAGTTTTATTGCCAATTATCGGCAATCAGGATGTCACGTAATTTAGAGAAGAGGTTAATCGATTATTATTTAATTAACTGATTTAATGAACAACAATTTCGTTAATAAATTAACGCTGATTAAAGTGTTTCAGTTTGTACTTGTTGTTGCTTCAGGTATACAAAATTAGGCCATGCATTTACGACGACGCAACAACCTACAATAAAAAGAAGAATATAAAATTACATTGTAAAAAATCTAATAACACTTTAAACATGCAAAACCACACAAACCTGCAGAAACTTAGTTCACAGTGGCAGATATTACAAGGAATTTCAGTCATTACCAGTCATCGTGTAGCAGGTAAGAATTTTAAGATTTACACAAACTATCCTTAAATTCGGATAACTCATACTTCGGATATATCAAACTATTTTCTACGGTCCCCTGAAATTTGAGATAACGAGAGTTGACTGTACATTGCAAGAGAGATACAGAGTCGAAACAGATTGAACTGAAGAAATAACAGCTTCCGACTGCATTTTTGCTCGGTCGTAACGAGAATATTCATCAGGCAGGTAATATTTCTAAATATTCGAAGAAAGAAATCTTCATTAGTCCATAATCATGCAAACACAAATGCCGGTCTTATCATAACAAATCATACTCTAAATTGTTTCTATTCAATAACTGAACAAACTTTAAAAAGTCGATCTGGTATTTATGCTTTACTTTATGCAGTTGCAAACCTTTGAGCTCTCCTGTTATTTTGGACAAGGAGGCGGACAAATATATTTACACTAATCAGTAGATTTGGCAATGTGTATGTATATGTATCACGATCTAGCGTGACACGTTTCCCCAATCTAAATTTTGACAAATATGGAAAGTTTTTTTTTTTTTTTACAGGCGAAGCGAATAACGGGAGAAACGAATAACAAGTGTATGCACCCTTGAACTTCATTGCAACATTAGTGTATTTCGTTTGTTTTGGCATTCCTTTCTAACTTCCTATTATGATCATATGTTCACTTTCAATGCACATCTGTTTAGTTGTTTGTCATTTTTGTCATCTTAAATACATTTTCACAATAAACAAGTATTTATTTTTGGACATCTGGAGGCGAAACAGAATACCAGATACTATTACTCTCAGAATAATCAGTACAACATTTCTGCATACTATCATTAATGGTTGAGGGTAAGCATTATTGGCATCGATGCGGAGTGCCTGACAATCTCCACGTCAGATGTCGCGGGTCTTATTATTCAAAGTGACTTCTGTCACAATGAAGCATGTCGGAAGGTTAACTATTGTCCCGTCTATTGGAAATGTCAACACAATCAGAACGGTTAAAACAAAAATCCAGCGAACTTATTTATTAATGGTTTACACCACCTGATGTCATCGTAAATAACATGTGCATTATCAGTTGGTATATTTGTAGATGTACACATTAGTTCTTAAAACTGTTACCGTGGGTTATTTATTGAGATGTCTAAATTGGCCCGAATCAGAGGTCAAGTATGGCTTAAAGCATCATCATTTTGGAAAGTTTTAATGGAAAAGGAATCTTTTCTAATGTTTGCATTTGAGAATCCCCTCAAGAAGTGCGAGGTTTGAGCTCTGTAAAACCGGTTTAAGCACGTTATTCGGTCTCATTTGTCGAATGACCGTTCCAGTGCTTGTTGCCTTTGCTCTATTTTGTATTATGCCTCGTCACATTTTTGTTGTCACGTTCACACCTAACTGTGATGTGACTACCTTTTCGAATTTTAATATATATTTCAGTACTCATAGGACCGTGTCCTATTTTCGTGTTGAGTTTTAAGACACAATTTTTGTCGACGCGTCTAGTTCTAGGTTGATTTCTGTTTGATAAATATAGGAATATAGAAACTCATGTAATCACTAAATTATTTCAGAAACAAAGGACGTCTGTTATGTAAGAGCAAGTCCTATGATCATTTCAACATATACCAAACTTTGAAACGGTACAGGACAAAGGTATTTTTACATGCAAGTCGAGTAAAAAGTAAGATCAAATTTGTGAGCAAACCCGACAGTTACCGCCTTGGAACGGTCAGTCGGCAATATGGTCAGACCGGGGTGCTTAAACCGGTTTTGTAGACCTCTAACTTCGCACTTCCTGGTGCGTTTCTCAAGTGCTAGCCAAAAAATCTATTTGAATAGAAAATGTCAAACCCTGTTTTCTTAGATAAGTTATGACGAAAGTAGTGACGTCATTGAAAATAATGTTCACATAGTGTTTGAAAAAGAAACGGGTAGAAAAACTACACAAAAATGGTTAATTATAATTGAAATTAATTTTTTGAATCAAGAACAAACATGACCAGAGAAGAATAAATTGTTGTAGCATCCTGTTCATGTGAAGATAAAATTGAGGAACCAAAGTCCAATGTCCATCAAAGAAACTACACGTAACAATCCTTAAAGGGTGAATTAAATGACAACAAAGATTACATGCACGGGGAGATTCTTTTACGACCACCACACTGCGCATAAGCAAATAAGAAAAAAAAACACATTGACATTATATTGCATATACTTAAATTATATGCTTTACAGACCAGCCACTTACCAGGTAGATTCACGTGTTGGAACAGTACCACTTTATCCTTCCACTACGAATGCACATGGGTGTCGACAACATCTTTAAC
This sequence comes from Sinonovacula constricta, assembly GCA_007844125.1. Lineage (NCBI taxonomy): Eukaryota > Metazoa > Mollusca > Bivalvia > Cardiida > Solecurtidae > Sinonovacula > Sinonovacula constricta. The sequence continues at coordinate 59,834,394 of CM017560.1, read as the reverse complement.
GGACGGTAACCATGGATACACCATGGCGGTCACCATGGGAGAGCAGACCGCTTATGTGACTGGGTCGTTCAGAATTGGTAATTGTGTAATTCCGTATTCATTTTTAGTCATGCAATACAAAAAATGTTATTGTTATTACACAATTAAACGTGAACCTATTTCTACGGTAATATGAAGCAATATTGTTTCGAGATCGCCAAAATAGGAAGTCAATGTAAATGTCTTCATAACAAACGTGTTTATATTTGTTGTGTAATTCGCACTACTTACTAAGGAAATATAGTATGTTTGACGAGGGCTTTTGACTTCCAACATAGAACATAACATAAACGCTCGTGCATAGTTCGACTTCACGCAAATGCTCAAAAGGTCTAACAATTGATGTTTGAATACCTTAATATAAAATCTAGAAGAATTCGAATGCATGCATCGATGCTTTTGGTACATTTTGTTTAGTGTAAATATGTTCTTCTTTTACACAGATTTGCCTAAAACGCTTTGCCTAATAAAATCCCTTTGTTTACTAGAAGACATATTCAGAAGAAGAACATACAAACCAAGCCAGAACTATAAATTTAGTACCAGTTTATACCTATATAACATGCCGAAAAGGTCATAAACATTTATCTATAATCCATTAATTGACTAACAGTTGCCATGGCAATTGTTTTAGCTTGTTTTCTGTTGAATTTTAACTGTCAATCTTGACATTGAGTCTTGTAGTCCTGTTTTTATCCATAACAAACAAGCAATGGTTAAAATGTGACTCAAAATTTGCAGTCACTCCTGCATCTCCCTACATTTATAACTTGGTGGCGATCTCCCACAACCGTCAAGTCCTGTCCTGTATGCAAGGCACTCCTCTGACCATCAAATGTATGTCCAGTGGTGGGATTCCTGCCCCTACACTAGCCTGGTACCAGGGCAGCACGGATACATCTCCACTGGCACAGTCAAGCATGTCAGATTCCGTATATCGGTCAGATGGTACATACCAGGTGACCTTGAACCATACGTTTACACCAAGTAGAACAGACGACATGACACCCATACTGTGTCGGGTGTTTTATCCTGGGGCTACACTTGGAGCTTCACCTGACCCCAGTCCTGCAGTTGCGCTCATGTACATCGAATGTGAGTTTATTCGTGCTTGAGACTAGTAGATTAGAATATATAACGAATATGTCTTGTTATTTTATATTGTTCACATTAGGATAACAGATAAAGTGTAATAAGTATCACTTGAGATATTGTGTTTTTGTATAAAATTATTTCTTGCTTTATACACTTGCCCTAGTCAAATTATAACAACATTAGTTGGCACAAACACACACACACACAAAAAAAACAAAAAAAAATTGTATGACAAACTCAATTATTCTTTACAAATCTAAAGGAAAGCAACATTTTCACAGTGAAAGTTGGCAATATGACAGTATCGCAGATAGGCGAGGCAGTATCTGGTGGAAGCATGACTCTCCGATGCACATCCACTAATGGCAGACCTGCTCCCAGCATCACGTGGTCCTACCGAGCTCAGAACTTTACATCGACCAGTACCTCGAATCTTGACAAAACGTCCGAGACATATACCGTGGTGTCTGTCTTACAGAGACTAGTCAGTGCTGTTGACAACGGACAGCCAGCCACGTGCAGACTGACATATACAACACTGGTTGAAAGCCCCACTGGGACTGTCAATGTTGATGTAAAATGTAAGCGTAGCATGCCCGTTGCTTCCATCAACACGTATGTAAAACGTATAAATTATCACATAAAAAAAACAGTGACGATATCTTACTTGAATCCCAATTATTTTACGTACGTTCTTGTAACGAGGCACAATGATAAACTCAGATATACTCCCAGTTACAGAGGCAAAGAGTTTTTTATATATATTTTCAACACATTGATTTCATAGAATAAAATGCAGAAATATCTTGAAGAAAAAAGAATCAATAGATGCTTATATGTGTAAATGAACTCGATGCCATGATTACGTGAAGACTAAATAGGCTAGCGTGGGTGCTCTATCAAACATCGTTATGCAAAAGAGAAGTTCAACTTGTAGGTGTTCCTTACCAGGACCCACTAACAGTCAACTATATTTTATTACAATGTACCGACAAAGGCGACATTCGGTCGAAGAATTTTAATGTCAATAACATGTTCGAACACTTTAGGACAGTGTCGAGTTCTAAACTCGTTTGCTTCTTGCATGAGATTGGTATTCTTAATAAGTTATAATTTTTTAAACTGTGTTTAGCAGCCGTTATACATTTTTAAACCGTTTAATATATTAACCTATTTTCAATTGTGGTTCACATTATTTTAACCAGATAGATTTTTGTATTTTTCTATTTTTACACACATAGTTCAGTTTATACCTGATTATTCTCTATTCGCATTAAGCTTTTTTTGTGTTCGGCGCCGTATGACCTGTTAAGTGTCGGTGTGCCAAAAAAAAACCCAAAATTAAATAAAACAAATTAAAAGCGTATGTTTCTGTCTTATCAACACTTGTGCCTTTGTACATTACAAAGTGAAATTTAAGATGCATAATTTAAGACGACATAAATCAATGTTCATATACGTGTACTTTAAATGCCCAGTTAGATTGCAAGTATCTTATGCATGATGAAATAATTCTTACTGATGTCCCTGGTTATTATGGATATTTCCTAAGCATCACTGGCCATGGGGAGAGTCTAGTTTAGTTTAGTGGTTGCTATTTATAAGTCCAATGTTCAAAAGTAGTATCCTCAAGCTGTTCCCGGTATATATTTTAAATAATAAATAGGTGTTGGTCGGTCGTGCATTGTTATCAAAGATATTATGGTTGAAATTTGAGATACGCAGATTTTGTTTTACGAATAAAAAAATATGAACTGACATTGTCATAAACAAAGGACTAACAAGGTTGCAATATTCAAAAGGATAGGCACAGCTGTTCTGAGGAGAAATTATCCTTTACAATGATTCTTGTTATTCCTATTTTATCGATTATGCTCGTCTGTTTATTGTATGTAAACCGAGATGGGCGAGCATAGGCGTTTGTGGTGGAAATCATAGAAACATTGCTAAGTATGATTCGTCAAATAAACTTCGTAGAACGACGATGAACTTTAGTTATGTACCCACTTTTAGATAGAACAACTAGAGTCGTCTGTGACGACTGCGTTTGTATTACAGTCGGTCCATCGAATAGATCTGCGACCATCTCTGGTAACCAGGCAACACCAGCGACCGGAGCCACTCAGATACAACTCAACTGTACTTCCGGTTCGTCTAACCCCGCGTCAAACATCACGTGGTATAACAAATCTGCCGTCATATCGAATGTGGTAGGTTACAAAGAATGGACAGGCGACAACAATGGATTGGTTACATCTAACATTCTGACTATCACACCGACAAGATATATGGACGGAGACAGGATAACATGTATGACTGATAACAGCTATGGTTCTGACAGCAAATATGTGGATCTTGATATTCTATGTAAGTACAGGAATTAAAATGTAATAAACAATAATATGTAACCACAAGTTGATTTAAATATAGCATCTTATAGCAGCATTACTTGTTTTGATTTTTGTTAAAATGTAACAAGATTTCAGTATAACAAAACACCAGATATGTTAACATGACTACGGTAACTTAAAGCCATAATTTGGACGTCTGCGTCTTCATCGCTCTCGTCGTGCCCTATATGGATGAGACAGCGTGAACGATCTCCATGTCCTTTATGTGATATTACTAAGTAGGTAACTTTGGGATTGTGTTTGTATTAATTGTGTAATATGCCAATAGTGGATAAATTCGCGGTTTATAATAACAAAATATGCGTATTTCGTTATCAATTATCGCTTCACAATACTTCATGTATATTTTGACATCTGACATCACTGCAGTTTTATCGTACAAGGTCAACAACGTATTATACGTTTTTTATGATAAGTCATCACTTGGACGGTTTTTTTTAAACTATTAAGTCGTTTAGTACTTTTAATTACGAAGGTTTTATCTCCTGTGCGTATTGTGCATATGTTAAATAATCATTAAAATAAGAGTTATTTCGTTTGTATGTATTATTTTTGTCATGTTTTACTTCAAGTGCGGGTTTTTGTTGTTAGCAGTCTTACTCTGATTGGATATTTTTTAAACCGTTTGTTTGTTAGAAAAGAAAACAAAACAAAAAAAAACTCCAGGAAGTGCGAATATGGACTACTCCACAAACCAGATTTATGCATCCCAGTTAGTACCTTTGCATACGGATCGTCCCAAGGCCTTAACTGTTTCGTGTTAGTCTGTTGTGGCTTGTCTCCGTTTTTTTTGTTGTTGTTGTTCTTTGTGTGCGTTTCTTTTTGCTTTGTTTTGTTTTTTGTTGTGTGTGTATTCTTTCATTTTTGCATTTAATCTGTATGCTTTTCTCTAGAGGTAGTTCAAATTTAAACATATGTCGTTATTGGACAATTGCTTGCTTTCCTTTCCAGAGTACACTGCGTATACAGTAGTGTTCCGTTAATGTTAAAGTTTGATTCCGTAGTTTCACAAACATAGACTTTGTTTTACTGTTTTTCAAAATAATAAAAACTGCATGAGAAATGTGTACATAAAACTAATTATAAGGTTTCAAATAACCTGTAAGAAGTGCTTTTATGAATTATTTTGTTGATATATGTATTTGAAATATTTGACTTTGTAGTGGTTTGTATAACGGTTTACACCACAAAACGGTGAACAATTTAACATTGCACAGCCATTCAAGTAATATATTTTGCTTTAAACTTCTTATACATTTTTAATACAGAATACAGAAACAATTACTTAACGTTTTTCTACAATTCCCTGATTTGCTTGATTTTTCTCTCTTGATTATTTGTTTATTGCTAGCATCCACAGGGTATTTTAACAAAATACTTTTTGTAAACTAATATTCTGTGGCGCCCCTTGTCGAGCGGTAACAGTTGCTTAATTCCTAAACCCCTCAGTGTTAGAGTCCCAGTCAAAGCGAGAACTTTCATGTGGGGAGATTTTCACGCAACATACGTCGGTTTTTCAAACCAGATATACGTCCTTGGTATTCCTCCACCAATTGTTAGATGAACATTAAAAGTATGAGCACAACTGTTTCGGTTCGAAGTTAAAAAAGAAGACATAAACAACATAAAACAACACAAAATGTCCGTAATTCTTATTAAGCTTCAATGCTATTTTCTCATAACACTTTATTTTAATGTTCTATTAATATTCTATCGCCTGTTTTTTTTTCGAGCCACTAAAATGCATTGTACTTTTTGTGTTGCTTTGGCAGACACACTATAAGTATAAACAGCAATGGAACAACGTGTGGTCCAAGGCTAGTTCAGCACTGTTCAGCAAAAAGCAAACCACTATCAACCTAGTACCTGGACAAGGCAATGCCCGAGGAATCGGAAACAGCAATACCTTCAGCCACGGACTGGCCCCTGTATCTAGGACGGACTTTGAAATCATATTAGTGTAGGAGCCAGTCAAGCTGCATTCAACCTGTCAATACTTTGTCAGTTGATATAGCTTTATATATTTAACTCAGAATCAAGTAGGTTCTTCTTTGGATTGAACGGTAGATACAATGCTTATGTCTTTGTTTCGCTTAATATTGCGTTATTCCGTCCTTTACCCATCCTAATTACTTTATTTTAGCTTAATTTAAACATACAGTACATACCATTGACTTTATAATACAAGTGCAAGGGGTAAGTAAAAAACAACTAATGTCTCTGCTGACAACAAGTTACTGTTAATTAGGGTAGTATGAGACTAGCAGTACCTTAAAGAACTCAGATATAAGGAATTTAAGGAATGTAGAAATAATGGCATTGCGCTCGTAATCAAAACAACACTATAACTATATACACTAATTAACTTAAGCTATAAGTGGCCTTCAGAACTAATGTAACTTATTCAATGTAATAGACTGGTAAAAAAAGGAAATGTAAAAAGAATATATGATAAAAATGATAACCAATAACGCATCTGCACATAGTTCACCTATGGTTATAGAGATTAATGTAAAATGGTCTGGAGGCTAGACATGAGACACACGACCCCTCCTGGGTATTAATTAAAACGTTTGGTTGATTTCATATACCCGTGCAGTTCGTTTACTTGTTAAATTATTATGTTGTATTTTGGCTTATACTGAACACGGACGCTTGATAAGCCATGCGGCGCCAATACAATAAGGTATAACGAAAATGAACTAGGTAAAAGGACGTTCATGTTATTGACATTTAAGTTTGTTTTTTCGAATACCGTTTGTGTCAAAGTGATGTAAAAAGTATGGCTAGCTATAAGTGGTTCCTGGAAAGAAACACACTCAGAAGAGCTACCTGTTCATGTCAGCTTTCTTTACAAATAGAAAAAGTCGTACCGACCTTAGGTGCAACCATGTGCACTTTGTTGAAAATCGAAATGTACCAGATCGTTTACAATTTAGTTACAATATGCCTATTTATAAGTGATTTAAAAGCCGAATATGCAACGCAAAGTTCTGTTTCATGAAGGACTGAAGCAGATTGTGCACTCTTACCTGCTGCCTCGTTTCCGCGGATGCCCACATGACCAGGTAGCTAACAGGGTACAATATTTTATACAAGTTTAAAAAGTAGTTTACTTTTACCAGGGATAGAAACAATATGTTAATGGACTCTACATCTAACAAGCAGTCAGTAAACACTACAAATCTATCATCAGGATGATTTTAAATGAAATGGCGGGAAAGTTCATCAGGCCGAACCTCGACTGTGAAATTGGACGAATCGGCGGGAGGGGTGGGGTGGGGTGGGGATCTTAATATCTGTAAGTTTTGTTTAATACAATCAATGTTAGTAAAGGAGCACAACCGACATACGAATATGATTTTGACCAATCGGTATATGTTTCGAGTTATTTAGTGTCATTATTATTTCAAAGTGTACGAAAGTTTAACATAGTACGAGAGGGTCTTGTTTTGACATAATTATTTTACATAGCGGTAAAACAACAGTTTGCGCCATTAAGTGCTATAGTGGAATTCAATTAATTTCAGTACTTCCCATTATTTGATTTAAAATAAGATGTGATGAGTGTATGCTTTCTAACGTCCGCAAACCAAAAAGATTTAATTGCCTTTGGTTTACGCTCATACAACTGGTGGTATTACGGAATAAAAATACAATGTACGTAGGCTTTTTAGGATCTGTGTTTCTTTGTTCTAAGATATAATGACAGCTCATTACCTTAAATCTTTATACAGGTGAAATTATGAAGGTCAAACCAAGGGCCAGTTGGAATCTCTGGTTGTGGAATGAAGATATGATTATGTGGTAGAACCATGAACAATGCTCCCATGATATATTTTCGATCGTAATAGTGGTCTATACAGTCGTAATAAAACGTTTCTACCAGCACCCCAGTCAGTATGGGATAACAATTTCAATACGAAAAGAAATTAAAAACATAAAAAATCAGATGTAGTTTCTTTGACGACAGAAATACGTATGCCATTTAGAATTAATTCAGGGTCGTTGAGGAAGGTTCTTTTCTGACAGAAATAGGTGCAGTTTATTTTGATGGGTAAAAATTAAAACCATTGTTTTTACTCCAAGTTTTTAGTTTGTTGAGTCAATGTTGTTATTGACTTTCTGTTGTGTTCATATTTTAGAAAGATAGCATATAAGAACATCGTCCTCGATTTACTCCATTGTTGAAGTGTTTGTATGCAAGAGACCTTTGAGACGAATGTCACCTTAATGTTTAAAAATCCCATGTTTCTATGAAGTATCATATAGCTAAGGCTGAACACCGCTTCAGTATGTTACTTACAAGTATGGTCTTGATAAAGGTATATCATATAAACGTTTCAAATCTGACGAGATTATCGATTGTACTGTGCTGGTTCTAAATCCATATTGAAATTATGTTAATTATTTGATTCAATTTACCAAGTGAGTTTATCATCCGTTCTAGAAAGTTTTACAAATAAAACTAGCCAAAGCAATTGGTCTGTAACCTAAATAATTTATTTGATAGCTGCGTTTTTTAGATATTTGAATGACAAATGCATTTTTCAATGAAATTATATATAGATAAAAGTATGTTTCATGATGTATGCGGCAGATGTTGATTGTTTTTTATAATTGGTAGGGAATTCTATTAGGTCCAGCAGCGCTATCACTGGATTTTTCTAGTGAATCCTTGGTTTTCCTGATAGAAAAAAATATCGTGGAAATTGTTTTACCTAATGTTATTTTACTTTTTTTTCAACTGGATTGTTCACATTTTAAAATTATTTAGAAAACATTTATGAACCTGAATGTCTGATGTTTTTTTTAAATATTGAGTTACCTTTTTTTAAAACTTTGCTGTTGCTGAACAATATTTACAGTTTTTTTCTTCTAATGACTGACCAAACATGTTTATGGAAGTTATGCTGGTTATATTCGAAACACATTTCTGCCAAGATGCTGTTTTGTTTGTTGTCTAATTATTCGCCTGCGCTTCGCATTTGCATTTTTGACAGTATCCAAATTCCTACTAGAAACATGCATATTTTTTCAATAGCCGCTCTGCGCTTTTTCCCCTTGATTATCATTATCAAATGTCGAAGTAATTACTACTTCAGAGCAAAGCAGTGTGCATAATTCCCAGTTCGCCCTTTAATACATCCACTAAGTATTATTAAGTATTATTGCCATTTCGTTTATAGAATCGTTGTTAACTATCATGGAAAATTGACGGAATTGTACGACTTTGACTGACTTTTGATTACTTTTCATGTTTTGAGATAAAGTTTTTTATTAACAGTTTTGATTTCAGCAAGTCATTCTCGTCTTTTCCAATTTTCGCAGGTGTTTGAATGAGCTGGGTGGTCTTTGCCACAATTTGCAGATTTTAATGTTGCCCCCCCCCACACACACACACACACACACTACTCCGCCAACATTTTATGGATCCGCCTCTGCCTAGAAATTGAATTTGCCTCAAATCTCTGATTTTTTTTGCATTTTCGTGATGACCAACATTTTGGCATTTGAACCAAGGCATTGGAAATAAACAATTAGGCCCTAATAAATGAATAGAGAATTTAGATTTTCGCTGGACTTGCTAGATTTGTTATACAATTTCATATTCAGAAACTACAGAAGGTACTGACTAGCGATATGTGTGGGGATAATGAGATATATGTTGTGAACATTCCTTTTTCAAATTCAAAAGCTGGTCGAATTGTGCATTTAAGTGAGAACCATTCATCATTGTCTTTACTGATGTAGAATCACCAATTATAGTCAACCGTTTGTGTGTAGTATTTTCAAATCGAAATAATAGCGTATTCTTTTCTAAACACTATGCAGACATTATTTTTCAGTGACGTCACTACTTTCGTCATAACTTATAGAAAATATCAGCGCTGGGACATTTTGTATTCAAATAGATCGTTTTCTGTTCATTGCTTGCATTTGAGAAACTCGTCAGGAAGTGCGAAGTTAGAGCTCTGTAAAACCGGTTTAAGCACCCAGTTGGTCCATATTGCAGACTGACCGTTCCAAGGCGGTAACTGTCGGGTCTGCTATTTTCGTTAAATGACACATCACAAATTTATTTTTACTTTTCTCTTGGCTTGTATGTGCAAAAAACTTTGTTCTGTGCCTTTTCCGAGTTTGGTATATGTTGCAATGCTCATAGGACTTTGTCATATATTCATATTTAAGAGCGCTTTATTTCAATAATGATTGATTCGAAATTATTTTCTGCTCTTAATTCAATAAAGATTGGAAACTGTTCGGTATCTCGTTGTCGTTATATTCAGTATCAAGAAGTATATTGTTGATGGTGTTTAAGAGTGCTCGAAGACATAGGGGAGAGAAAAATTCAATTTAACAATTTAAGCCCCACTACGGAGGCCAACAATTGCACGCTTAAAAGGCCTTTACAACTGTTATACTTAAGAGGGTAATGTACAAAGAACCTGTTATACCTCTTGATTAAGCCCTAAGCCACCGCCTACTAGGTTATGTAAGAGAAGAGGGTTTTGAAGTATCAATTCTTGTTTGTATCGGAGAAGTAAATACGTATTGACAGAAAAGTACTTGAAAGTATACTAAACTAGGGTTGGGCGTGACATAGTATTAAGTTCATAAGTATTAATAAGTTCATAGTATTAAGTTGACTACATAATATAAAATGTATGTATCAAATACTATAGTGTCCTAAAAGATCTTGAGATAGGATTCTGGTGTATTGAGGCTAAATCTGGTCTAGGTCATGATTCGGCGAAACACATTCAAAGATTTGTTAATGAACACATATCTTCAACAAACATTTAAAATTTGAATTTAAAGCAACTATATCTATCATGTATACTGTTGTGAAATAAAAATGGGCCTTTTAATAAACCATTAAGAACACCGGCTTTAATGTGAGCAGTTTTGGAAATTACACCTGGGCATATCACATACTGATATCGATTTGTTAAATAATATTTAAAAGAGAAAACAATGTGTCTCGTGATACCCGCGGCGTCCAGTTTATTTTAAACCACTTTGACAAACTCTATCTAACTCTTTAATCATATAAGACATGACAGCTCTAATTTTGTTTCCATGCCTTACAGGTGTAGTTACAAAACTGCATTAAAACAGTATTTGATGTATCGTTAATGCACATGGTTTAAATCCAGAGTGTAATGATTATTGTAGTATTAGAAACAAGAAATAATTGTAAAGATGTTTAAAGATCTATTTTAAGACTATTTTCAAGTGAAGAGAATAATAACACCTCCAGTGAGTCATAAATGAAGCATCTGATATTTACAGTGCACACATTAGCTATTTTCTAACACTAAGATACCACATTCAATCGCATTATTTATAATCGCATGAAAGAGGATGCACAGGTGAGCTGTTTATTCCGTTGAAAATTCTGGCAAATCAGAATAACTTAAGAAATAAGGACATACAGTTTTAATAACTTGTGATGGTAGTAGAACTTCATTTACTTCTAACAGCACAAGATGCATCGCGCAAATGTTGGTTTAGATATTACTAGCGTAGAGAGTTCTACAGCTGAGCCATCTATTTAAGTTTGTTGTTGAAAGTAGTTAATATAAAAATTGGCTTTGTCAATATTACAATTATTACAATTTTTACATATCAAAATGTAATGGTCCAATATCCATTCATGTATAGCCTTTTTTAAACAAAGTTTGATGTTGAACACCAATTTCTAGAAGATCTGATGTCAGACTCTAGATTTGATGATATTTAGTGTTTTATTTTATTTGTTTTTGTGACCAACATAAAGTATTAGAACTTTGTCATATATTCGTATTCTTTAATTCTTCTGAAATTGCTCCAATGCATGTTCTATTGTAATTTTCCTTGGGTTTTGCTTTACGGGCTTTTAAATTTTCTATTTATACCTTTTATATTTCTTGTTATCCAGGGATGTCAGTGAGGAGGCAGTTTAACAATATTGTTACGTGTATAATCACAGAAAATTTAATAATATGTTCGGTAATAGTTAAGGTGTGTCTGTTTATATACTTTCCCTTAAATACGGACCAATATATGTTACAAGCTACTTATGTCACTATATTACGATCACCACAATTGTAACATAATATGTGAGGCCCCGTTTGTTAATAACTTACAATTTACAGCAAACAGGGCACTTATATCTTTGTGTTTTGGTCTAGGAAAGAAACCCCGTCTCCACTTAATGACACAGAATCAAGATTCTATTATATCAATACTACTACTTTTCTTATTCTTGAAATGAAACTGTATCTTTTATACATTGGATAAGTGAACTTTAAACGCATAGCGATTCATTTTTTCGTTTTCGCATCGAGATACAAGTTCAAACTGAAGTCACCAGTTACTTTAATGTCGGTAATATTAGAACCACATGACACATAAATGTATTCTGTCAAAGAATGACTTAAAGCGTTTGTATAAGAAGGTCTATAACACAAACCAAATTATTTTAAAACAACCTTAATCCAAACCAAATACAGAATATACCATGTGGTTCGAGGATTTCGACGTTTGAAACCCATATTTTGTTTGGCATAACAAAATACCACGCCACAACTACCATAAGGCCGATTTTATCTTTTATGTATGGCGAAAGAAGCTCTGTCATATTTGTGTTTTTTAAGTGTGCCTAATGCTAAAATGTCAAAGTTCTGCAGTTTTATTGACAAATTGCGTGTTTGGTAAAGCCCATGTTCATTGAAATGAATAAATGAGAAGCATTTAGAAATGTCAACTAAATATTACTATTGTTATACTATAGTGTCATCGAATTTCTATCTGGATCGGGATCTGGTTTCGGATTGTCTTTTCCGGATTGTAATAAAATAAATACACCTTTAGAGAGGTGGTGATAATCAATATTCATTTTGTTGAACAAAACATGCATTACGTATGAAATGATAGTATTTCATTTTCACAGAGTGTACGTTTTTCAGCAAATTGCAGAGAACTCTGTTTTTATCGCTTCCAATGGAGCGATGACAATTAATTTAAAAAAAAGTTACGCAAATGGCACTAAAACATTTATAGTTCAAAGTTCACTGTTCAAGCGTTGGAAATAAAGATATATATTTAACACTCACAAACAGTTTCTTTAAAACATGATGTTCGCATTAATACAAATGACTGTTATTACTATCACCTAAGGAGGTGATGAATCCAGTTTAAGCACCCCAGTCGGTCCATATTGCCGACTGGCCGTTCCATGGCGGTAACTGTCGCGTTTGCTCTTTTCGTTAAATGACTCATCACGGGTTTGTTCTTGCTTTTCGCTTGGCTTGCATGTGAAATACCTTTGTTCTGTACCTTTTTGGGGTTTGGTATGTGTTGCAATGCTCATAGGATTTTGTCATATATTCTTATTCAGTATACACTTATCTTCATTCTTCTTGAATTGATGGCCTCTGCTTTAAAGTTGTAACCATTTATATATAGGTAATTTGGGTAAGGTTGACTCTATCTTGGTCTCTGGCTTCCCAGGATTAGTCTACTATGGATCTACTAATCCCCGTCGGTCTTCCAAGCCTGGATCTATTATGGATTTACTTATCTCCTTTCCTATCCCCAGGCGGATCTATTAATAAATTGAACAACTTCTTATACTCTATTCCAAACTCGATAAAGATTTACTGAATATTGTTATTTATGTGAAACATTTATTGCAATAATGTTAAGTCATTAACAAAAAAGTATATACATATTTACATTAAATGCCATACTAAGCATATAATTAGGACTACGTGCTACTTTAAAGAAATAACAAAAAGTCTGACCATACATAAAGAAAAACACATACCTCAGTACTCATGGGATTCCTTTCTAATGTCCAATAATTTGTCACCTTGTGACTTTTTTCCTTAAGCCTTTCTTCCTTTTGGCACGATGGACACTTTTCTATCTTTCGCCCATCAATGTGGCCCACCACCAAAAGAATCATACACCCGTGCCAACGATGTACTTCTCACCAGGAACTGAGCTGAACTGACTCGCACTTCTCCCATGCACATTGACATACTCTGACCCAGACACAAACCAGACACTTCCATTCCAAGATCTGACCCCTCTTTGCCCCACTAATTTGTTTTAATATTTTTTTTCATTCTGCACTCACAGAAACAAATCCCTGTCAGGCCCTCACTTCACACACAGCCTCACAACCTGACGCCCTATTAAAAATAAACAAAGCTAACTTTGCTTTCAATTCTGCAACATTCATTGTCACGAACTTACTTGCGAACAAATGACCTATTCTGAACGTCCAATAACATTAAAAACATTAAATGCATCAGTTATATCGTTCTGACATGTATAAGAATTCATTGTAGGATTAATTCATAATGCGTAAAAAAGGTATATTTGTTGCAACTTGTACCCGACTCTAATTTAAATATGTTCAAACGCATCATAAACATATTGCATAGAAGGAAAAATACTCAAATATATTTAATATATTTACATTTCTATGGACATCAAAAATAAATGAGCTATCTTGAAAAATAATTTAAGTGTAACTGGGCATATGATGTGTAGTAAATAGGCATATAATCATCAATCGTTTAAATTATTATCTTCCTCCATAACAAATATTCAAAATATCTATGTCCATGCACAACATATGCTTGGAGAGATATGTGGACCTGTTTTGTTACCTTCGCTGGTAGTAACTGGGGCAAGCTGATGACACAAGTGTATTGCTGTTGATACTGTTGAAAACAAAACTCCTCTCATGAGTCCAAACGCCAAGCAAGCTCATACCGTTTAATTTGCCTCTAGCAAGAAATAGGATTGTGTTGTGTCCTCACTCATATACGCGCAATTAGAACAATTTGATCTACCATTTTCCAACTTTTGGCACATACTATGCACGAGGATAGGTGCTTCTATTACACTTTTACCTACCAGGTGGCGTCGATCAATATTATTTACGGACACGTTGACACTGATGGCAGCGGCTGATAGTTGTTTTCTGTTCCCTAACACTCTTTAACAGTTGTGGTGACAGTATTATTCAATTGCATTTGTACTGTCTCAAGAGCAGAAGCTTGTTTCTGTAGAGTAGCCCAAAAGCTGTCTATGTCATGTCGTTTCGGGTTTATTACAGGAGTATTAAATGCAGGCGTCATGCGTTGTCGATTGCGCCACCTAATAAAAAAAATCAACATGTCATCTTAAATTATACTAGATGGCTCTTGCATTACCAGTGCAGTGTTGATGAATCCTCGTGTGGATGCTCAACAACCATACGGCACCTATTCATGCAAAACCCGACATACATCCAAAGGACTTACGGAGGGACAATCACAATACCAAGGCTCTGCCTCACGACCAACAGAAAAAACGATTTCGAGTTCATCTCTTGCCCGACAAGCAGAAGGCCATATATATGAACCCTGATGTTCCTTTGTCTTGCATTTATATTGCTTTCAAATAATCAACTACTTCCTTGTATCACACGATTTGGTTTAAACATATGTCATTGCTAAATGCGTTTCAACATTATTCGATTTTTAGCCCTATATAAAATGACGAGACTGTTGCCCAACACGTTCTGAAACTTAAATTCATCGATTTCTCTCCCCTTGATAAAGTAATACATGTAATACCATACACATCATGCATGACAAATATTTTTGATGCGATAAATTGATTGACATGATGAATAAGTTAACTAATTGGTTATGTTTGAAACTCCACAGTAGACATAAGGAGAGAGAGACAGAGACAGAGAAAAATGATGCATAATTATACCTGATCTTATAATGTGGTAATGTTTTGTTAACACGTTTTGTGCTCTAAATGTATGTATGAAAAACATTATCTAATATACTAAATAGTCTTCTATAGCTATTTCAGGACTGCCGGTTAGAAGAAATCTGCAGGTTAAGGGGTGATACATTTTAGTGACGTAGAAATCAATTATTTGTACTGTAGGTTCAGCATATAAAGTAATAATGGTCAACATGTGGTTGACTTAATAGGGACAGATTATATTCGAAAATGTGGTAAAGAACACATGGCTTTTTAAATCACTACATTGTTAGGTAAATTTGTATGTATAAAAGATATGGAACGAATGCCGGGCACAAAATATGGTGGTACACTACTTCTAGTGAATCTGGTTTATATTAGCTTGCGTATAAAGGAGTCATGTGAGTACATACATCTCAAACAAGAAAGTCTTTCCATTAGGTTATAGCGGAGGGGCCAAATTACTCTCTTCATTAATTTAACCTGTCTACAAGTCTACCTGCTTATACTTGCATTTGTTCTAGTCTTTCACTTTCATAGATTGTGTGATTCTCCTTTACAGCTGACACATATTCTAATTTTCGTCTAAGTAATGCTAAGAATATATATATGACAAAGTCCTATGAGCATTGCAACATATACCAACATTTGGAAAGGCACGGAACCAAGGTATTCACTTGCAAGCCATATGTAAAAGTAAGAACAAATTTGTGATGAGTCATTTAACAAAAAGAGCAAACCCGACTGTTACTTCGTTGGAACGGTCAGTCGGAAATATGGACCGCCTGAGGTGCTTTAACCGGTTTTACAGAGCTCTAACCTCGCACACAAAAATAAATATCCAAGCGCTGACGTTTTGTTTGGTTGTTGACGAAATTAGTGACGTCATTGAAAAATAATGTCCAAATGGTGGTTAGAAGAGAGATAGGTGTTATTTCGATTAGTGGACCTACACAACTTTGTCTGTATATAAGTTGATACGTTTTAACTCCCGATGCAGAAGCTTACTGTAAGTTGTCTCATTTTGATAGGATATCTTCATTTGCAGTGTTTTATTGATAGAAAATCTTCAGGAAGTGCGAGATTTGGGCGCTCCACAAACCAGGTTTAAGCACCTAAGTCGGTCCGTTTGCCGACTGACCGATCCAAGGCGGTAACTTCTGTTGTTTTTTTTCTTTTTGTGTGTTATGTCTCTTCTATGTGTTTTTGACAATTTAACATTTACCCTCTTTGCCTTTGTCTAGAGGCAGTTTAGATTTAAATATCTGTGGTAATTCTCACAGCACCTTTTCTTAATTGTTGATTGGATTGGAGCGATCCACAAAACAGGTTTACGCACCTAAGTCGGTCCGTTTGCCGGATGACCGTTCCAAGACGGCAACTGCTGTTTTTTTTTTCTTTTAGTGTGTTTTGTCTCGTCTCTGTGTTTTTGACAGTTTAATATTTAACATTTTGCCTTTGTCTAGAGGCAGTATCGATTTAAATATCTGTGGTAATTCTCACAGGCTCTTTTCTTATTTTCCTATGACGTGAATTGCTTTTGTTTGTTTGCGAATTGACTAAGAAAGAAACGGGTATTTTCTCATCTGAGTTGTATCCACAGATTCTACCCTGATACAGCCGTCACCAAACATAACATCTACTGAGGGTGAACCAAATGTCTCACTGATGTGTTTAGCATCGAGTAAACCACCTGCCACATTTACATGGACTAAAGGACCCACTGTGTTGGCAAATGGCATGGGAACACTTACACAGAACAGCTTCAGTTACGTGATACCGAGTGTGGTCAGAGCTGATGCTGGTAGCTACCAATGTCATGCTGGTAACAGTGTTGGAAGTCCAGATCAGAAGAGTGTGTACCTTATTGTAAAATGTGAGTTTAATGAAACGGTTTTGACATTGCAACTAGTATGACTTCATTGTAGTACGCAATTTTGATAACACAAAGATGAATTATTATCTGCCATTGCGGTACATCGTAACCCGCCTTAATGGTATAGTTAAAATGAAATATCTAACCAAAAGCTAACAATTTCATTTAGAATAGTCATTGAATATATATAAATATTGGTATTGAGATCGACAACAATTATGTCTTTACAAGATGAAAAAGATGACTCTTTAATGCTATAAAGGTTCCAGTTGCGAGAAAGATTACCATGTTGGTATTCAGTTAACCGTAGATTTTCAAATTGGCAACAAGCTGCATTTAAAAAGGAAATGAAAATTCAATTAAAGTCGTGTGTATGCAAAATAAGCCATGACATCAGGGACAATACTTATACGCATATACATAATAATATATAACAAAAGCCTGTCTTAAAAGACTCCATATATTGGATTACCGGGCTGTTTCATAAAGTGCTTAACCTTAAGCTAAATTTAAAAAAAAACATGGTTCCATAATAAATAAATCTATACCGAAAAAGAATTCCATATCCCTACAAACACTAATACACCTATGCAGTTCATGAATGAGTTGGATTTTAATTTGTTGTAATATATATTTATGTAGAACTTAATGTTGATGGATATTAAACCTTTCCTTTAATAATTAAACGCAGATCCGCCTACAGTGGCGGTGTCGATCTCGACCTCACAACCCTACAAGGTCACATGTAGAGCAGAAGGCTACCCAGACAAGTACACGTACCAGGACTGGGTCCAGGTCTGGCCAGGATACGGTCCTGTTGCTACGATACCGTTTACTGAGAACACCTTGACGTTGACCGATATCACTTACGAGATGTCGGGCGTTTATGTGTGTGGTGCCAGTAATGCAGTTGCGTTGTACGGCACGGACGTAGCGTTTGTAACAGGAAACGCAACCATTATTATTAAAGGTGGATTGTCGATAGTTTTCTTTTACTTTAACTATTGCTATAAACAAAACTATTACAATACATTTAAATCTCATATTCAAAATGAAAATATCAAAATCCTTCTATTACGTTTGGGCATATACAAACGTAGTTAAAATAATGTGTGTAATAGTGTGAGTAAATTAAAATTGTTTGTAAAAGTGTGCATACTTTCACTACGATATAGTCTATAAAAATGGGTGATTGAACGGAAACCTGACATTTCTTAACAATTTGTTATAACTATTATGATGCAATACAGCACCGCCAGTCTTGACGGACCCATCTCCTGGCGGACCAAGAGTTCCTGTCTCTGGGAAACTTGGCCAGGATGCTACCACTGAGATTAAGTATTGGTCAAACGTTGGTGGTACTGTTGTGAAATGCTACAAACGTGTGGCAGACTCACGTTCAGCCTTCTCTAGCTGTTCTGTTACGGAAACGGACACCGAGGTCACGCTACCCGTGCACAACCATATGGTTAAAGAGACTGGGACACTGGCAGTAATTAAGATACACATTTCAAGTCAGGAAAATATGACTGCCTACGATGTAGTTGTCTCGGACAGCGAACAAGGAGAATCGGTACTGGAAATCATTGTTGTTTCACCAGGTAAACTTCGTAGAAAACACATCTTTGAAGAGTAAAGAATAATGCATGTATGTCGCTTACATATGTTTTAATGTAAAATATCAGATAAGTTTAGCATACATTGAACTGTTGAATAATTAAACCATCTTGTTCAATCCTTAGCCTTGTTTATTAAACAAACAACACAATCACACACGCAGACGCGTATTTAGAAAGTTTAACAATATACACGGTCCTTCTGAAAAGACAGTATAACTGCTTTTTGTTCCTTATTGTACATGTAACGCGTAAAACATCTAAGGTGTCGCGGTCTCAGTTTAACAATGCACCGAAATTAATAAATAAATGCACATTTTAGTATATAATATATTAAATTAAAACGAATTAAAAGGCATAACCTGATTTTCACATAACTTCATGAACTTTACAACAGCTAAAGGTATACATATCTACGACACCGCTTATTACATTTGTTTGCACAAAAAGCCTGGCTAAAACAGTGATAATGATACAGTGATATGTTTATTTCATATGTTTAATGTTTAGTATTTTAGCGCTCTGCATTATTTGTTAAATGATATGAGATCGTAAAATGTTTTTGCTAAGGTAGCATATGTCAAAGAAGGTACGCATAATAGGAACCGATAACAAAGATAGCAGAATCAATGGAATTGTTTTGCTCCGTTTGCTGGGATAGGCTGTCTTCCGCCTATTTGCATTCAATCTTAGAAACAATATAGACAAATGCTTTTGATACGCACAAAGGGGGATATTCACTCTTTGGCCCTTTAGGTTTCTTCCTTTAATTGCAAGTCAGTGTTGCTTCATAGTAATAGTCGGGTAGATTTTGGAAATCTACTTTTTTAAGTTTGAAAAATATTACACTTCAAAACTGAATATTTTTCAATGACGTTACTACTTGGATCATAACCTATTTAAGAAAACGTCTCTGATCATGTTTTTTCATGATTCAGAAAGTAAATTTGATTTATAGTCAACCATTTTGTGTAGTTTTTCAAATCGAATTAATACCTTATACTTTTCTAAACACTATGTGGACATTATTTTTCAATAACGTCACTTCTTTCGACATAACTTATAGAAAATATCAGCGCTTGGACATTTTGTATTCAAATAGATCCTTTTTCTTTTCATTGCTTGCATTTGAGAAACTCGCCAGGAAGTGCGAGGTTAGAGCTCTGTAAAACCGGTTGGTCCATATTGCCGACTGACCTTTTCAAGGCGGTAACTGTCGAGTTTGCTATTTTCGTTAAATGACTCATCACAAATTTGTTCTTGCTTTTCGCATGACTTGCATGTGAAATACCTTTGTTCTGTGCCTTTTCGGAGTTTGGTATATGTTGCAATGCTCATAGGACTTTGTCATATATTCTTATTGTGTCTTTTTAAATGTTGGTATAAGCTGCAATGCTCATATGACTTTGTCATATATTCTTATTTTAAAAATGTTGAACCTATGTCAGATTTTAACTATTAACCTATAAAACAATAACCCTCTTTATATATTTTACGTCAAGCATCTTGACATTCATGACCGTGAACTTGTTGCAGGGCTTTATGTGAGAGTTAGCAACCTCATTTTAAAGGAGATGTATCCGTCCATTAGCTGTTTATTGTGTAGACAGTTCGTCGTTAACTGTTCATCGTAATGCCTGCATGATTGCAGTACTAATACATATATATGCAGTCTGAGATAACTAGGACCAAATACTTACTTTTGCGTACAGATTAATATGCTATTTAATCTTTTTTTAATAACATGGGTTATAATTAATAATGTTCGATTTTTTTCTGTAAAATAGAATAACCTAGATTGATTTTTCTGAGTTGGGGTATTTGCCCTGTTTTATTTTAGAAGGAGTGTAAAGGAATATCAAATTAAGTAATACGGCCTAAACCTATTTACGGTGCGTGTCCTGAAGAATCGTGCAGGTACTGTAACACATTCAATTATGCGGACTGTGTTATTGCGGTCAAAGGATGTTCAGGTTGCACAACTAGATCACTATTTTAACGAAAGCACTTTTGGTTTTGCTTGTTTTGTACGTGTTACTCTTGTTCATAGACCATCAGAATGGAAATCAAAAAAGTTTACAATCCAATAAATATATAATTAATCATTTAACAAAAAGGTCCAAACGTTGAAATAAATTGATAGCGAATATCAGTTCATGTTATGTTTTACATTTTCATAATAAATGTTTAAAATTCAATTTAACATGTCTAATATGTTTTAATTAAGATATTTATCAAATGTGATTAATGTCTGAAATTTCAACGCATGAAACCGCCGCACTTTTGTTGTTTGTAGTACCACATGGCGCCACCCATTGGACTTTTTCAGGAACGATTACATATAAACGCGGCGCATATATACTTGATTATTTCAAACCGATCAAACAGTACATTTATCTGATCGATATAGTTATGTTTGTGCTTTGCAACATTGCTGAAATTGATATTACGATGTGTTTTATTTCTGCAATCAAGATTTTTCGCGACATTCTCATTTGAAGTGATAGAATTTAATTAATGAAGAATACGGCTATAATAGAAAAAAACAATTATAGAACCTAAATGCAAAGCAGAACATTGATAAAGAAGCACCGCTATTTGGCATATTACGTGATCTAGTGCACACATGGTACACATTTTACATGCCAAAGATAAGTTTTAAATTACCTCAGTTATTCAGAAAATGTTACATTCTGAGCTTTAATTTAATAACGTTTTTACTTTATGTTCGTCGAACACTTGTGATACTCCCTTTTCTTGTTTCGTCCTGTTTATCTAACACCTATATTCTGCATTAGAAACAGGATTACCTCTCTTTAAATATTTGAACGACACGCCCGCTAATCACTGTGGCTTTTAACTTTGCTGCATTTTGTGTGTAATCAAACATTACATTGTGTTTGTCACATTTTACTGACATGTGAATAACTGTTTATTCATATTGATTGGTTTTTTTTTTTATCTTATTATATATTGTAATTCGTATATGCCCAATTGTCACTATTCATTATCTTATGAGTGTTAACGTATCAAGCTTGGCATACAATATGTTGTCTGTGTTGTTCATTATATCAGATTTGATTCGTGTTTTAAGTACATCAGACCTAGATTCCGTATTATATATTTTTTATATGAACAAAATGCTTACTGACAATAATTTTACAGTAATAAGTCACCCAAATACGATATGAGATATGAATATGGTTGTTTTATAACATAATAACTACTTATTGCTTGAGCTCATAATTTGATATTAGAAAACGTTATCGCCTGTAATGATTTGTTTCAAATTGATGTACTTTATTCCTATTTATTATTCATGAGAATCCATCAGGTAATGCGTGGTTAGAGCTCTGTAAAGTTGGTTAGGCACAACATTCACTCCTTAAGGTGACGAACCTTTCCAAGATGGCGACGGCAGCGTGTGTTTTCTTTTATGTTACGGTTTATCTAAATGTTATCTTATTGCTTTCTTTTACCTTTAACGCTTATACCGTAACGTGCTTATGCGCCAGACGAAGAATGATGAATACAACATTTATTACCAATAGGATTCCCCGAACAATACGCAATTCCGCTAATGGGATCCATGTATATATAAGCTTTAATATTACAATCAAATTGAAATACCTTTTGAGATTGCACCATCCCATCGGAACAATAATTAATAAACATAACTAATAAACATGCATTTTTTTTCAGAACATGCTTAACAAATGTTACACAATCGTGTTTTATCAAAAGTCTTAGTGCTCGTGTTTACAATGCACATACATTATTCTGGACTTGTGTTGACATCGGGAAATAAGGGTTGTATGACATAATCTAGTCCTGTTCACATGTACCCCCTCACAAACTTGTATCAAGAAGTATGACTTTTGAAGTGAAGTAAATTTCAAAGAATTTCTTAAACTTTTTACCACGACAGTTCATGCATTTCAGATCTGTATATTTCACTCGAGATTTAATATGATATAATTACCTGTAATATGTCCGTATTCATTGTTTCAAATAGTCGATATCTCACTATTTTTGGCATTTGTATCAAGGAAAGTAGTTTGCAACATCCGTTAATTCGTCCACCAAGGGCACAGATTATGGAATTTCACTCTAAACAGCTGTAAATCGAAGGCTTATATTCAAGTCCGTGTTTAAAAAATAATAGTACATTTATATTTTGTAGAATATTTGAATGAAATGCACAATGAATAAAATGCATGTTGTATCATCCGTTTTTATTTGCGAATTCTTAAACATATTATATCCTTTTTCAAATATTTCACAGACAAATCTTAATTTGTACTTATGTGGCGTATCGTTCGTTGATGTGCTCTTTTACTTTATGCAGATTAAATATTTACGAAATGAGGGTTCCATCGTCAACATTTGTGATCCTGTTTTATCACATGATTCACCTTGTTTTCCATTCAATATACCCATGTAATATTTTTTGTATTACACTAGTGTAATACAGATTTTTTTGCAATTTGATTGGCTAGCAGCTTCGCGTGACTATTTGGTATTCATCCGCGGTGTTTGTAAACAAAATGAAAGACAAAGACAGCTCTTTTTTTGTCGGTTCAAATAAATAAATTTACCACCATCATGAATCATATGGCTAAGGTTGCTGTGCTTGCATGGAGGAGATCCCTTGATCTTTAAACATGTAAATGTTGCCCTTTGTTTTTTTATAAGGATATGCATAATGTGCTCTTTCGTTTAAAGTTTTAGCGATACAACTTTTATCTCTGGAAAATAGTTTGTAAAATACCACTTTTAATGATTCCTATTCTGATTTTGGTTTTGACCGTGTATTATTAATGTCTTTTCCTAATCTATTTCCTAGTAGTACTACAAAACGGCTAAACATAAAATAATGAGGAAATATGACAAAATCCTATAAGCATTGCAACATATACCAAAATTTGTAAAGGCACAGGACAAAGGTACAGACACTATGACTGAAAGGGTGTTGGTCTTCGTATGATTTACCATTGCAGGTACTATTATCGAAAGACTGTTACTACGGCAATACTATCTTGGTTTCTAACATTACAATCCCCTAGTGAGTTTGGTATTAGCGTCCATTATGTCTTAATAAAGATGACGGGTGTATTTAGTAAATACAAATGTACAAACTTACAAATTACAAACGTCAGATTTGACCTTTACCTTAATATGTGAGCTGACAGTCCATTTCTTGTGAGCACCACTCTGCCACTTCAAGAGGGGCATTTATATTAATTGCTTCTTTTTTGAAGATGTGTCAATCCTGTGTGATTCATAAGTTCGGAAACTGTTCGGGACTGACGGAGAAACTTACTCTGCTATCAGATATAGATTACACATTTTTTCTAGAAAGCGAATGCAAAGTAAATACAGTTAAAAAAATGTGTTGTCACACTATTCACTTAAATATGTGCTTGCTATATTACGTTTACAGATCTGCCTACACCATCGCCTTCTGCTGCATTGATTGGCGGCATCGCTGGGTCAATTTGTGCACTCCTGGTAGTGGCAGTAATTTTGGTTGTCCTGTGGAGGAACTGGAAAGGTTGATTTATTTATCTTAATTTGCCTAAAGTGTCAACTAAAATTACAAAATAATATCTAAAATAGTTAAATATGAGTTGTCTCCTTATAAAGGCTAAACAAGGAAATATGAGTAGAAGTAATCGAAATAAAAATGACAACTGAGCATATTTATCCATTAAGCACGTGCACGTTATTACTTACCCTTCTGTATGTATATGTTTGTTTACAATGTTGAGTTGCAGAGCGTAATAAAGCTAAAACCAAAGTCCACTATAAAACGATAACAAACTACTTAACTGTTTTCTGTGTGCCATCTTTACGGTTTTATTTTTCATATAAAATAATTATATTAAATACAGTTAATTAATGTCCTGTAAAAAAGTTTCTCTTAACTTCCATCTTTTCCAGCTGGATGGGTGTTTTCCCAAAAAGCAGATAGAAGGTATGAACATATGGCCATACTTGAACAATTTCAACGATGTTTAATGTATAACAATATACTACAACTTTCATATTATGTCATTTAATGACCGATTTCACTAATACTGTTTTAGTATTTACATGAATTGCTGTTAAGTCGCGCCATTCCTGATAAATATTAAATATATAAGTATTAAACAACATTTGGAATTTAATATTGCAAGCTCGATCGTACACTTTAAAACGATTCTCATATAGATTCTTCTGTTACCCTGATATCATGATATTAATTAATTACCGGTGGCCTATGTATCTGAACATGGATTGTATATGCATACATTTCATTACATTCAATATTGGCCCATTTAATCGCTGAATGATGTGGTTTGCTGATTTAAATGCTCCAAATCACCGCACACTTCCATCGGTTTATTTTATGTCTTGATATATGTATATGTATATTTTATGTATTATTTTATGTTTTAAGTCACCGATTTACAGCCAATTAAAGAAGAACTAGGTCAAAAGTTTTAAAAGAAAAGTATCTTTGAATAATTATATAACATTGCTGTCCCAAAATTGCCTAGTAATTTTAACATGAAGTGATTGACATTCTGACCGTGACCCGATTAAAACCGATATCAAGAGAACGCTACTGTTCCATTGTAGGAGCCTAGCTAAAGATCAAGACAACACAGGTAATTATTCAGTGATACGTTAGTATTGTGTGTTCATTGCTCTACTCTGGATTTAGTTTTCTCACTGTTTTGGATATTTATGTTTACACTGTATGCCTTTGCAATAGACACCGCGACTTAATGTTAAATTTAGGCACCCCGATGTGCCTACTAACGCTTCAAAGAGTTATTTTTATATGCAATGTCTTATCTTCACGTTTTGTCACTTTCGCATTCATTAAACTTGCAAGTTTATATTAATACCTAGGTCTAGTGCTGAATCAAATTGTAATGTACGATGTAATTTTTGTATATATTGATGTTCATACAACACTGAAAAA
The DNA here is from genome assembly GCA_007844125.1 of Sinonovacula constricta. Taxonomy (NCBI): domain Eukaryota; kingdom Metazoa; phylum Mollusca; class Bivalvia; order Cardiida; family Solecurtidae; genus Sinonovacula; species Sinonovacula constricta. Next base: position 59,808,618 of record CM017560.1, on the reverse strand, counting down.
TAACCATTGTCTTCAGATTTTTATGAAGCACGTGGATGTGTAATAAATTTAATTTAATCGTTCATCTAATTTACCCCTGCGCAATCTTTAAATAATGATAATTTAATAGTGAGTGTGAACTGTGCAAGTAAAATATGGTGTCTACGAAGATTGTGTACTGCATGACCATTGATTGTATATGTTACTAACATTTTAAAGAAGGCACACTAGATGTTGCTGGGTGTACACAAACGCAATAAACATAATGCCAGTACGCCATTATATACGTCTGTGCACATAAAGTTGCTTTTTAATGTCTATATTCAAACAGTAATGCAAAGGAGCCGCATATACATTCCCTTACTATCACTCGGCTGCATGCTCCTTGGGCAAATTGAAATTCGTTAAATGTACACTTGTTCCGGGCCTCGTACCAGGAATATTAGCAAACCAGGCTGTGCCGACTGAGGTTATTAGACCGCTTACAGGTTATCCCCCATTTCATCCGGCTACATTTAAGACATGGTTAACTGTTGATGTAATAGTTATCTGCCAGTTTCTTTTTATTCAGTAAAAGCAAGTATGATTGTATTCACTTAAGGTTTAAACGTTGTTTAAGACGATTAGCCGCAGTTTCATCAATCAATGTGTTTTGTCTGCAGATAGCGTTGTGGAGTGTGCGATGTACGTCTCAGCAGCAAATGTTCAACCAGGGACTTCAAAAAGTGTTGTATACTCCCCACCTCAGAAAAGAGGACGCCCCGACCCGTCTGCAAATATTTATGCTGTGGTTTCAAAAATAAAGAAAGGTATTGGTATATACTATGACTGAAGTTCCGAGTAAAAACTACCCATTGCTTTTGTGTAGTACGCCTGCTGCCACACGAGCTAAGCACTACTAAGTAACAAATTGTTGTGTTTGTTATCATGCAAGCAATAATATAGGAATATGTATGAATTGATAATATGTTCTTGGGGCGAACCTATGTTAGCCCAGTGAATATGTCCATTTTGGCGTATATGTTAGTGGTGATCTAAAACAAATATGCTACACTATTTGTTGCATTTGGACGTAACAGTACACATAATACTTTAAATAGATATATGACTCCTCGGACTCCTACGAGCCATAGCTGGAGCAACGCCGTTCATGTGGGAAGTTCTGTGTGTCATCACACATCAGTGACTATACCACTAAGCCACGGGCGCCCAACATATATTCTTTAAATGGTGCTTCTATGTAAAGACAAAGTCACGATCATTACGACCGAAGACTATATAAGGTACATTAGTACATTATAGGCCACACACATTATATGAAAGCTTCACCAAAACAATATATAATTATCATAAACATTTTAAGCGTTTGATGCATAATCCACGTGCATATCCACGTAAATGGCGAGTAAAGTGACACACTCAATACATAAAAATATGAACTTTCAAGTAAGTATGCAGGCGCTCTTAAAGATCAAGTTATGTACAGACACCCATAGAATAAATAACATTGAAAAACGTTACCTCAACAATTATTCATACATTTGAGAAATCAATTTAAATTTACACTTTAAGTTACACAATTCAAAACAGCAATCTCACTGATAGATAACAAACATCGTGCATAATAAAAGAGTCTATGTTTTCTTCTTTTTTCAAGCCCAAATCGTGTGTCAGTTATTGATGAAAGTAATACCATGACAAGTTCAGAAAAGAAGCTGGTCTATGTCTGTCCTTTATCCCTTTAATAGAATTACTTTGACTCACAAGATGACATACCGCGAAATACATATCTCTGATACAAGGGTTGTCAGGAGTGAAACTTCCCGAAATCAAGTGACCTATTTCACTGTCAATATCTCTTCCTTTGATGGAATTGATGGAGGGATCGGAGAACGTCACCAAACGTATTCTGCAATAAAAAGATAGCAACATACCGTTTAACGTGTGTTATGATATTATCGCACACACAAGATAAAGTCAATATCTTACATATATACACATTACACATGATATACATTATATATTACACAGTTATGATATAACATTCCTGCTGATATTAAAGGCGACGAGAAAAGGGGAAAACCCGGAAATCCTACACAAGGTATACTAAATAAATGAAATGTTTAATTGATTAAAATCATAGTTTTAGCAAGTAATTTGCAATTATAGGAAACATATATTAGTGAAGAGTTAAATCAGACTTTACAGGTTTTGTCCACAGGAGGTTTATCGTGTAATCAATTAAATAATGCATTAGACGAACCAGGCTTTATCCGTACTCCAATATAAAACTGGTTAAATAAATACAGTCTACATATGTATTTGTCATCTCCTTTTTCAGTTTTAATTTCTTAATGCTATCATGCCGTTGTAGATTGGAATTTAATGTGTACGTCATTTTAATTAATGTCGAATGTATTAAACAGGAACAAATTATGTATTAACTACAGGCTTGCCAGAAATTTCCATAATGGAGGAGACAACTGTTGACACTACACAAAATCCGACATCTAACCCGCCTCTTCTATCGATGGTATAATTTGGTTCATAATTATACACCCTAATAATAAATGTCAATATAATAATGCCTACAATTAGCAATAGGTAAATATGGTCCATGGATTATATATATATATATATATATATATATATATATATATATATATATATATATATATGCAGTTAGTCTGTGAGCACTATTAATGATCAATTAATCCATGAGCCATTATTTAATATATAACTCAAAACATATGTACAATAAGTGCTTAATTCAAGTTAAAGTAAAACTAGGCAAAGTATCATTTATAAGACACATTAAATATTAACAGAAAAGCAATTGGTTCTAAAACTATTCGGAGGCATGCTTTGTTATCTTCGTTCTCTTTTCGTTTTTTTATATGTCTTATTGTTTTAGAAAAATGCAAATGACGTTGGACTGATCTATGCTGACCTAGAGTTTGATAACAATGCAAAGTACGATGTGATCCATGGACTGGATGACGTCACAATCTACGTCGAGATTGACTTTACGAAAACAGCCGAACCCTTACCAGACAGCGATGAGGAATCTACCGAGAAAAAATAGATTGAAAGTTACACTTTTCAGGGTAACGACTTATAATACAAATGATAAATAGATTTTCCTATTATAAGCATATATCTAACAGTTTTTATTTTATCACATAATAAAAAGTAAAAGTAGCTGTTACGTTAAAGTACTACAGATTTGTTGTAAAGTTTATTCTCTTGTACAAATTTTAAGAACGCACATTTTATAAGTCAGGATCTTGTGTACTTTCTGCATTTTGATAAGTTTTCTTAAGATGATACAATGCATAGACTCGAAGCAATATAATCCTACCAATTAGTTACTATTACTTTGTTTCATACGATAGTTAGATACGTGAAATGTATTTAGTACATTTAAAAAGGACTAGTTTTCTTGTTCTGGCATTCTGATGGGAACAACATCAGATCAAACTAACGTTTATTCATTTCTAACAGTCTCTTCTCCGAAATTCCAGATTATCAACAACACATGCTACAAACCATGTACAGTGCACAAAAGTCGTAGTAAATGATTAAAGTTATCTATGAAGCCATGCAAATACTGTAAGAAATGCATTGACTGACTGTCATGAATTATGTAGAAGATCCCCACAAGTTACATCTCTATCTTACTTGGTTCGTTTCGTCATGAGACAACGTGGAGTTACATCCCTAGATCAGCAGATATTTTTTGTAAAGTTCAACTAAATATTGTTTTCCATAAGGTTTGCGCTATATATAAATTGACTTTTGATTTTGATAAAGTTTATTTTATAGACTGCATTGCATCGTTGCTATATCCATTTAATGTATAAACGTTTCATTCTTTCCAAGTGTTATTCTATGATATGCTATATAAACATGTGTTATTTAGTCCATGTGGTTAATTAAAAATAAATTGTTCTTTTTTTCCACACAACGCAATGCAGCATTCCCCACATTTAGAATATAGCATGTATTTCCATTTTGTTAAATCTTACCATTAATGTCAGTACATCAGTATCAATAGAAAGCGCTTTAAATATACTAAATGTGTTACATTGTTTCACCAGTTTGTTCTAATCTACCACTTTAACAGCCTTGTTTTTTATATGAATGCAAGTGTGTTTAAAAATGGCATATCTGTTATCATGTTGTTGCATCTCTTCGACAATATATTACTTTAACCAGGTCAAATATGAATGTTATAGGTTTATAAGTTCATTTGATAAATCACTCGATCTTTAAAAAGTTACATACTTAGACATGTACGTTTAACCAGTCATGTCAGGCGTGGATTAAAGATTTTACTCTCCCACATCATGAATTGGCTTATGCTACAACTTACATTAAGATTGAGTTCACAATACTAACCAACAAACTAAAAGAACACAACTTTTCATATACACCTTTTGATATAATCTCTACATGAAATGGCAATGTATGATATGTCTATTTTATTATAAACAGCGTCCTTAGTGTAAAAACGCCTGAACAACCTAGTAAAGGATCGATTAGTTTTCCTGTCGTCGTAAATATAAAACCGCTTTTACAAATATGAATTTATTTCATTCCAATCCGGCAATCATTATTTTGTTTATTGAATAAGTTATCTGGTAAAGCTTTAGCATTGTAACCGATGTATTTAACGATATATGTTTCCAATTTGTTCAGTTGTTAAAGAAGTTTCTATTAAAAATCTTGTAAACGACTAAAACAAATTAACTCTAGGTATTTTGATTTTGTAATGACATGCACATAGAAAGACGTTAAACATACATCATTATTGTCAGAAAGAAATGAAAATGATAAAAAAACAATTGCAAATGAAATTTAAAAGATAATGATTCAATAGAATTTGACAGTTTTGTGTGTATGGAAAACCTCATTTACCAAAACTTACTGAGAAATCGTGATTTTCAATCTTGTTAACAACAACAAGAAACGTTTCATTGCATTTTGGATATTTCAAAATATGCTTATAGTTTCAATTATCTTTTTCAAGCATCAGAATTATACTTAGTAATAATTCATAAGTGTTAAGCCATACATGTTCAAATACACTCAAATGCGCTCTCGCTAAATGTTGTTAAATGTTACCGCTTCAATTAACAATAGTTTTGTTCAATGGGATTCTGGCAGATTAGTTCATAGCACCACACAAAACAACATCGTATCACATATTGATACAGACATGCAACAAATAATAACCTCAATATACCAAATTTCTACTATAATTTAAGATAAAGTTTAGATGATGCACGATGCAAAACATAGCCAATAGACATTCAAACCCTATTGTCGCTCTGTCTTAATCACAGTCTTATTCGCATTCTGTTTCTTAATATTTTTTTTCTAAATATATTTGTTCTTTGTATGTTGATCAAAACTTACATAGATCTACAAATTAGTCTATTCGATGAAACCACTGTATACGTGATTTTAAAATCGAACTTACAAATACTTTTCGATACAAGAATACAAAAGACCATATTTCATAATCATTAGCTTAATATTCATATAGGAATCGTTGTTTTTAGTAAGAAACCTAACCGTGTGCACGATTCTTTAACATGAATATACAAATGTTAGTTTTTACAATATACGCATATCATCAGATTACAATGGTTTGCTTAATGTTTAATTTGTCACATACTTTTAATGTACTGTTAGCATAGTTCATGCTACAAATTGTGCAATGTAGAGGGATAAGAGCTGTATTTGCGTAACTCTAACAGTGTATATAGTTTTGTTTAATTTGTCAATACGCATGAGGTATAATATGCAATAACAACTGTTCATACGACAAAATTTCAATGCTTTCTAATTTTACTAAATATATTTGTTAACTAGGACCGTGGGGTATACCATATACAACGGTAGAACAAGTCAGTTATCTCTTTCTGCTACTTGTTACTGCAATTTAACCTTTGGGCACAAACATGTTTGAGCATCAATGAAATATACTTACATGTTTTTTAATCAAAATGAATTGACTGATTATTTAAATTCACAAAATGTTGGTTACAATATTTTCATTATGATGTCAAAATAAAAAAAAAAGTTGTATTTGTTAAATATCCATTTATTGTGTGTTGTTAGCGTTTGTATGTTAAAGTTTGTTTTCAAATAAGCGTATCTCAGCGCAACATTCTATAGAAATATGTATTTATGTGCATGGTTTCGAAGTCCAAAGCGCACTAAAATATACATACATTGCATTTGTTGTACGACAATGTGTTTTGTCATAAACTCGTTCGATTGATTATTTATGCTTGTAATGGCAAATAAATATACCCTAGCTTATTTTATGACTCGTATTTTATCTTTAAACAAGCTGAATCGGATTTTGTTTTAGCGTTACAACGTTCAGTTGAAACGAAATATAATGGGCTGGCCTATTATTTCTATCACTCGAGTAAACACAAAGCTCGATAAGACAACTGTACAACGTAAGAAACGTGTACAACGGGCAACCTCTTTATTTATCCCAATGCAAAACGTCGAAAGCAAGCCGGTTAACTTCTCAATATCAATAATCAGATATTTTGCCCAAGAAACTGGAAAGTAGCTTTTGACGTTAATTAGTGTCTTATGATAATCTGCTGTGCGAAGAAAATGGGTTGAGCAAGGGCAATAAGTAAAACAGTGGCTTCCGGTGGTTTAAGGTAAAAATCGATGAAATATTTCAAATATTTTACCTAGTTTCCTAATATTCATTGTACAGGTAGTATGGCGTCACTAAATATATAATTACAGTTGTTCACACGGAATAATGGCTGAACAACGTTTTAATGGGTGAAGCCGGTTTAAACTTCATTATAATATTAGATCGAGTCTTCTTCACCCCAGGTAGTTTATGAGCAGTTAGCAACTGTAACAATAGAACGTGATTAGACCTTTGCAAACCGGTTAAAATTCCCCGATGATCCCTTCTGCAGTTCATAGGCAGTTATACATTTTTAACTTAATGTTATATCTCGTCTTATTGTTTTTACCACTAACGTGCGAATACAGTTGTCTATTGCTCTCTATAGCCGAACTTTTTATTTCAGCGTTGCCCAAAACGTTCTATAAGTAATTGTGGTTGTTTCTAAAAAAAGACTTTCACTACATGGTTTTGATTTTTTTTTACACATTCAATATACCAAGAAATAAATCCATTTTTTAGTAAATTTGACACAAACGATTTAATTAAAATTTATAAAAAAAATAATTAAAAACTAAACATTTTTTCTACATCTAGTAGAGTGATGCAGACAGGCACAATTGAAAAAGTAGAATGAGAATCAAGTTGTCCGGTGGTGCGTGATACCGAGATTCGAAACTTTAACCCCCAGTTTAACTATAATTGTGATACTGTTCAATTGGAGGTGCAGCATTACATTTCCTTAATATATTATTGCCACAACTAATTGCTTATGGCCATAAACAAAGCATTTGCATGTAATTAACTATGTTGGCACAGGAAGCCAGTCATATTAACACTTGATTGTTTATATGTCTATGCAGCAGCAGATTACGTTTAACTTACTATGATGTGGGGAACATAACTTGCGTATTACATACAAAAGGTGCACACTATTTAAAATAAGCATTTGTAGTTAAAGTAAGCCTTTCACAATTTATTTACGATCATTTTTATTGATCTGTATTTATAGTGATTTACCGGGTTGAAAAAATGCATGTATCTATTGCTTGTATAAACATAATGAACACCAACGTTTTATTTAAATCAATACTAAGAAAACCAGCGACAACTTACGGTCGCCGTGGGTATGATTGCTATGAATGTTTTACAATTTTCTCCTCAATTTATATAAAACATTTATTTTTGATGATATTGATTGACTGATTTGTAAATAATGTATGAAAAGAAAACAAAACGAGTCAATGTATTGTACAATGGGGAAAAGATAAAATAAAATTCAAACGCTTAAGGATATTTTATTCTTGACGTACTCGCTTTGTGTAGCTAATATCAGCATAATTTGGCATTTGTTAGTAACAGTACCTTACATGGCCGAGCAAACGTGCTTATTATTATCATCATTATTTTAATCCTTTTTGTACCTAATTCTTAGAAACAGTTTTATAAATGCACAATGGGGTCGTACTATTGTATATTGCATTGGGCGTGAATGCGTTCTGTTGCAGCTGGTGATGAATTTAAATTCAGGTTGTGAGAGGGGACGAATGAGAAGATAAGTAAATTGGTATAAGTGCAATTGAGACCCATATATTACCCTATACAAGTTAAATGTGGATTTTACATGTGAGTATACTTATGTGAGTTATGGAAAGTGTTATCAGATAGTTTTTATAAACTTAAACATCAAAATAATTTATGGACTTTGTTGTCAGGTAATTAAGCCGAAAATTCAATCAGTAAGTCAGCTAAGGAGAGAGAAACGTCAATGAATGATAGATAATCATTTTAAACTCATTCAACTGTAGAATTGTATACTTTATTCGGCTACGTGTGGTTCCGGAAAAAAAAAGTGTTTTGACGCGTCAAAAGGCAGCAATCATTACCCTGGTCCCGATACAACGCAGACAATCCTCGTATGTATCATGCAAGGTAAATGAGAAAATATCAAAATTTACACAGATATTTAAAATTAATCTACCTCTAGACAAAGGCAAACAGGGTAAATGTAAATGTGACAAAAACACAGAGACGAGACATAACACACAAAAAGAAAAACCACCAGTTACCGCCTTGGAACGGTCAGTCGGCAAATAGACCGACTGGGGTGCTTAAACCTGGTTTGTGGAGTGCTCCAACATCGCACTTCCTCAAGGTTTTTATATCAAACAAACAGTGTAAATAAAAATATTCCATCAAAGTGAAACAACTAACAGTAAGCACCTGCATCGGGAGTTAAAACAGATACAACGAACTTACAAAATATCTAGTAATAAAATAAACTATCAACATATGTACAGTATGTACAGTAGATAAAAGCCTCGGCAACCTAAACATTCCAAATGAGAGAGTAGTTTGAAATAAAGCAGAGTAAGCGCTGATATATAATAAGAACAATTTAATGACGTCATACAATGCCATGACGTCATATGCCAAAAATGTCAAAAGTGAAATGAGAAAAATACGAAAGAAATCATCGAATTTTAGAAAACAACCCAAACCAACAAAATAAAATGTAGTATTGTTAAGAGTTAATAGGTAATAAGTTTTAAAATAACATATCATAAAAAAGCCGAGGAATTATCCGCAATTGGCATATGATACCGTAAAGATGTACTTCTACATAGTTATTTTCGGCCGTTTATTTCTGACCAAACTTCTAGATTTAATTGAATCTCAATGTACAACATGTGTTTGCGAACCTTCCTAGTGACAATCTTACAATTACACTAATATGTGTGAAGAATCGTATACAAATTATTGAAAGATAATAAATATAATTCAGACTTAAGAATGTGAAGTATCGGTTGACTGTGTGAATACGCTTGACAAGCACATTTTACCTACAAACTTACAAAATTAAGATAATATGATTTTTGATTAATATACATTTAAATGTATTACATAAATCGTGTTAATGATGAAAAGAAATTACAACGATCCAAAACCAGAAAGATGACTTACTGTCGCTTTCAATAAGAAAACGCTGCTTCTTTCGACTATCGCTTAACTACAATGTTTATCGTGGGGAATAGTTTAAGAAATAAGGACACGTTACAGATAATTTCATTGAAACATTTGCTGTTAACTGCATACGAAGCTGGGCAAATGCATCCTATCTTTGATGCATTTTCATACTATTATAAAAACGTGTCTTAATTTCATTCTAAAAGTCTATAAATAAATAGCAAAGCCTTCTTGTGCAAATCGGTAGACGCATTATTCTATGCCAGTGTCTTTTACTGTTACACTGAAGTTAAAAACATTTCGACAGATTCAGCTTTCATAGTCTCCTGCTTCTAAACGTGCAGTGGTCCCGATATTTACATATATGTGATGAGATATGTCAAGGTCAAGGAACATTGCAAATATACAAATATTGAACTTGAAAAAGCAAAGCACACACGCATGCACATGCATGCTAGTTTAATGTAAACGTGAGAAACAATTCCAAAAGAAGTAATTAAATTATGAAGATTGAGTCCGAGCATATATTATGAAAAAGTGTATCTGTATTCTTGGTAGTGTCAATTTTCTACAGCTATACAAGTATACACATAGAACGAACTACACATGTCCACCATCTTGCTTATGTTGACATACTAATGTTTGAGGGAGTTTTTGTGGGTTACTTTTCAATGCATTTTTATATCGCGGAAGACGTTTCTAACAGACAAATAACAAAGAAAACATACAATATACGTGAATAGTTCATATCGAACATGTTCCCTAAATCCTATAGCATAATCACTCACGTGAGTAGGTTTATTTCTGTTGTCTCTTTGGGTTTGGGTTAGGGTACGTGAGATTGTACAGTGACTTTGTCTCTATTATTTAATATGCCAGTGACGAATAAATCCTCAGCCTATTATAAAAAAAATCATTTCTGTTATCCCTTGACACTACTACATTCTTTCGTTTAAAATGTTAAGGTTGCAGGGGCTTTTATCTCTGGAACATAGTGTGCAAATGTTGATAAATGATTATAATAAGAGTTGTATTGCATGTATATAATAACATTTAAAGTGTTAACTCACGATGCAGGTGCTTGGTGTAAGTTGTCTCTCTTTGACTGGATATTTTTATTTACATTCTTAGAAAAGTGAAGTGAAAGGTTGCAGTGTTCCACAGACTCAGTTTAAGCACTTCATTTGGTCCTTCCAACGCGACAACTGTTTGTTTTTCTTTGTGTGTGTCTCGCCTGTTTGGTTTTGTCACATTTACATTTACACATGTTCTACCAGAACTTTTACCAAGAAAACTGAAGAATGAAAAAAACCCAGATGTGTTGGACAGTTTAGGAAATGAATGGGATAATGCAAAATGGTGATCAAATTGAAGCCTAGTGTTTATGTCAAGAACCAGAGTATGAAAGAATGGTAACATGTAGCAACAGTGCCTGCTCAATACAGAAATTCTACTATAAATGTGTAAATATAAGACGCTGTCCCCGTGGGGATTGATTTTGTCCAGAGTGTTCAAAATGATAAACATTAACAAAAACAGAGTTCCTTAAATGTTCTTGTTTGTTCTGTTATGCACCCCCAGTAAATATCAATAGTGTAGCACGTGACTGTCTACATATATAATGATCAGTTATAGTTAAACCATTATAAGATTTAATATGTTTACTCCATGAAATAATGCTGGTATCAATGTACAATCTGTAGATCCAGATCAAATGGAATATCCGAAACATCTGATCAGAATCTACACTGCTTACTTTTTGATTCATTAGTTTTTCACCAAAAAGCAAACAGTGTAGATCCTGATTAGATGCACAGTTGTAATATCATTATAAAAACAGACATAAACAGTTCAACATTTTATTAAAAAGAGTAAAATCTTCAATTCATATTCAATTAAACTACGAAATTACATCATTATAGTATAACTTATAAAGTGCTTGTTTTCCTTTAATCCATTTTACTAGCTTTAAAAAGCGTACATTCAGAGCAAAGGGTCAATGTTTGGTCGTGAGTCTGATTCAGTAAAAACTTTCCTTCATATATATGCCTGTGTGAAGTGTGGATCAAGATCAGCCGGCACATTCATCTAGTCTGATCAGGATCTGCACTTTTAGTTTTTAGGACAGAAATAACCTAAACAAGTAAATAGCAAACAGTGTAGATCCTTATCAGATGTTTTATCCATAATCTGCGTCTTTGTTAATCAGTTTCTGGTGGAAATCGATGCCATGATATCTTGGAACCTTTCTGCCACCGATTTGTACAACCAACAACAGTGCAGGACTGCACCATTTTCAATTTTTCTACGCTTTCGTTATTGTCAATATTGAACCCAAATGGCGGATATCGATCTTTTGCCCACCAGCGTATGTAAATAATGTTTTAGCAGATGCGCGTGACGTCACGTCGGTTTCTCCTATAGAAGAGTGGTGTAGAAACGTTAGTAAAACACAGATCTAAATTATCTTATCATGGTAAATTTTTACACACTTGTTCAATCTTTAAGCAGGGTATCATATTGGCTTAACTTACTTATTATTTGCCTACACATTTTACCGTTTAGACGGGAATAGATGTATTGTCTTATTTGAAAGATGTGAAAACATTACCGCCTACATGCTCTGGAAGAGGCCCGATTAGGGCAAAACGATTTGCACTATGCCGAGTTCGTACAGTGTAAATAGGCCGATTTGAACCATTACCATAACAACATGCCGCATTTGGTATCGTGTGACAACCGTTACGGTTCCAGAACTGTACTGCTACTACTACTACTACCTCTTTCCCTTCTACTACCACTACTATTACCACTATCACCACAACCAACACCACTACCACTGCTATTAGCATTAACCTTTATTTAACCAAATATTAATTTACAAAAAATGTTAATTGGAACATTTTAATTTCTGTTCGACATTTATTAGGATTGACAATTATTTAACAATTCAATAGTTTTCTTTTAAATTTAATGGACTGGTAAAAAGTTACAAAAGGAAAAACATTGACATGTCCTGGCAATTTTACTGGAATTCAAATAAGTCAAAATGTTTTGTTGTTGTTTTTTTGTTTATATTTTCTTAAAAGGTATGCAAAATGTATGAACCATAATCCCGATAACAAGTGTTGTTGTTTTCCTTTTTCGAAAATTTGTGATATGTCCGGTTTGGTATGTAGTTGGTTCAATTCTTATGCAGGATAAAATTATTACAGAACATAAATACTTATCTCGCTTTTATTTGTTTAGCAACAAAGCAAATGAATGTAACATTTTCCATCTATTCATATGCCTCCTTCTTAAGCACAATCCACCCAACTTCTAGACAAGCACCAGAAAACTTAGTTGTCTGCTAAGCATGTGAAAATATGACATCACGTTAATCCTAGGCTTTACTAGATTTTGATTGTATTTATTTATTTATTTAACCATACATTGTAGTTTATATTAAATATAGCAGCCCAACCTTTGCTAACTGTCTGGCCTCACTGCTAAGCAAACAGCATTTCCATGTTATTGCATGTTGGAGAATTTAACTTGGTTGTTTATTATGACTTTGCACAATTAAGTTTCGAATTATTATGTGGGTCTAAATACCGTCCCCTGGTCACAAAGTATATTTCAATAATACATAGCTTATAATATAACGATTTCTCTACAATAGCGCCAACAAATTTACATATATTTCCATCACTGTCCTAGCTTTGTTTAATTCTTATGTTTACAGATTACATTTTATATCATAAATATCTGTTTCGTAATGAAACATCACTCTTACGTGTTGACCCAATGCCAAGAGCGGTTTGCTGATTCCTTGGATGGTTGCATACGTAGTATGACGGCGAATTTGTGGCGAATTTGCGAGGAAAAAAGTTATTTTCTAAGTCATCTGCTTCTTATTCCTTGCGCCAGTAAGCGACAATTAAAATGCACTGTTTGATGGATAGATTGTAGTAAATTACAAAAAAAAATGTTTTAAAACACTTTAAATGCTATTTTACCTGCAAACTCTTTCACAAACAGTTTAATATAGCGGTTGAATTTGTATGCATGTATTCTTTAAATTTCCGTCAGAAAATGTCGGATTATAGTTGTTTTCACAATGCACTTTGGAAAACAAGAGCCGGCAAACAAAACGGAATAGCAGTAATATCACTATAGCAGTGAACTGTGATTAACAAACAGCAATATATTTCAAGAACGTGCGGAAATGAACACAGTTGTTTGTTGTTACGTTCAAAGATTCTGAAAACTCTCTGCTTCTGTCCTTAATGTTAAATGCAAACACACGAACGTAGCATTAAATGCTGCCTCTGCATGATGTTACTGGTGAGAATAGTTTATTGTTTGTTCCTGCCAATATTCACTGATGTGATGTTGTCCCATCTGTGCTAGTCTGTGCTACAAGAGTCTGAATGTAACCCCCATGGTAGCCAGGTCTAATGAAAAGAATTATGAAACCACCAAAGTATCAACTCTAGTCACGTTCGGAGATGATAGGGGTCATGGTAATATAATAAAATAAACTACACAAGGCTTAGGTCGTCATTATGTCATTCATAATGTCCACATTTCAGTCTTCAATTGCTTTACGGGCTTAAACTGCTGTACATGCTGACTCCCTAATAATGTATGCATAATAATCAACGGCACGATGTAGTGCACGACGTAGTGCAATGTTCAGAATTTAAAAAAGCAGTTGATTATTCCCCACCTGGAAGAAAAAATAAAGACCCTCAATACAATCTCTCCGTTGTCTGCGTCGGTAACAACTACATCATAATACTACTTCTTGGGGTTTGAATTTCAGTGGGTCAAAAAGAACTGTGGCCACTGAAACGAAATATATATATTATAAAGAGTTCCATTCTCATTGTTAGAAGCTACGTCCATCCCAGATACATCAACTCAATTAATGACACTTCATATATACACGCCGGACATCTCGTGTGATAACGGTCAACGTCAATGTCGTCTCAGTAAACGGTATCGTAGCAACAGGACCGTATCCTGGCCAGACCTTGACCCAGTCCTGGTACGTGAAATTGTCTGAATAGCCTTCTGTTCTACATGTGACCGTGTAGGGTTGTGAGGTCGTGATCGACACTGTCACTAAGGGAGGATCTTAATAGAGTTCAGTTAACAGTGTATTCCAAACATATTGTATCCTAATATATGAAAATGATTTATTACAAAAACGAAAGAATAACCAACTTGCTAAAATTATATTACAATCATTTGTGCAAAGCGAGAATTTAAACGGACTCATCTAAAATACACAATAAGAGCTACATAAAAAGGGAAAAGTTAACCAATTAAATATTTCTATTGTACGTGATACTAGTAGTGCATGCGGAAAATAATTTAACATATAATAAAAGAAGGATGGAATAAATAATGTTGTTTACTCCTACATTTGATGCTCACATGTACACCAATTAGCCGTGTACACCAACGTTATTTCCAGCCTGACATCTTTAACTTCCAGCATTAGTCCTGTCCACAAGAGGTATCACATAACTAAAACTGCTGTCTGTAGGTGCACTCGTACCACTGGTTAGAACTCTGCTCCCTTTAAACCATGTGAAGGTGGCATGTGGTTTACTAGAACCTGAACAGGTCAGTACAATGTTCCCTTACCCCTCTACCTCCACGGACGTTATGTTTGGAAAATGGTTGATAACTGCGGAAACTGGAAGCAATTTTATTAGAGATTCTTAACAACACTTACATGAGAAGTGTGTACTATAATAATTGTAAAGTTTGCTAGCGGTAGAGTAACAATTAGTTAAAATTGTTTAATAACTTAGTGTCTAGGTACAGGGCGGCCGATGCTGGATTAAAGTCTGGTAAAGCGAGGGCTGTAGCTCCACAATAAAGTACACGCCACAGAAATGGCGTTATGTCATAGGCTCTTCTCAGTGTGAAAATGCGAGTCAAAGTCACCGTGTATGTACCATTCTTTTTTTGTATCTGGTGTATTTGACTGTGCCAGTGGAGTAGTACTCGTATTGCCACTATACATGGCTAGTGTAAGGGCCGATATCCCTTCATTGGACACACACTGGGCGGTCAGGGAAATGTCTTGTGCACCTCGGAGGACTTGTCGGCTTTTATCGACAGACACTGGGTTGGAGAAACTGGGAGACGTGGGAGTCAGTGTAACTATAATAGTGTCGTTTATGTATTCAGACAACCTGAAGTGTCACAAATGAGCTATATACCAGGATGTTGATTTATGTAACGACTATTTCTTTTTCTATAAATCAACCAAAGTCACCATTTATTAATAGCTTATGTCGGTTATAGGATAAAAGATAATTAAAGACGTGAGATGATCAATTTAAACTGTATTGATTAGGTGCTTATGAAAGCATTAGTAACGACGGATATTGACTATCTGAAAGCCCGTTTTCAATTCTTACAATTGCTTCAAGCTTACTACATTCCGATTCTATGATGTCGCAATGTTACCACAATCCTTTTTCTATAAAGGCAGAGGTTATCGGGTTCAGCTTTTTGCATTTAGTTTATCAATAACCAGTCATTACATACTAAGGAGGGTCATTGTCACGGCCAATTTTACAAACCCTGAACTTTGCATTTTCTGTACATGCAGTTAAGATACAAAATAAATCCATACTGATTTTCTTGCCAAGATCAAAGAGTGGTTATTTTTAAATCAATTATATCTTTGTCAACTGTGCCACAAACCAAACGTGTTATAAGTTTGTTATAAGTTTAACAAAACATGATGACATTCCTGTCAAAAAAGATGCAAGAAACCCCAGGTTTGTTTCAGTGAAATTGTGACAGGGTCATTGCTGGAAAATTATATTTAACATCAGTTAAGTGCTCCCTCCCACATTTCATCTTCTAAAATAACACTGCGCTAAAAGATAAAGCCAGCTCCAACGTCAATATGTGCTGCTTCATCAAGATGTCTCAAAAGGTAAATAAGATTTTTAGTTGACTTGTAAATAGAACGTGTGTGGTGTACGTTATGATACATCCTATATTGCATGCCTTGAGACAGACTTATCCAAGCAACCCCAGACATTTGTCAATGACGGGTATATACAACTTATTCCAGACAGCGACTCTGTGCCATGGTGACATACAAGTAATTTCCAAAAAATATAAATACATTTGAGTACAAGTATAAAATTAAGTAGTTACGCAAATAGCATTTTTACACAGTATTTGCATTTGTAGTTATAAAGGTGTGCCTTACTTTATTAAGCAAGGAAAATTTCTCCTTTTTGAATGGGTTGTTAGGTACATATAATAACCATCGAATAGTGACAAATATGTCGATACTTAGATGGTGTATATTTTTCCAGATCTAAGAATTAAATGCAAAATAAATTTAACAAATGCCACTAAATTTAGATTGTTTATGACAGTTTTACCGAAAATAATAACACACTATTTCGTTTATATGACAAAACTGGATACTTCGAATGGCATTACAAATTGTTTTAACGAGAATACGGCATTAGCGAAAATATAAAGAAATCCCAAATAATTATGCGCGAAAAAAAGGGTGGGAGTGGTTACTTCCGTGAACGCTATTATGTATGTTTTAAAGCCATTTGTAGTGTACATGCGAACTGCGTGTTCAAGGGACAAGGGGCACAACACGTTAATGGTGTGCGAGCAAATGCTTGGACTATGCAGATATAACCAGTTCTCGTCAATCATACCACCGGATTGTATCACAAATGTCAGATCGGTATTTTAAGAAAAAAAATATGTCCTTTGAAGTTTCAGTAAATATAATAGTGTCCTGACTTCCGAACTGCTACACGCCATTAGAGTACTCGCTGCGTACAGAATTATTGAAGACAACAAATTGATTTTTTTTTTAAAAAAGACATAAAATCATTAAAATCATTAAAACATACCATTGTTGACATGCTGATGCCTGGTACAGTAACAATTAAATCAAACGATTTTTACCACTAAAAGGAAGATTACAGTTTAGCGCTACATGATGTAAAATATAAAACGCCCGAGTTAGTTTGATTTACATGTTTTAGTAATGGCGTTAACTGGCAAGTGTACGTCGGTATGTACAGCGCCATGAATACATAAATTTAAGTTATAATTGTCACCCAAATTCGGTACCTGTTATATATCACATCATATATATATATATATATATACATTATATCTTTACGTTAGCCCATGGTGATCGTGAAATCTATGGTATTTATTTATAATACACACCATTAAAAAGAAAAGTTATGGTATGAAATATAAATGAATAATAACTATTCCAGATTTCAAACAGGGGCTTCAAATACGGACGCAGATGTCCTCCAGTAATACCAGGACCAGAATGAGCACAATAAACACGCTGTTACCTGATGACTGCATGGCAACATTATTTTTTTTTTCCATACCTTCTCTGTCTTTGTGCGTCTGTGTGTTTATGGCGGCATCAGATGTATCCGACCACGTGCATCATAAACTCTGTTTTCGTGTGACGGCCAAACACGACTAATCAAATTGCAAAACATACATTGGTTTTATTTTTGAATCCTTTTAGATACTGCACACTTTTTGCCCGTTCTTCATTTAATTTCCAGTAACATTTCCTTAAGAAACTCGGCAGGAAGTGCGAGGTTACAGCTCTGTAAATCCGGGTTAAGCAGCCCGGTCGGCCCATATTGCCCTTGAGAGGGCGCATCGTAGGTGCGTCAAATCTATGCAAGGATTCAGCTGGAGGACACCTACTGATATAGCACTTAGTATGCTTAATATTCTACCTATAAAATGTCTTATTGATCAACGGAAACGGATTTTTCTTGGTCAACTGTGTCGCCTGCTGGGTAACAAAGCAGTAAGGCACATTTTTCTGTTTCGGTTAACTTATAGCAAGTTAAACCCCTCTAGGATATCTGGTTTTTAAGGATATGTGGGGTCTGCTTAAGTATTGTAATTTAACAAACTATTTAAACGATTTCCTAGGCGACTGAATTTTTCCGGGAAAGGTTACATGGAAACGCATCGTTTATCTCAAGATCCGTTCAAAGGCGATCATTGACTGGACAGATAGATATTGTGCGGTGGAATTTGCTCGTGTACTATCTATCTAAAACTGTATGACATAAGCGAGATTTGGCAGTATAATTAGAGAAATTATTGCCAACTTACTTATTGCAGAACAGTTTGCAAACTGGTTACTTATTTATCATGGCAGGGTGGGTCATGTCGAAGATGTGGCGTTGAGCTAAACGACACTAATCTTACTGATCATATTCTCACTGTCTGTTCACATTTGTATACACACCGACGTCAGTTGGCGGTCTGTCTGCAAAGCGAATTCGGAGGTCACGTGTTGTCAACCTTTCTCTCTTTAGATGAGAGAACAAAAGTGAATGCACTTCTTGGTAGCCAGTGTCCTGAAATGTCTGCTTGTTTAAGCATACCGTATCATTTTTTATTAAATATTCTATTTCGCCAGGTCCATCTCATGTGGTTATCTTACACATAAGCTAGACGCATCTTGGATTTGGATAACAATGTCTACGCTTTTAATCCACAACATAAGTCATTAATATATTGTTAACACATTTAGGGTAAATCATCTTTTCTACATATGCACTCTTATTAATATATTGTTGATATATTTTAAGTAAATCGTCTGTCCTGCATATGCACTTTTATTAATTAACGCTCTTCTTGTTTTTCGTTTCGGCAATTGTGAGCATATAAGCGAAAGTGCATAAAATGTCATTTGTTTAGTTTATTTTACTAATCAGTACTTCACTTTTAGTTCTTGCTTTTACAAGCTCTAAGTAAGTGAAAGCTTCAAACGTAAAATAACTGTACTGGTTCTTTTCAATTTTATATATGCTTTTTTTTCGTCTTTTTTCCATTCTGACTCGCATGTGGGCGTGTCTTGTGCATGTGTATGCTTGTGTGTGCGGGTGCACGCGCAAATAGGCGAGTGTGTGTGACGCGCGTGTGCGTTTCTGTTTGTATCTGTGTGTGTGTTTATGTGCGCATGAACGTTGTGTTTCGATCCTTTCCAGTGTTCACGTGTTATTCATTCTCTAGTTGTTGATGTTTTTTGTACGCCTATTCCTCATCATAGATGCGACATGTGTCTGATTCTTAGTAGCTCATGTTGTAATTCTATTTGTATATGTTTATATATATTATGTATTGTAATGCAATCTTCTGTTAAAGGAGGAAATAAAGATATATATGTAAAAGTTACAAGACAGGATACAAAATAGAGCAAATCTAGAAGTTACCGCCTTACAGCAATATTAACCATCGTTTATTGTGTGCATTATACTTGATTTATTGTAATATAAACAATACTTTTACTTGAATTTGTTTATAATGGCATTAAATGCTATACTCCTTGAACTTTTTGGTTAATAATAATAATTATTAATTAAAAATCACGGTCCCGATAGTTCGAAACGGACCACTGTATGCACTGCTCATTACTTGTTTTTAATTGACAGCAAATATATATATGATGGCCTTGAACGCTGATAAAAAAAAAACTCAGCGGTGCCCTATTGTGATGACCCATTGCGGTTGCTCTTGGCTTTTATATTCCACTAGTAATAGCCTGGAGTTCCTTCCCCTGGTCACTTTGTGATAGGATCAGGCAAACGCAAATAATGGCTTAGTGGTGTATAGTTTCAATAAGGAAAACTTTTTTGTGGCTCTGAGAACTTACCACGGAAATGTACTCCAGCATTTGGTTCTATTTATGTATATCTATCAATTGTAAAAAGAATTGTACACTTGAGCAACAAAATACAGCATTTCCTTATACAATCTATAGACCGTTGTGGGCCGTCATGATTTGCGTATACCTGACGTTCTGATTGTCATATCAGTATGCAGGGAATATATATATATATATATATATATATTAGGGATGTCAAAAAATACTAAATTTAGTATACGGATATTCGTCGAACGATCCGAACGGATATCCGGATATCCGGATATAAATCTTAGTTAATTCTGATGTTGCAGTCGGATGTGTGCGTGGTTACTAAAGTTTCCATTGACATAATTAAATCGTCATTTCAATGGGAATAATTAAATCAACATTTCCATATGCATTGGCACTTCATCATTTTAATAATTTGTCTACGGACCTCACAAAATGTCGCCAAACTTCGGACTGAAGATTGGAAGGCATAACTAATGATTTGTTTATGAAGTGGATGTGAATAAGTCAAGATCACCGTGATCGGATGAAACCATAATCAATTCATTTATACAATCCAAACGGACTTAATTAAACATGAGTAACTGTTCTTTGCCGACAAACCTGTTAATTGTCTACATAATTGTACCTCTATCTCTTCTTAATAAAGCCGAACAAACGAAATTAAAGATAATATTCCTTAATCAAAATGGATAAGTAATAGACTCAAACAATGGCTGTTAATTGGCAAATTATTTTACATAAGCTTTAGCAGATTTCTAAAACTGTGAAGTTCATCAACAAAATTAAAGATGGTATTCGCTAAACAAAATGGATCAGTAGAAGCTTCAAACGTTGGCGGTTAATTGGAATGTTATTACACATACCATCATGCTTTACCTTTTTCTAAAACTGTGAAGCCAAATATACGATACTGAGTGTCACCACCTGTCACTACCTGTTTATAATCCGTTACACCTGCGTGTGCTTGAATGCACACTGACGTGACAGCAGAAAGATAACTTAGCAAAATGGCCAAAACATTTAATTAAATGTTATTTTTTTATATTTTTAAGCGAATATCCGGATACCAAAGTCGATTCGGATATCTGTTGATTCGAACGGATATCCGGATATTCGGATATCCGTTGACATCCCTAATATATATATATATATATATATATATATATATATATATATATATATATATATATATATATATATATATATATATATATATATATATATAGTTTGATTCGTTTAAATTTCATTTTACGACGATGTGCTTGAAGGTTTTCTGTTGTTTGTATTTGGACATCTTCTCTCACGTCCAAAGACAATTCGTTACTGCTAGATCAAGTTCTTGACATTTTTGTCTTTTTAAACCGTATTCTAACCAAATTTAATTGAATTGCCTGGGATAAAAACACGTGTTATCGGATAATTGCATGTATATGTTGAATCGATTTTATATAATTGATTGTTTGTGGACTGATTTGAAAGTAATAATTATCTGCCATTTGTTAAGTTAATTTAAAATAATCGTCCCTTATTTTCAACGATGATGCACAAAATGTGTACTTAGCGTTTATTTTTATATCAATTATGTTTTCTGCACCGATGAATGTCTTCTTTAAATTTGATGTGTTATGCATATACCCTTAGCAACATTATCATGGCAATCTGTTTAAAACAACAAGGTTTTGCTGTTGTTTCGACGGTTTGTCAGTTGGCAAAAACGTAGCTACCGGTCACTGATGAAAGGAAGTTCGACGGCCACATGTGATGCTTCATATCAATGTGTTTTTGTTTTTTGCAAATGTGGGTTGTTTTAGCTCACCTAAACTTATGCACCGGCGTTTGGAGTCGTGAGTCACGCGTCTGCCAACATTCGTAATACCACATCACCGATGAAACTGCTAGGTCAAATGTAACCAAACTTTGTCAGAAGCTTCAGCAGGCGGGGACAAAACGATGTTCAAAAACGTTTGACCAGTCAAAATAATTAGCCGCCAGAGGCGTGGTCATTTCTCTTGTAAAAGTATGTTTTGTATTTTTCTCTTATATTACCTCATATTGCTATATAGGGCTATTAAGAAAATCTTCTTGTCAGAAACTACAATAACTCTTTGATATTGGGAGTAACTGTTCCCTAGAGTAAAATTGTTCAAAGTATGTGTTTCGTTAAACATGTCCGCTTGGTGCGTGATCGCTTTTCTTATATGGCTAATTATGAAAACTTCGAATATCTGCTTGTCTAAAACTGCTAGAAATCAAACCATTATGTGATGTTATATGTTCTTTGAGTGGCCTTCTATAAAGATTTTTTCGAAGAATTATAATCCGTCACAAATTATAGCCGCCAAGGGCATGGCCATTTGTTTAATGGCAATATAGTTAACATTTTGGAAATCGTCATATCAGAAACTACGAAACTTAGTTTATCAAAATTTCTAAAAACTTTGGATCCTTAAAACATGACCGCTGCTGGTTTGTGCTATAGTTAAAGTGGTAAAATCATGTTGTCTAAATCAATCAACCATAACTCCTTAGCTCACCACCACCACAAATGCGACACTTCAGAAATGATCACAGCTGGTGCTCAGCCGAAGTTATAATTGTATCATCGTATAATCGTATGACGTAACTCACTATTTGTCAAACGTCAACGCTTTGGACGTTTAATTTCAAACTACTCTTTAATTGATAATAGGTTGCCGAGGCTTCTATCTCCTTAAATGGTAGGCCTATTTATATTTCATGAATATTAGTGTTATTTCGTGTATACATAGTATTATTTTATCAGTGTTAATGACCCCATGCTTTCTATTAGTTGTCTCCCTTTCATGTGATAGTTTTATTTGTTTGATCTAATCGTTAACCATTATTTCCA
This sequence comes from Sinonovacula constricta, assembly GCA_007844125.1. Lineage (NCBI taxonomy): Eukaryota > Metazoa > Mollusca > Bivalvia > Cardiida > Solecurtidae > Sinonovacula > Sinonovacula constricta. The sequence continues at coordinate 59,785,413 of CM017560.1, read as the reverse complement.
CCAGGCAGACATGTTGTCGACACCCACGTGCATCTGTAGTGGGAGGCTAATAACGAACTGGGTCTATACTTTCGTTTAGTTTGGTATCGGCAAGACACGTATGGTTCCTCTAACTTACATAAAAACTTGAAACGAGTGTGTTTGACCTTTACGCAAAGGGATCTATAATGTTCCATTCATAGTTGTTGGTTTTATCATCTGTATTTGCTACTTCTATAAAATAAGTTTAGAATACATTTTTAGTTGTGTACATAAAGCATTACCTTATTGCATCAATATCAATAGTATTGCATGTATTTGTACATTATGCGAAGTCAGAGCCCAGGGCCGAGTGGTTAGAGTCGCTGACATGTAAATCCTCATCACCTCATTTCGTGGGTGCCTGGTAAGGCGAGGACCTTCATGTGGGAATTTTTCTTCCAGATTTCGTGCGGTGCGCCGGGTTTTCTTCAATCAATAATTAGCTGGATGTCGCCAATATGACCGCAATTGTGTTGGTGTGATGCAAAAATAAACAACTACGAACATTATGCTATTAAGTTTACATCACTTAAAATTTGGGTAAAAGATAACAAAAAATAGAAAAAGCCAGGTAAGAAAAGAAAACAGAAAGAAAGAATTTTCGACATAAATTTAGTCGTTTTGTGATGGAAAATCCTGTGTCTGTTTTTTGAACTCCCTAAGGAAAACGCGCTTACTTGTCGCATACACAATTGCAGAGATATTTTAAACGCCAAACCGAAATATCATTTATAGGTCAATACTATTTATGCATCGCATTTAAAATTACTGATTAATTTAATAATATTGTAATATGTTTCTAACTCTTCACCGTGTAATTGGTGAGATGTATATGAACACAAATCGACAACTTGTTCCTAACTTAGGCTGTAGAAAATATTTGCTATATATGATGACACCATACAGGTTGTCATTTGGAATACATTGCCTTATATGTGCATGAATATTTATATTAAACATGTACCTAACGTTTTTCTCAATTATTATCATAGTTCAAAGCATACTTTTATGTATTGTATTTTATGTTTTCATTACAGCTACTAATAAATGTTTCCTCTTGCCAATCGCAATACATGTTTTATTTTATCAGAAATACGGCTCTACAAGAAAAGTTCCCACTGTGCACGTTTCCAAAAGCGTAGGGTATATCACAGAAGTTCTGTAGACCAGAGTACCTTGTTATTTAATAAATAATACTCTTAGCCGTCAAGAGCATAAATAATACTCTTGACATTGTTTTTCCTTTTGTTATTTAATATTTAACTTTTGGAAAAATACTGCATGAACTGCTACTATATATCTATGAAGGATGTCAGGTGATGCTTACATGCATCAATTACTTCTAAAGAGATCTAAAAACTACCTCGATCGGGATGTTATTAGATTAAATAGTTTGATAGTTGAATGTCAAGCCAAAATGGAAGTTCATTTTGTCTCAACTATCGTTATTAGTTGTAGATGATCTGACATAGCAACTAACGAAGAAGCTTTATGTAAGAAATTTGAAAAAAAAAATCGTGTCTTAAATGACGTTAATGGTGAAAGTTTAATGTTTTTTAATTCAAGTTTTATCTTCATCGACATGAAGATATATAACGCATATTTATGTCTTTAACATTCGCATCGGGTCAACATGAACCTTAACAATGTGTTAGATTGTCTGAGTTTGATGATTCAATAGTTTGTTACTTCAGTTTATTACACTTATCATTACTTCCTACAGAACAGAACATTGTAACACAGTGTATTTACTTTCAAAGAAGAGTGTATTATAGGAAGATATAGACAAACTACCAACGTACTGAACTGCTCGATAATGTCCCAGGGGTTACTTTTAGGAAAATAAGAGAGTGTTAACATTGGCAAGCAATAACTTAGGTCGTCTGTGCAGCAAGCAATAAACATAATAGATGTCCATAACAATGACTAAAATATATTCGAAATCTGATTTATTTTGTTTTAACAGCAAAAACGTTACCGAAATTTTTATTTGTATTTGCTTAAATGAAGGAAGCATTTCGCCAACCTTCAGCTTGTAAATGCATATGCACTTGTTTAAACTTCGTAAATGTTCAGATACATTTATAATCTTGTATTTTGAATTGTTTGACTATAACGTACTGCATGTCATTATATTTAATCACTAGAGCACATACTTTTATACGATGCATTGACGCTATACATTATTTTCCCTTTTACATTATGTAGTAATTGATTGTCCTTTCTCTGAAGTTATTTGGTCTAATTGCACAACGGTTCTTGTGTAGCACTAGTCAAAATGAAAATATGTGGGTTTTATTTTAGTTTCAGAGTGACATGCCACAGTATTATTAAAAGGCAAAAGAAAAGGAAGCGACAAGACCGTTTCTTTTAATTTCAAGTTTCAATGAATGTATAAAAATGTTGGTATCCTTTGTTTGTGGATACATTTACAGGCTAATTGCATTCATTAAAGCGTCCTTCTTATTGATGTATGATCTCTAAATGTATTTCACTATACCGTTTCCTTGCTTCACACTTTTCTGTAATTATTTACGGGTGCACATTAATTAACTTTTCTAATTTAAGTCAAGAAACAAACTACACTCGGTAATGCTTTAGGTTTAAAATTCACGCTATGAGCTTATCGTAATTTTCAAAATGCTTAATTTTTCATTTCCGACGCAATTTGCTTAGTTTTTGGCCTCAGTGACGATGCCCAACTACTTATTGTCGAAGGAAGGAAGGAAGACTACCGGCGCCCTACCGCTTATTTGGAAGACCTCTTCTTCACAAAAACGTATCGCATTAACAGGGACTCAAAGCCACGAACGTGAGGGGTTGAGGAGTTACTAGTCGACGACGCTAACCGTTCTGCTCTAGCGCCTCCAACTAATTTAAAACTCCAGGACACATATTTTGAAAAGGAAAGTGTATGATAACAAATCCAAAGATCCCTTAGTTCTAATTTAGACACGAATTATCAGTTAGCAAAACGACGACGCCGCTGTGAAAAGAAATTAAAGTTTAAATTTATATTAAATGTCGGACCATATTAAATATCGGACGATTGTTTTGACACATGTTTTAGTTATTGCCAGTTCACATGATGAACATTTTAAAGAAAATATTGTTAAATTATCAAAGTAAGAGGAATTTTCTTTCTTGCAATATATAAATTACCGATTGTACACAAAAATTATGTTAAGTGTAAATTATACATGAGATAACATTTGAAGGAAAACAATATGATTATTTGGAAAAAATGCAAAGTAAACTCATTGTATTGTTGAACGTACAAAATAACATGCATATTGACCATAGCGAACATACTGAACATTTACTATCTCAACACATTAGGTATTTGAACGTCCGTTCTTTAAATTGTGTTCACGAATTAACATATGCTTGTAAACGTAAGAAAGCAATGTACATATGTTTAAAAGAGAACGTGTTTTCCCGGTTACCGTATTTCTTTTTCGTGTGTCTTATTACTTTTTAGTAATTAGTTATTATCGAACTATTGTGTTTTAACAATGCGCGCTGATTTGAAATGCATATTTGTTTCTCGGCAACATCTCTTTGCAGTCAACAGTGAGGTAAGAAAGTTAAGAAAGTGATGCAAAGCATCAACGAGTGTACAATTTATATTATAAGCAATGTAATATATTAACAGGCGAACCCCTTTTCATAAAAGAGTCTTATGTACGGCTCAGCAAATAGGTGAAATTGTGCAATTGTGATGCTAAAATGAATATATGCACTGCATAAACACTTGCCGAGATATTTTTAATTACTAACAGACTCCTCGAAATCTAAGATGGCCGGCTTTAACGTTCTGAATATTCCAGTCATTTGCCTAGTAAACGAATGGTGCCTTATTCCAGTTATAAATTTAAAGCGATTGCAAGAACTGGGTAGAAGTTTCTAAAGATGGTAAATCACAATAATTCGCTGTGTATTAATCAATTTTACGTCTTAGAAAAATTCAACAAATTTGAATATGAACTGTAGTAACAATTGACAGATAATTAAACCAGATTGGGCATTTGTATCAAATTCAAATTACCACTCTACATTTTCTAAAGACTACATTGTTCAACATTCTAAAAGGTACATTATAGATGTTGAAGTAATTGCTGTTTCAAATATCATTCATTTATTGATGTATTGATCTCATAAACATTGATTAATTGCTACTGTTAAAAATGTGGTTAATCTTTTATACGATGTGATTATCATGGAGCTGTGAGATCTTTTGCATGTTAAAAGTGTTAAAAATATCTTAATATTTTTCTTGGCATGTGTTCATTTACTTAAACCTCAATATTTCTCTTAATCCAAAACACCACAAATAATAATCTTACGGATATACATTTACAACTGAATTAGTACTTGGTGCCAAGAAGTACATAAAAAGGGTATTAACTAATGAAATATAGGCTATACTGCATTGTAGCTCTTTGCTGATAACGTATACGGCCAAATAACTATACGTTGATAACATATACGACCTAATAGCTTATACATCCGATAACATCTACGGCCTAATACCTCTATGTTGATTCCTTATACGGTCTTATAAATATATATTGACATAGATGGCCTAATAAATATATATCGATAACATTAACGGACTAATAACTATATTCCGATAACATATATGGACTAAATAATACTTGCCTAATAGCTCTATGTCGATTCCTTTCACAGCCTTGTAACTATACATCGATCAAATGTGTGGCCTAGTAACTATATGCCGGTTGCATTTACGGTCTAATAAATATATGTCGATAGCATACACAACTTACTGACGGTATGTTTCTGACACAATGGCATACGTCGACAATGTGTACGGCCTTTTTAAACTATATGTAAAACGATATGTATAGGGTTTGATATGTTGCAAGAAAAACATTACGGCAATTGGTGGAATCATATCTATTTATATGTACTATAGGTTTTTGTTTTCTTTCCAAAGATCAATCGGAACATCTAGGCGCATGTATAGATAAATTTGTATTTTTCATCTGGGCTTATTGTCTGTGAAACAACTTGAATATTGATATATTAGTCACAAATGGCATCAAAAACATTTTATTACTTAATTGCTCAAAAAAGTCATTTTAAATTGTACGCTCTACTAATTGCGCTCCAGTGAATTTCAGGGTTGCGACCGTATTCAAATTCATAAAGTGATTTGTTATTAAAACAGCGATCAACTCTTTTCTGTATAAAAATAGGAAAAGAGTGTACATTCTGCTTTAAATATTAACATGGAATTAATACCAGCAACAACTTATATGACTGCTTCTACAAAAAGAAACAACAACTAATTCTACTTCTGCTACTGCTGCATCTACAACAACTTTTATTAATAATTCTCTAGTACTACAACTACTACTACTACTGCTGCTACTACTACTACGTCTACAATACTACTTATACTACTATGGCTGCACCAACTGCTGCTTTTACTGCTACTTCAACTTCAAGAACAGCAACTACTACTTCTGCTGCTATTACCACTACTACTACTGCTACGACTTTTATTTATTTAAATTACGCAAGTAAAATATAGAAAATTATAAAAACTATCAGGCTAAAAAAAATGATTATAATTAAAAACAGGTCAACACACAAAACGGTTTAAAAAGTATAACGGTTTGTGAATAAACAGTTTAAAAATTTACAACTTATTAAGAATACTTATCTCGTTCAAGAAGCAAACAAGTTTAGAATCCGACACTGTCCTAAATAGTTCGTACATGTTATTGACATTAAAATACTTCGACTGTATGTGGTCTGTGCCGATACACTCTAATAAAATATGGTTGACTGTCAGTGGTTCCTGGCAAGGAACATATACAGGTTGAACTTCTTTTTTTAAAAGATATGAATGAGTTAATCTAGTATGTCCAATGCGATAGCGGGTAAGAGCTAAGTCTTCTCTTCGACTTTCTCTGCAAGCAGGGACATTAGCACCGACGTTAGGTTTAATTACGTGCAATTTGTTACAAACAATACTGTCCCAACATGTTTGCCACTTGGTTAAAATATGTCGGTTAATAAGTGGTTTAAAATCAGTGTTTGGGATGCAAAGATCTGTCTCAGTGAGGGCTGAGGCAGATTTTGCACCCCTGTCTGCATCTTCGTTTCCTCGGATGCCTATATGACTTGGAAGCCAACAGAAGGAGATTTCGTTAGTGTCATAAACTTTGAGGTTTGACAAGAACAGTGCGAACATGTGGATTTCAATAAATCAGTGAATTAATGCTCTGATATACAGATAATGAGGATATCATATTTTTCATTGGAATGTTCTGAAATGAAATCAAGGCTAAGATTAATAGCCTGGATTTCAGCTGTGAAGAAAGACGAGTTGTTAGGAAGTCTTTGTTTAATGTAGTGACTATTTATTAGCACAGCCAACGTGAGTGTCCGTCTTTGAACCATCAGTATATGTAAATGAAGGTGATCAGAATACTTGTCACGGAGTTCGAGAAATTCAGATCGTAAAATCAAAGGATCTGTGTTCGACTTTTTATTTTTACAGAGTTCTAAATTCACATCTGGGAAAGGAGCTGCCATGGTGGATGTTCAATTGTGGGGTTTTCAGAAATGTAATCGAGTTTCATACCTGATGTGTTTATGCTATCTTTTAGCATTAAACCAAGAGGTCTGGTGGCTTTAGGTGATCGATCATAAAGCTCTTCGTGTTTAGGGTTTAATACACAATTAAACGTTGGGTTATCGGGGTTAGACACGGGTTTAATTATATACTGCAAAGAAACTTTCTCGCGACGCAAGAATAATGATGGTTCATTGGCTTTAACGTAAAGGCTCTGCACTGGTGAGGTCCTGAACGCTCCCAGAGCTAGACGAAGTCCCTGGTTGTCAACGACGTCCAGCATCTGATATAGGACCTCCTGGCAGAACCATAGACCATGTTTCCGTCAATTTAGACCGAATAAGGGGACGGTACAGAAGTAACAATGGTTTCCTATCGGCTCCCCAGCCTTTTCTGGGATAAATATTTAAGCAAGGTAAGAGCCTTGAGTCATTTCTTCTTGATACAATTGATATGTGGAAGAAAAGTCAGTTTTCTGTCAAAAATGACTCCAAGAAACTTAGTTTCCTGGACGACGGGAATGCGAACGCTATTTAAAACAATTCGGGGTCAAAATGAAGAACTCGTTTCTGACAGAAATGTTTACAGTTGGTTTTGATTGGAGAAAATTTAAAACCGTTGGTGTTGCTCCATTTTTGCAACTTATTTAGACATTGTTGTAATTGTCTTTCAATTGTGCTCACATTTTAAAGCGGTAACAAATAACGAAATCGTCCACAAAAAGTTAACAGTCAACCGCTTTTTGAAGGGTTTTTACAATATTATTTATTTTTATGTTGAAAAGGGTAACAGAGAGAATACTACCCTGGTGGACACCTTGTTCCTGCTTATGAACGGATGACAGGGTGGACCCAATCTTGACCTGAAAATGTTTGTCAGAAAGGAAGCTGTCAATGAATTCTGGTAAACGACCCCTGTGACCAAGGTCACCTAAATCCTTTAAAATCCCATGTTTCCAAGCCGTGTCATAAGGCTTTTAAAGATCGCAAAACACAGCTACAATGTGTTTCTTGTTGATAAAGGCATCACGAATGAGTGTTTCTAAACGAACAAAATGATCGACTGTGCTACGTTGGTGTCTGAACCCACTTTGATATTCAGAAATTAAGTTGTTGGACTCAAGATGCCAGACAAGTCTATTATTAATCATTCGTTCTAAGGTTTTACAAATAAAGCTCGTCAAAGCAATAGATATATAACTTTGGGGATCTGTTGGGTCCTTACCTTGTTTATGAAGTGGAATAATGAAGGCATTTTTCCAAGAATCGGGTACTTTAGCGGATATCCAAATTTCATTAAAGTTTGACAGAAGTAAGTTTAGAGATCGAATTAGTAAATGTTTTAAGAATTGATACTGTATGTCGTCTGGACCAGCAGCGGTATCATGCGATTTATTTAGAACATCGTTAACCTCTTTCAAGGAAAAAAAGATTGATTGTAAGTTTCGTTATTATTAGATTTAAAATTAACATTTTCCTTTTTAGCAGAGTGTTTAAGGGTTTGAAATTGAGGCGTGTAGTTGGTCGATGAGGAATTTTGGACAAAATTTTCAGCCAGTTTGTTCGAAATGTTTTGTTTATCTATTACTACGGTGAGAATTGTTTTATGGTGGTTAACAGTTGAGTATGATGGTTTACCGCTAATGTTTTAATAGCAGACCAAACGTTTTTGATGGAAGTCTTGCCATTTATTTTTGAAACATATTTTTCCAAGATGATCGTTTGGCATGTTTAATAGTCCGGCGACTTTTAGCCCGTTCTTTTTTAAGGTTATAAAGATTTGTATCGGTAGGTCGAACATCAAATTGCTTTAATGCCGCCCTACGTTTACGAATAGATTTTTTACACTCTTCATTAAACCAAGGCTTATTATGTTTTGATTTAGTCGAAGTCTTAGGCATACACCTTTCAGCAATATTGTGCAAAGTGTTTGAAAATGCGACAATTTTGTCATCTACATTTTCAATTAAAGTTGGGACAAGTTCTGCAGAACATAGTGCTGAGAACAGTTTGCTCTGTCCATCTTCCAACGAGGATTATCGTCGGCTATTGGCGAAATATAGTTTGTAAGGATTACAGGAAAGTGATCACTTCCACAAAGGTCATCGTGTACATCCCAAGTGTAATCTAAATATACAGAGGGGTGACACAATGTTAGGTCTAACGATGAGTAATGCCCAGTTGCGGGGTGCAAGTATGTTGGCTTTTTATTATCGGCCAGACATATGTCATTATGGGCAATAAAGTTTTCTATCGTTTTGCCCATATTATTAAAGTCAAATCATCACCATAGCGGGTTAAGACCATTGAAGTCTCCAACGAGTATATACAGAGTAGCCAGCTGGTTAATAATATTATCTAAATCATCTTTAGATACATTTGAATTCGGTGGAATATAGACAGAGCAAATAGTTACAACTTTATGCAGGGTTACACGAATAGCAATAGCTTGTATCAAGTTCGACTTGAGAGTGTGGCAATTTGGAGTTGACAATTATTGTTGATCCTCCAGATGCCCTCTCGCAAGCTGTATGTATATGATTATAACAAGTATAGCCCTTAAAATCAAATTTATCAGAGTCTTTAAGAAAGGTTTCCTGAAGACAAAGCACAGAAGGATTAGCGTAGATGATAAAATAAGTATTTCATTGTAATTGGCCTTAAGACCTCGACAGTTCCACTGAATGATTCTATTATTCATGGGATTATTAAACTTAATTCTTGTAGATTATATTTTAGGTGCTTTTACAGGTGACCTAGGTGGTTTTTCGTGCCCGATGGAGACTCCATTATACACTCGAATTTGTTTTGATGAGTGTTTATTACCCGAGTGTTTGGAGCAGTGGGAGGACTCTGTCCTTAGAGGAGACCTGGTCCTTGGCTGCAGGCTTGTTTTGTGCCTTTGCATTATTCTTTACAGAATTACTTGAAGGGGCAGTGATTTTGATCGAGAGAGAAGTCTGAGTCTCAGAAAATTTCGATACCTTTTTGTATTTGGAAGGTATAATAATTTGTCAGAAGTTTGATCACCAGTCGGGACCTCATACTGGGTGGAATTGTCCTTGTGCTCTGAGATGATTTTTTGGTTGCTGAGGCATATGTTGCGCCACCAGCAGGAGTTACCCTGTCTGGAAAGGAGATGTTAATTATGTATTTTATGTTTAGTACTTCCTTTTCGAGTTTCCAGTCAGGGCAATCCCTGGGGATTTGGTCTAAAGTAGTCCAGCACAATTAACAAATTTAAGTGGAGTAGAACATACGTCTTCCCTGTGCTGGGCGGACACTTCGCCGCAACGTGGGTAATGGTCGTCGTCCTTGCACTGGGACTCGTGGTGGCCAAACTTCTGACAATGAAAACACCTAAGTGGATTTGGACTGTACACCTGCACTTTCACGTTAACGTAACCGACCTTAATCGAAGTATGGAGTAAGTTAAAACAAAAGTGTCTGTCGGAACTCAACGGTCGTCCCTCAGGAATGAAATCCTGCCGACACGACACACCTCCTGTGGCGTGAGTTCCCTGAGGATATCCTCCTCAGAGATACCAGCAAGGTCAGGGCATCGAATGACTCCTTTTGACGAGTTCAGAGAAGAGTGGGGATAAGTTTTTACTTTAAGGGAACAGAAGTCAGTTAGTTTGAGGAGATTATCGGAGTAGATTTTGCGATCAGTTTCGATTAGTATGCAGTTATTTTTTAGTTTTTTGACTGATACTTCTCTGCAATTAAGACCTTTGATGGATTTTTCTATGACGAAAAGGGATACTTTGGTTATCGGTATTTTCTCGATCGATTCAACAACAATGAAGTGAGCAAAGCACGTGCTTGTGGGTGTTTCGGTATCGGAATCTTCGGAAGATAAAGTAGGGATCGTGTCTTTGCATTTACGTTTTCGTTTCATGAGAGATTATCATAATAATGCAGCATCCACCCACAGTGTAGCACAACAAGGGGGCATCTTATGGGAGTGGATCTCCGACCTCCCTACGCCAGTGATACCAGGATGCGATACTTTGACATAAAAATACAATTAAGCATACAGGTTGCCAGATTGCCAGATTGATCCGTTAAGGGGGTGTTGACCGGGAGCTGGGTTATACTAAATAGGGTAAAACATGAGAGAAGGATTTTACGGAACACGGTATATTTGAAGAAAGAAAAAGGAGAAAAGGAGTGGAAAGTCGGAGGCAAGAAAGTGGGACGAAAGGAAGTAAGAGCTAAGCAAGCACCGGCCGAGGGGTTATCTGATTTGGGATATAGGACGAGCACCCCGCCCGTCTACCCCACAACTTAGGGCCAAAGGGGTGTGTTGGTCAGGGTTGACCTATGTGTTAATATCCTGACACGCCAACAAAGACCTCTTGATCTACATAGTCTCTGTTACTACAACCTAATAGAATGGATGATTAAAACAACTTCAAATAAATCAAGGTCGAACGTAATTTCTGATCAATGAAAGACACGAATTATAAGATTCCTTTTCATTCTATGTTATTAATAATATTACCATTCCTCCTAAACATAATATTTTACAACATCTTCAATTATTCTGTGTTTCGTTAAGTCCTATGCGGTGTTATTTCCAGTCATTAATAGTACTGTTTATACGTTGGTAAATAAAATGGCATGTTTTTAACTACTGTGAAGTACATTTAAAGCTGTTTCGTTTCTTTGTTGGTATTCCCAAATCTATGCTGGTTAGGTGAACCAAATATCTGCCCCCTCCAAAAAAAGGAGGCGTGGGGGATTGGGGATGGGGTGGAGACAAAGATCGACCACTTCGTCTCGGAAACCATGTCTCACGAGCCTAACAAAAAGTAACACAAATTAAAGTTTTCACTGTCTCGTTCATTGATTTAAGTATCACTTTATAGAATGATTAATATAATAAAACGCTTGGGTTAGCGATAATTAATTACGATTACATTACCATTCTTGCACCGTGGAGGCCGAAACTGTTTTGTGTTGTTTTTTTATTGTTTTTCTTTTTTTTTTTTCTTTTTTTTTTGCAATACATAGCAGCGACCAATTGTGATCATTGTCGAGACGACCAGCTATCACGGTGGAGGAACATCACTGAAAAAGGTCTGGATAGAACCGATCCGCAGGTCAGTTGTCCTTCCAACATAAAATCATTAGTCCCGAACGGGGCTCGAACCCATTCGCTAATGGTGTAAGTAGTCAGAGGAGTTAGCGACTCTACCACTACGCCACGGGCGCCACCGGATTTTTGTTAGTGCTATTGAATATATTTGAAAATAAGCCCAAGTACATGTAACATTGCAAACATGAGGAGAGATACTGAATGAGCAATTGAAAATTTGAAAACGGACAAAAGTTATCAGTGACATTATATTTATTACAAAGTGCGTACAAAGTGTTGTTGTGTTCAATTAAATTAAATCAGCTTTAACGTGGTAACCTTACTCACCGGCATTCGAAATCTATCCGGCAATATTTATAAAATGCAATGTCTTTTTGTATAAAAATGTTTAGCTTCAAAAATATTATCGTTATTACTATATAAACTATATAAAATGGTTCTTTAGTCATTTTAAATCTAGTAGCCTGTGAAAATGTAATAGTTTGATAGTTAAGAGTCGTGCGGTGGGGGGAGAAGGGGTAAGATCGATACTGTAAGCTTGACCAAGCAAACGTTGCCTGTGTATGAATGGTTTTCATGCCCGGATCGAGGAAACCTATCTAGGTCTATTCAACATCCTTTTGGGGTATGATTAAACTCGACCCCTTTTTCAATATTTTAATGAAGTATCAATTCGATATGTGTTAGCTAAGACCAGCAAGCAATTGTAAGGGACGATGATTCGTATCCGTTCCAAGATTGTTAGTTATGTTCAAGGAATTTCGATATTTTATTCATGTTGCCCGTGAGTTGCGGTTTTCTTACACGTGAACGAATGAAAGTACACGTAAAACGGGAGCGCGAATGCACGATTTCAATACGGAAAATGGACGTTGCACGGTGAATGCACACAGAACGCACCCTAAAATCACGCAAAAACGGGAAACCACTACCACTATAATAATACTCATCATCATTATCATCATCTTAATCATCGCCAACATCACCATTATTATTATCATCATCACAATCATCATTACCACCATCATCATCATCATCATCATCATCATCATCATCATCATCATCATTATCATCATCATCATCATCAGCATCATCATCAGCATCATCATCATGTTTTGTTCGTTCACTTCTCCCTATTCTGTGAATCCTTAAAACATTAACTTTGTACGATGTTCTGGTAAGGTCATATTTATATCGTAAATGATATGTCTGCACATTCATAATCTGGTATACACCGTCTTAATGTAGACTGTTGCAGATTCAAAATTAAAAATAGCCAAAATATTTTTTAGCAGCTGTTTATTGTATAAGGAATTCAGACAGTATGTTTACAAGTACGCAGTTTTTGATTAGCCTCATGTTTCATTTACCTGCACTACGGGATTCGATGGTTGGTACATTACAGCAGTAGTTCAGTTACAGTGCATTGCATAAGTAGGTACCATTTGCATAGAGCTAATGTAGGTACTTTTATGAATACATTATAATTAATTTGTTCGGATTGTCGCGTACATCGACAGTTGCTTAAACGTGATGTTGTCAATGCTTTGATTATATTCAGAATTATAATGTATGAATTTGTGTAGTCATATACATCTACTTCTAAATCCTTAAAAGAAAAACCTAAGAATAAATCATCACTTGGTCAGTTTTGTTTCAAATAGATCATATTGTTTTTACTTCTTTCAGACCCGAACCGCACCCCCACCTATATATGTGACTGGCCATATCCAAATAAGTCTGAAGTCGTAAAATTAATATTTTTAGTTTTTATATGTATTTTATAGAGCATAAATAGACGTTTAAAACGATACAAGAACCTACATGATACTAAATTCCTGTGGAAAATTATTCAAATTTAAGTAACACAGTTTAAGGCCTAAAACTACACATAATTGTGAGAAAACGACACTGAAACTTTTTTTTTTTTTACATTTTTGGTCTATATGCTATAGCAACCAACATTTTCTATATAAATTACAACATCATGTCCTACTTTGTTGGAAAGAGAAAACACAACTCTATTTAATGCATATACTCATCTATTAACAAAGCAACCATATAATGCAACACGTTTGAAAAAAGAGTGATCATAGAATATCGTAAAAGTGACAATTTCTTTGACATTTTGACTCGTTAATTTTATGAGGGCGACGCTGTTTTTAAGGTTTGTACAATAAATCCACACCATTTACTTTAATGGAAATACATGTTAGAGTTAGCGATGTCTGTAAATGTTTCTTCCATATTAACTTTCACTTTCACTTTCTCCATCTGAGTCCAATGTACCACTTGCACTTGTAAAGTAAGTTGTAATAAATTAATCCCAGTTTCCGATACCTCCGAGGTTTGACCCATTTACTGACACTTTTAGGCATTTAGCCAGTGCTTTTCTTGATGAATCCACTGAGTATTTTATTTATTATCCAGTAATAACAGGGATCGATGAAAAATTCCACTTTTATATCGACAAAAACGCAGTAAACAGTAAAGATCAATGAAAAAAATAATTTAAACGGGATACCGGAAGTAGAGAATAAATCACTTGACGTCCGTTTGACCAATCAGAAAGGCCGATAGGCTTTTTTAGCAACAGGTGCGCGATTTCCTTTGTGTTGGTCACTTGTTTTATGAGATTGTATTAGCTACTTTGGTATGACGATTATGTTTAAAAATAGAATAAATAAATTCCCCGGGCATTAACCTTCATTACGATACCAAATACAACCACTCTGTCTCTTTCTTTGTGCTTAAAATGCGCTAATTAATTGGGCACATTTTCCATTGTTCGTTGCGTAATCTCGATAATTACGCGAACGTAAACAGAGACAAGGGTCCGATCAAAGTTAAAATAAGGAGCCAAAAGCTTATTTAAATCGACTATTTGTCAATTTATACTTAGTAAAGAGTCCCAATATTAATTATATAGCAAAATCTAAAAATCGATATGTTTTGCACCTACATGCCTTTTGAGCGGATTATCTCGATAACCGGAAATGTGACTTTAGGCTAATTATGATATGGCCAATCACATATGAGCTTTGTTTGCATTCATTTTCCCAATAATGGTATTATTTTCCTTCATCGGTTATTGTTTTTTCCTATTTCTATTGAAAATAAAGTTCCGTGTACAACCGGTAATTTATATATCGCACATAAACTTCCCCTTATTTTGATACATTACACAAATGATGTAAATATTTTCTATAAATAATGTCCTTATTATGGACTGATAGTAATCAAAAAGTGTTAACATATCGTCCTATAGGTAACATGTAATTAAACTTGTTGTGTTCTTTTCTCAGCGACGGCGTCGTTTGCTAAACTTTCTGATCAAGCGTGTCTGAATTAGAGTAAAGCGGTTCTTTTTATCATAGACTTTTCGTTTCAGAACATACTTCTTAATTGTATAGGTGCTGTTAGCGCAATCGGTTGAGTGTCGGCTCCCGGATTCGATCCTTTAAAGTTGTTAAAATGCTAGTGGCGCAGCTCCTTTGCTAACGCTCAAGCAATTATAAGGGTAGTTCCACGACTGATTGGCCTGGTGTCAGAATAATGTGACTGGATGTGGTATCAAGCCATGGGTTTACTGCATGCTATACACGATGAAGGCAGCACTATATCTGTTTTTGGTGGACACTGTCTCCAGATAACGGAAATACTGTTGATGAGACGATAAACCCAATAAACAAACAAAAAAACCTAGTCAAATCATTATAAACCGATAATTGTCACGACAGATCAGAGTCAACACTCGGGCGAACGGCAGAGTCAACAATGTTTCGACTATGTTTAGCCACGGTCGAACATGATTCAATTATTACATTTTACAAGGGGGTGCTTGGTGTAAGTTTGAACAATGGAATCGTTTACGAACGGATGACTTGAATAAGCTCGAGAGAGCTCACAATCTCTGCATTAAACTCTTGCAGGTTTTACTGTGGAAGACAAATGCCGACATGGCGAAGGTTCTACTTACTCATATTTACTACTAAAATCATGCAGAGGTTTACAGAATTTCGTTTGTTTTTATCCACTGCAGAGCTAACGCATTCTCTGTCACCGATATGCTTTTACACATCGTTTATTCCATTCACAATACAAGATAAGCAAAATGTCAAGGGATTCATCACTGATGGAACAGGCTTAGTTGTCTTCAATTCGGAAGGTGGTTACCGCTGGCGAAACGCCTTGTCATAGTGATCTGCATGAAGGACTCCACGGAGCCAGTGCAGTGTACAATATGTTAAAATGTGTTTAGAAATGACACAAAACATTTACTCTTCGATTGTATCTCAAGTAACGAAATAAACTGAACATATTTAATGACATTTAAACTTGAACCTGAGACATTCTTACAAATATATCTAAAACCATGTTATTGCTTTGATAATTGGTGATCCATACAGTCATTGGAACTGTAACAATATTTTTTTCATAACGTATTCTTCTTAAAAAGTGTCACCGTCTTAAAATCATTGCTGAAAGATTCCAGTTAGATTTCATATAGAGTCCATGCTGTATTTTGGATAAAAAAACTAGACACTTTAATAAACTTAAAGAATAAAAGCAAACTATACGCATGAACTTTTAAATTTATTTCTACTACTATTACAAGAACAACTACTACTATCACTACTACTACTTCTACTACTACTACTACTACTACTACTACTACTACTACTACTACTACTACTACTACTACTACTACTACTACTACTACTACTATTACTACTACTGCTGCTGCTGCTACTACTACTACTACCACCACCACTACTACCACTAAATATAAAATGAGGATTTCAGATTATACGTGCAGGTACTACCTTCCTTGTATTTATGTACCCGTTTAATAACTCTTAACTGGCTTCATACGGAAGTTATTGTATAACAAGTTGCGTAGTTTAATGTCAATTTGACATTAAAGTTGTTTGTTTTAACTACGGAGAGAGGCTTACATTTAGTAGGAGATGTGACATAAAAGAACTGACGGTGAAATTTAATGTAAGTAATTTACATCAATTTTGATTTTTAATGACATAAAAGTATATGTCGAAATTTATTTAATCTTTTTTTAACGTGTTTGTTATTGATATGAATAAGGAAGGAAGATGAGTAGTAGGTAGACGATGTATTAAGTATTTTTATTGTGGCCTCATTTCTCAGGGTTTTTTTTTTCAACTTATTAGTATGACATGAATAGTGTGTATATATATATAGGGTAATGTATCAAATTATACATTATAATTAAACACACTTCTATTTTATCAATAACAATTATTCAGATTATCCGTATTTAATGTAATATTGGGATCTGTGTAATCTTGCATAACAGTCTCCTCTGTCAAGATCAGCTTGTAAACACATTTAAAAAATGGTTATTAGAGAGAACCGGCAATGCCAAACAATTAATCACGACTGATCAATTGACTGCTTCAATGTGAATTATACGATATTCTCAGCTATTGGAAAAAAAAGAAGAAACAGTCGTCAGTTCAAAAAATAAAATAATATTTATATACATATATGTGTATATACCATATAATAAACCCCACAATATAACATTTACGTAAGATTACACCGTAGGTATAACATAGGGATAAAATTTAAAAAAAGAAACCTTTGAAATCCCTAGTTATTTGGACAATGAGATAGATAAAATATAATATAGTATAATAATAGAGCCACTTCATATAAAGGATAAGTACGTAAATATTATTTACCTACTGATCCTTTATATAAGGTGGCCTCCATCATTCAAAATTATGCTTTAATACCTCATATGGATAAACAGTCTCAACACAAACGTCATTTCATGAAAATCAAATACATTAATAAAGGGATTGATTTTAACGACTTACCTAGTATTTTTCGGGACAAAAATATCATTAATGAAATCCCCAGTTACTTCGAAAGAAAGAAAACTCAATGATTTGTTATAAGTACAAAAAAAACTCATTAGAGGTCTTATTTTTAATTATTACAACCAAACTGTAGCAGACCTTAACCTGAATGATCCTTCTCAAGATTCTTGTAACCGTCCAACTTCACCTTTCTGTTATGTACCTTCTGGCCGTATCATTACTGGGGATTAAAACATCATCGATGATTATAAATAAAGAAAATTACTCTTTAAGGGTCCGAAATATCGCCTGGCAGATGAAATAGATTTTGACCTTTGATGCAAAAAATAGCTAATTAAATTAATCTGTTTGACGGTGACATCAACATAGAATCGAAGCAAGACAAACTTCCTTCACTGTGCTGGATTCCTAAGCTTCACAAAACACCATACAAGTCACGATTTATAGCTAATGCCAGCATCTAGCACTAACTACTTACGTTTTGCCTTACAGCCGTTCATAATTACATTGTTAAATATTATCAAAAAGTGTAAGAAAATTCAGGAATTAACATGTTTTGGTCTATTAAAAATTCTCTAGAAGTCTTAGACAAGTTTCGTACATTAAACTTTCATTGCTCTGCAGTTAATACTTACGATTTCTCTACACTGTACACTTCTTTACCTCATGATTTCATTGGTGGCTCTTATTGAGAAAACATTTGCTCGAAAGCAACGTCTATATATTGCATGTCATGAAAGTAATGCATTTTTTACCAATAGGTAAATAAGAGAAGGTCCTATCAACACTTTCATAGAAAAGTTTACTATGTGGACATGCACGGATGTTTGTGAAGCTCTATGTTTCCTATAAGACAATATTTACATAAAATACGGTGACACTTAATTCAGACAAGTCATTGGTATTCCTATGGGAACCAACAGCAGATGTGTTATTATACTACCTTGAACATGACTTCAGGTTAACTTACTAATCCCCTTCTAACCAAAGCCACATTCTATTATTATTTTCAATTAAACGTTACGCCTCATGATATTCTAACTACAGATTATCCTTTCTTTTCTCAAATGATCCATCTGATTTAGCCTCCAGAACTTACCATTAATACATTATATAACTGATATTTAAAAGCAGCATTTCTAGACATTGAGATCGTTATTTCCAATGACGTCTCTACTAAAATCTTTGACAAGAGAGATGATTTCAACTTTAGTATTGTGATAACAGCCGTAATCTAAAATGCTTACCTAACAAATTGTATAACTAACATCAAACAATTTTAAAAGCCACTGAGGTGCGATGCTAATCAATTTATAGCGTATGAATTCATATAAATTTTACAAATTTTACCACAATTCTTTAACGGAGACAGATCATATTGACAACTAAATGCACACAGTACAATGTTTTTTTGAGAGATAACAGATTGCGCATAATTTAATTTTATACAATTATTTACTTGGCACATCTTCTTAATGTCATTATTTAGGAAAAAATATTTGTGTCAAAATTCAAGACACGGATACACATAGCGCATGTGTCACACTGCAGGACTTTGATTCACTTAACGCATGTGTCACATCGAAAGACACTGATACACGCAACGCAGGACCCGGATATATACAACGCATAAGTCACACCGCAGGACCCGGATATATACAACGCATAAGTCACACCGCAGGACATTGATAGCCATCGCCTTGTCGAATGTGTCAGACAGCAGGACACAGAGAGACGCAATGCAAGAGGGCACTGATGCAAAGCATGAAAGGTCGCAGTGGTCCTGTAGAGCAATAGAACATATTTGCCTAACAACAAACCGACCAGGAAACAGAACAACTTTTGTCATGAAGGTCGGTATCCGACAGTTGGCTTCTATAAAAAGGTAACAGAATTTTATTTCTGTTGGATATGATCTATATATACACATAAACTAAGGAACGAAGTAGTATATACAATGGGGGTTCTCGGACAACTATCTCTGGGAGCAGTTATTCATCTCATTTTGGCTTAGCTGACTCAAACCCGGCTATACTCAGTATTTATAGTGTGTAAGAGCCGCCGCCTTTAACGTATATCGGAAACCTGTAGGAAACGACTCAGTCCGTGGTCAGTGCCATATCACTGTAAAAACTGCGGCACTGCCTACAACGTCTGCAACCTGAAGCTGCGGCTATGCCCAAATAATAACAAGCATTCCTGTTGTCTTGAACAACATGCGGGTATACGACTCCCACTTATAAGTGCAGTCAATATCAAAGGTAGACGGTCGCATTACCTGCAACCTCAACAACACGGAAACATATATTTCAATTTGCCTCAGCCAGCTGCGTTCTGTTGGCAGCATGCAGTTTCTGCTAGCTCACTTGTCAAACCGATGACGGCCATTCCTGCTAAAGCATTCCATATGACGGCGAGGAATGAACCAGATGCTGCGAACCGGGCGCTGGTCGTGCTAAAGGGTGTGTACCCCTATGAATACATAGAAAGCTAGGACTGTTTCAGAGAAAAAACGGTTATTACCACTGAAAACTGTAGACAGCACAGTGGCACGATACGGGATCAGCGCGGAAGATTTCAGCTACGCCGAGACGTAGTGGAGAGGTTCGGCACTACGACGCTAGGTGACTATCATTATCTATACAATCACACTGATATCACCGAGATATTCATTTCGTAATACGTGCAAGCGGCATGATGATTTAGATTCGGCACACTACTACACGAGTCCTAACCTATCCTGGGA
Organism: Sinonovacula constricta; assembly: GCA_007844125.1. Taxonomy (NCBI): domain Eukaryota; kingdom Metazoa; phylum Mollusca; class Bivalvia; order Cardiida; family Solecurtidae; genus Sinonovacula; species Sinonovacula constricta. The sequence continues at coordinate 59,765,069 of CM017560.1, read as the reverse complement.
TGCCCTCCTTAAGTAAACGGGAATAGAGCTGGACCTGCTCATTGACTACGACATGCTTCTTTTACCAAGAAGAGTCTCAAGTGCGACGCCCGGGGCAGCAACTCAGGGCTCAGAGGCTACAACCCAGAGCAGCCCACAGGACACATTCTGTACTTTGATGCTTACAATCTACACGGCTGGGCGATGAGCCAGTCGCTGCCTGTGGGGGATTTTCAGAGGGAGGGCGACTACTAGGCCATTGACATTAAAACTATCTGGGCCAACCCCGCCGATAGTATGATTTTAGAAGTGGACCTCGAGTATCCCGACGAGCTGCACGATGGGCACAGTGCCAAGCCGTTGGCCATAGAGCGCTTATTATTCCAGAGTGATTAAAGATCAGGTGTTGGGGTGACGCCGACTGAGGTTCATAAGCTAGTGTCTAAGCTCCGCGCCAAGGACCGATATGTGCTCCACTACACAATCTTGCAGTATCAATCGGGATGAACCTGAAGAAGATCCACAGAGCCTTCGGATTCCGGCAGAGCCATTGAATTGAGCCATGCATACGCATGAACACAGAGAAAGCCATTATTGACTTTGAAAAACATCTGTACAAGCTGGTTCGGCAAGACGGTGGAGAACCTTCGCCGCCGCGTCGATTTAAAGCTTGCACACGTCTCCGGGGAGGAAAGGCCCCTAATAGCTAGCCTGTTGTTTATGTGAGCCAACATCTTCGGTGATGGCCTGGCAGCCACCCAGGTGTACATGTGTCGATTTGTCCTGAGCCGCCCAGTATATGCTGACATGAGTGTTCTTGATCTTTCCCTCAGGCTCGCATGTATGACCTGTGCTATATCCTTCTGAACGTCCAGTATGGGGATCGCTGCCCACTGCTTTGCACAGACACGGGCAGCCTGCTTCTCGAAATCCAGCCAGAGAACGTGTCTTCCGACATAGAAACCACGCAATCTAAGACGACACTTAAGACTACCCAAAAGACCAACATCTGCACAGCCAAGCCAACCATAAGTCAAGATGAAGGATGAGTGTGCCGGGTGCCTGATAGCCGAATACGCTGGACTTATTCCCAAGATATACAGCACCATCACTGTTTTTCACAATACGTGTCCACCCACGTTTCATCAATGTAAACCAACTCAAATCCTCAAGCTCCTTTTGCTTCTTATAACAGTACAGCCTCTGTATCACGACGGATCCTTTCTCAATTAGCACGTGCCTATTTTATTTATTTTTTCATCTGTATCCTAACTGGCCACTTCCTTCTTCAACCTTGACAAGCTTCCAGAAAATTCAATGTCAGACTAAAGTACTGTGTGCAGTTTTGTCAGCGTAGGAAGCTGCCGCCGTACGTTATAGAACTCTGCATCATTTTCCGAATCGCTGTCTTTTCAAAATCAGCTACATGTTTGTATAGTGACCGCTGTAAACGTTGTAGTAATAACAGCTATTTGGTTTCCTTCATTTCTTTTCTTTATCCTATAAATAGTCCTCTGTCCAGTTCCAGTAGCTTTTGCACGTCCGTTCTATGTACGTGCTTGTTCTTTTCTGGAAAATGGATTCTATATAAAAATAATTGCAGGCATTTAAAACTTTCTGTTTTGCATTTGAACCGAGATAACTAAGCTTGGTCACTTCGGTCATATCTGTGACTGACAATACGTGTAAAATGACCACATTATTTTCGTTCATACCCATGGAACTAAACCGAGACTGTTAATACAATTAAGTCATCGGTAGGTGAGCAAAAAATGTTACGACACCAAGTCTCAAACCTCTAACCTCAAGGTCTCAAGCCATAAGCAGTAACCACTGAGCCAAAGCGGACATTGCAATATCTGCATTGAAGCAATGTATATGGTATACATGCTATTTTTATCGAGAGTCTTCCGACTACTAATCAATTGTGCGTCCAACCGTAAAGTCGTATGGATATTTTGACAGATAAAACAAACTACACTATAACTGTCTGACGTGGCGCATATAGGCAATAGATGATTATCGTGTGACGTCACACATTTCCAAGCATGCAACGCGGTGCGCCATATTTGTGGTAAAGCTTTTGTTTATTCGTTTGGGCATTGTTTACTGACTTCTGCTTACAATTCGACGATTAAAATGATTATTTCCCGATAGATATCGTGTGTGATGGCTACAAAGTTCAATAAACAGGACTATATTGACACATTGGAGCCTGTTGTACTTGAAGAAAACTAATTTGATCGGTTTTGATCCGTACTCGTCTTCGACTGCAGCCTGGAGTGTTGATGATGTTTTGCTGCCGGATATTGCATATCTAGACATAGTGAACTATTTAGTGTTTCAGCAGAGTGCCTACACAATTTAAAGCGTACAAATCGTTAGACGGCCACAACCAGTTCATTTCAGGCTGGGTGAAAGACATTCGTTATATTCAGGAAATAGGACTCATTCTCGTAGCAGCAAGGGTATTTATCATTTGTATGAAGTTATTTGGGAAAACTGTTTAATTAAACTGCCAGTGCATACACTAGAAGATAAATAGAAGTCTTGTTACACAATATCTGTAGTAACATATTGATTCTTATCTATGTAATGTGGTATTTAAGCTCCTTTATGTAAGGTTGGATCCTTATATAAACTATAGTAACACATCAATGGGTGTTGATAGAACTTGTTGTATTTTGGCTCACAGCATGCTGAGCTCTTCCATAAACTGAGATATTCGTTATGCTGCTGCTTATGGATCTGTGCAAAACCTAATGTCGTTAAGAAATTATACAGTTGGTATCTGTAAAACTTCTTTAGATTGAGCATTCATAAATCATAAATGTGGCTTCATTAGTGCTATTTATTCAATATATGTTTACCTACAAGTGCATGGATCGGTTTAAATCATACATCGCAGTTGCACATAGAAGATGTATAGAAGCAATACAGTATGGCAATGCCCAGCTGTTATTGGTGTATGCCCCCCACCCACCCCCAAAAACAAATAAAAAACATAAAAACAACAACAACAAACAAACAGCAACAACAGACACATAAATAAAACAAACAACAAGAACACAAAAACAAACAACAACAACAAAAATTATGTGTGGATAGAACCACCATTAAAACACAGACTAGCTTGATGTTCATTTTGCAGAAACGTTATCACCTCATTTATCTGAAGGTGACTCAAGCAGCTTAGTCACTGGTAATATATGTAAAAGCTGGCTGGACACTGATGATTCGTTTTGCCATTGGATCTTTTATTAAAGTACTGGTATCACATCTGAATAATGTACCTTTCTTCACCAGATTTTGTTATATTCTACATTAGAAGAATTAGCAACTGAAAACTCCAACGGCATAGTAAAATAACGCGTACCAATACAATTCATATGTATACATAAATAAGTGAGCAATGCAGTAAATTGCACCAAGGTGAGGGTCTTAAGTTAGCCTCATAAAAAGTCTTTAATCTGAAATGTGAATGTCCCATCTCATGTTCAGTGTATGGTTATGGTTAAAACTATTTTTAAATTATCTTGTTTTAGGTCATCCACTCACAGAGACCAAGCGCCACCCCGTTGTGTCCATGGATCATTGCAGAGCGAGAAGGGAGCATTGTCACCGCCCACTGTGAGTGCATGGCCGGCCTAGGGGGAGCCTGTACACATGTCAGCGCACTCCTCTTTGCGATAGAGGCTCTAGTGAAGTTAAGGAAGTCAAAAACTGTTACAGATGAAAAGGCTTACTACCATCAGGGTGGAAGAGCTTGAACTATAGACCAGTGAGGGAAATCAACTTCACAAGTGCTAGGACAAAGAAGCGAGCCTTAGATGAACAGCTGAGCTGTTGCCTAGCAGGACAAATACCAGAGCCAGCCATAGCAAAGCCTGCAAAATACAAATCATCAAGAAGTTAACAGAAGATGAACGTCATGCCTTCTTGAATATGCTTAGCGCTTCCAGCTGCAAACGTGCTCTGCTGGCAGTGATGCCAAATTTCTGTGAGCAGTATGTCCCCAGGTCGATAGACAAACAATTCCCAATAGTGATTACTGAACTTGAGAAGCCTGACTGTTTGCAGATGGACAAAATGGACCTCACTGAATTCTGTAAGACAGTTTCAGTATCAGTGAACAGGGAGGAAGTTAACTGTGTGGAAGAAGAGACGATGCAACAACGTGGGTCTAGGAGTGGTATCACTTTCGTGCTGGGCGAGTGACCGCATCACATTTCAAGTATGTACGCAGAACTAGCGTGGAAGACACTTCCAGCTCTCTTGTCAGGTCTATTTGCTACCCATTTGCCCAGAGAATAAATACAGCATCAACACGTTGGGATGTGGCCATGAAAAAGAAGCTATTAGCAAGTATGTGCAAAGGATTTCTCCTCTTCATGACGTGTTCATCGTAAGTGAATGTGGGCTCATGTTTAACCCAGAGTACCCATGCATGGGTGCTTTCTCAGATGGGCTTGTACAGGGCAACTGTTGTGGAAGTGGTTGCATTGAAGTAAAATGTCCATACTGAGTGCGTGGGAAACTAATTAAAGAGGAAAATGATAGAAACTTTTGTTTACAGAAGGATGGAGACAAATTGAGACTGAAAAAGGAGTGTGGACCGGGGTGAATCTCCATGTTGAAAGAATAGAACCTGATGCTGACTTTTGGACATCAAACTATGCCAGGGCCAGAACATTCTTTCAGAAGGTAATCCTTTCTTCTTGAACTAGTTGGCAAGTTTTAAACAAGGCGGCGTCAACTTCCATCAGTGGACACCACAGTTTTGCCAGCAGAGTGTGTGATGATTTGCTCATGTCAAACATCTAAGGAAAAAAGTGGCCAAAACATTGTTGGCTGTGGGAGTGAGAACTGTTAATTACATGTAAAACGGTTTCATTTCCATTGTGTCGTCATCAAAAGGAAACCAAGGATTCTACCGTGGTTCTGCCCACAGTGCAAAAAGTTGCCAGCGTTTAGGAGAAAAAAGTGTTCTTAGACTTGAATTGGTCTTCCAGCTGAGCTACGGTGGGTTATTGGTTATTCCCGCAATGAGATCTTCAACTATACAGTTTTGATAGATTGTTCATATTCATATAAGAAATATTTGCCATAATACCAATGGAAAAGACACATTGTTTACCTTGTCTATCAGTGTTCAGTTTTGTTGTTTTTTTGTTACATCACACCAACACAATTTTGGTCATTGGTGGAGTTAGACCAGCCTGGGTAGAACTAATGCGCTATGCAGGTTAGCTGGACCCCCCAGCACCCCCCCACCACCCCACGCCCACACACATGCAAGTTTTCGCCCCGACCGGGACTCGAACTCATGCAGTAAGGGGCTTGGGAGTTATAACTCAGCAACTGCTTGGTCAAGGGCACCTCTGAACTTTGGTTTTATAACAAGGTCATTTATACTATTATCATGTTATACTATTTTTGTCAGCATTATTATTGATTTAAGTTCTTTAAATCCCATATGATTGTTATTATTTGTAATCGAATATCATTACATGCTCCAAGTTCGTAAGCAGTCTTTTTGTTTCTTAACTGATGTTGTTTCTCCTGTTTTTTGATAGATGCATTTACTTTCGTTAAATATTTGTTACTGGAAAATGTCTTGTTTTTTGTATTCAGAAATTGTGTGATGCTAAAAGAAAGTTACTGGAACTAGAATTCAATACTCTATGAAATTATTATTTACGTTTAATGTGGTTCTTGGTACAAACAAGAGATGTATACTGAGATAGCAAATTAAGTAATTGTTTCCTTAAATTGGTTGCCTTAAACAAAAAAAAATCACCCCAGGTTCCTGTTTGATGAAATAAATGCAATGCAACTAATTTTGACACAACATGTCAAGACATGCTGATATTAAACACCTCATTTTGATTAATGCCTTGCTTACACACATCACTTTAACTTTATGTGAATATGTTAAATTTGCTGAAAGGTATGAAAATAATAAAAACACTATGTGCTATCAATTATTGACAAAGGTCAATGTGAAAATAAAAACATTTTATATTGTTAACAGCTCGTTAAAGCTCTTTCTGAGAACAGTTTGTTTCATTCACTTTATTCAAGGTGGTATCTGTCAGTCTGGATGAAAAGAAAAGAAAATATTATCTTGTGCATTCAAATAATATCTTTAAAATTTGTACTGTCGAACAACTAAATCTTCTCTTGAACTAAGGTATACGTTTATTCGCGAATTATGTATGAACTTCCCAGGATAGTAGTAGCATGTGTTGTTGCGTGGGTACAATATTAGCAAACTGTCTAATACCACATTGAAACCACATTTCATAGGGCGTTTGATAGACTCTGAACTTCAAGGGTCATAGACCCCTCAAAATATTCAAGGGTCAAATTCAAATATCTGTGAATCAATTTTGTGCAATGTGCATCACATCATAAAGGGCGCATACATGTATATATGTCACCGATGAAAACAGTTTGTATGATGGGAATTATTACTGTTGATAGTTTTTTAGTATATCTGGGACAAGTAAATAAACAAAATATTGCTTAATAGTTTATTATTTTTCAGTATCTTAATTATAACAATAAAATGGGAAAAAACTAACATTATTACAAACGTCCCCACTTATTTTCTTTTGAATTTGAATGCAATCGAAAACAACACTAAAAAAACGAAACGCTTAGCTACAACAAATGACTTTCATCTGCAAACTATTGGCCTTTTCTTAAAAAAGCAAACATTTAAAAAAAATAACTAGCCAAATTAGAACCTGAACACATTTGAAAGTACATGAAATAATATACACAAATCATAATACATATAATACATAGAGCTGGACATTCAGTAAGTATAAACAAAAATGTCATATATACAGAAGAAAGGCTCTCCTCCCATTTTTCGATTAGAACAGAAGACTCATTGAAATTTATAAGTGCAGCACACACAGTCATAAGTTTGTCCACTACTGGGGTTTCCGCACCCTCTGAAAACACATAATTGGTCGTGTGCTTTGGAGTATAGTGTACCTGTTTCTGAGAATTTCAATCACTCGTTCCACATGAATTCTTAATCTGGCAACTGTTCTTGTTGACACAAGTTCAGCAGGACATAATTGTGACTTGCCTTTTGTAAAAGTAGACATTTTAGCCTCTGCTCCCATTGCACCATCACCACGATCTGCAAGGATAATGTCCCCTTGCAATATGTAATATATATAAAAATCCACAGTGTTCGGTGAGGAATATATCAGATGTTCTGCCACCCTATGCCTCTGAAATGAATGATATCACCCCGTGTGGAGTGACGCCAATGAGGATCTTCACAGTATAATGATGTTTATATTGTGACCAAGTTTCGGCCCGGGCTTTCAACTCGGAGGGCCGCTCAATAAAGAGTTCAAAATAAATAATAATTACACATACCTTCAGTCCAAAAGCATTCCTAAAATCCATGGACATTGTCATCCTTAGCTCCTCTCGCTGCGGCCAATAAAGAAATGTCTTTAGTCTGTAAAACATAATATGCAGAACATGCAGGAAGTTTCTGGACACAGTTGTGGAGACTCTAAATCGTTGTGCCAGATCCTGGATATAAAGGTCTAACCTCAGCTTCATCAGTGCTATGATGAACTTCTGGAACTTGCTCAGTTTGTTCTTTTTTGAGTCTCCAAAGCGAGGAGCTTATCAGTGAAAATACTGCTATCAAACCAACAAAACTTGGCAGTCCTGTAAAAAAGTTTATACGGTCATCATTTTCATTAAACGAATATTCCGTCATCTCAAGTAGGTTCAGCTCCTCCCTCAGCTTGCTGTTTTCCACAATTAGCCTTTTTAACTCCTGGTTAACCTGAGACATTTTCGCATAAGATGATCTGTCAGTCTCAGTGACCATCTGGTGCTCTAACTTGCCAAGTAGCAGAAAACGACATGTTACTTTCGGTGGTGATTGTTATTCTGCCTCACATGATGACGAAAAGCCACGCGGTGGAGGTAATGCTGCCAGTTCTATCAAGAAAGTTGCACAGTCAATATCGTCATTCTTCTGCTTCCGCTCTAAGGTTCTGATGTATCTCTCTGTTGAAGGAGATGCTGTATTGTATCCCAGATTCACAGGTGGTTTCCAGTCTGGATTGGTGGTGTCATATAGTGCTGAAGGTTTACTGAAAAAATACAAGTAAGTTAAGTGAATAACATTATTATATAACTGAATATACTTTGCTTTTACTTTTTACTTTGAACATAATGAATAAGATATCCTTTAATGACTCATCTAAAAGTTCGAAATTATTTTATAAGTAATCCAATGTGTAAATTGCAGTAACACCCTCATGAATGGGTCCCATGATCTCTTGCTCGTAAATCAGTTGCTCTACCAATTTAACTTACCTGGCCACAAATCACGGGTGAGCCACAACCTCTACTGTCCCTCCTACATAATTTTCAATGGAAACAGTATCCGTGTAAATATATGTAAAATAGTCGGATTGTAACATTAAAATCGATTTAGTCTACTATACCAACATTTTAACATGTGGTTATTGTGAATGTACTAAAATGTTCACGAACAACTGAATACAAAATCGGTTTAAGATTTCACTTTATGTGTACAAAGAGAAAACAAGTGGGTGGGGTAGAGTCATGAACATTAAACAAAACAATCGTACATTGTAGCGTGAGTAGAAATAAAGTGTTTTTATTTAAGACAGGCTACCAAACAATGGGTGAGTATTAAAGACATTAAACGTTCCCGTTATAAAGTGATCGGAGCAGATCTTGGTGTGTTTCAAAGGGATGAAATCTGCTCTGTCCAAACGCAACATCCTTGACGTCCGACGTTTCTCACTAAGTTCTCTCGCGCTTTCCCCTTGGTTTGTAATGACGGCTGGTATGGAGAAAAACGATTTTTGATCCCGATTAGATCTGTTGTGACATTTCGCAACACTTCAAGAATTAACTATTGTCTTTTTGCCTGGAGCTATTGTAACTGCTATTTTTTTTTAAAAAAAAACGTGCGCGTTACTGGTACCTGGGAAACACCGATAATCATCTATACATGTTTGCAATAAAGTGTTATGCATGAAGGACAAGAATAGACATCCATTTGTAGCATGTTTGTGAAACAATAGATTTTTTGGATATTTAAGAAAATAAAGTGGATCCAAACTGCCGGATATCCCCATTGAAAGAAATTGTCAGTAAAATATATGACGTATAATAAGATCAATTAAATGACGTCAAAAGATAACAATGCAATTGGATGATATATCAGATGAGTTAAAATGTGAAATTAAAAAAAAAAAAAAAAAAAAAAAAAAGAAAACCACAAAAATTTAGTAAACAAACTAAACCAACACACCTTAATGTAATATTATGAAGATATTATAGGCAATGAAATTTAAATACAATGTTTAAAAAGCCGAAAGTTAATCCACAATTAGCACAATTATATACAAAAGGCAAACACAATGTTCAAGTTATAATTACGGTGCAATCTTACTTGAAGGGCATTGAGACTGCTCAAGATGTTTCATCATCTATATAGGGCAATAGAGAGATGAAGAGACTGAAATCCAAAAGTGACTTCCAATTATTACTTTAAGGCACATGTTGTCTGAAACACCTGTTCGGTCATTAATTTAAAACCAATGCAAGTTCTTGACTGTAAAATGGTCAGTTGCAAACAATGCGTTACAGGTTAGGATTCCCGGGATGCAACCATTTGCAGTATATTCCATGATACGTTCTGAAAGGATGTCAGAACAGTTTTAAGACGCTTGATTTTCTTTATCCTATATTAAACGTTGGCATAACATGCAGTAGGCCTTATACCTTGATGCATGTTATCATACTGCAATTTTATTGTGAATTAATAAAATCATTGCAGTGATAGAATTTTGCAAACGCTTTCCTTAATTATAAACCTGTTCACACCTGGTAAATTGGGATATGTAAATACAATAGGAAGTAGCACGAGGTGAATCACCATCAAGTATGGATAATTCATAATACTGAAGTTGAAATCTTCTCTCTTGTCATAGCTTTTAGTAGAGACGATGTCATTGGAAATAGCGATATCCATGTCTACAAATGATGCATTTAATTGCCAGGTATTTGTCTTATTAAGGGTAAGGTTTGGAGTGTAAATCAAGTAGATTATTTGAGTAAAGAAGGAATTATCTCTAGTAACAATATTGTAGATTTTTAATGACCAAATGGTCAATCTCATGTTTGCTTTAAAATTTGTTCTCTGAAGATACGATTGTCATTTACATTCTCGTTTAATTTTAATTGTTAACGTACTTCTTAAATCGCGTTCTTTACCTCACCTTAAATGTAAAGTAGACTTTAGTGTCAGTGAACTAGATGTGCAAAATTATATTATTTATTGGTTCTGCATTATGTTAATGTATTTGTTTCTAAACATTAAAGCAACAAAAGACATGTTCCTATAAAACAAATACAATAATAGTCATAGCACTTTGTAAATGGAACTTAAACTAACATATAGGATAATGTAGAAAAGTGTCATCCCAATATTTCTCAATGATTATACCGACAAGTTAAGCAAATGTAAATAAGAAAAGGTCCTTTCAAAAGTGCCACATATATTTAAATCTAAACTACCTCTAGACAAAGGCAAACAAGGTAAATGTAAATGTGACAAAAACACAGATACGAGACATAACACACACAAAAAGAAAAACAAGCAGTTACCGCCTCGTAAATAGGCAAAAGGAGCGACTGGGGTGCTTAAACCTGGTTTGTTGAGCGCTCATACCTAGCACTTCCAGAAGGGTTTTCTATTAGGGCAAACAGTGTTAATAAAACATCCCGTCAAAATGAGATAACTAACAATAAGCACTGCATCGCGAGTTAAAACAGATACAACTTGTATACGGACGAAATAGCCAGTAATAAAATAAACTATCAACATATGTACAATATGTACAATAGATTTAACCCTTGGCAACCTAAAAATTCCATATGAGAAAGTAGTTTCAAATACAAAAGTCCAAGCGCTGGCGTATAATAAGAAAGTCATACAAGGCCATGAAGCCATATGCAAAAGTGTCAAAATTGAAACATAAAAAATCATCGAGTTTTAGAAAACAACTCAAACCAACAAAAACAGTGTTGTAATTTAAGGTTTTATACGTTCTGTTATGTGTAAATCTGTCTAAAATGCATTTCTTGAGACGCGAGTGTTAATGCTAAAGCAATTTAATGTTTATTCGAGGATTTGTCTTAAGCCTTCGGTCATGTACGTGTCTGAAACTTCATTATAGATATGTAAAATATTCTATAAGTTGCATAAAAATAATATATGACGTAAATTCCATTAAAACAAAATTATAATACATTAGAATTGTAAAATCTGTCCCTCACTTTTATATTACAATTTTCTTTTTTAAATCTCCGTTTAAAATATGTCAATAATATATCGCTTTAGACCTTTCTATAATTAGGTTGTTGATATTTGATTAACCGTCTCCTGTCCTTTGCATACAATTAATGAAGTAGGTCGTATACATTATAATTATGTTTTGTTTATTTTAAGAGTTTCCACTTTGATGATTAAATGACTGCCCGGTCATTTAAAGTGTTTGCCTGGCTAAGGTTGCAAATATCATGTGGAAAAGCAACAAACAAACGCATCATAATAGGTTAATAAAGTACCACCGAATTTGGTCACTAGCTAAATAAATCTTGTCAAATGAACGTGTTAGATTTATTATGTTAATTCAATTTGGATCAAGGATTGAGCACCCCTATTGACACGTCTCAGTATATCACCACAATCCTTAAACTGATATTCACATACGAGAAAATACTGTATTTATTAACATTTATTTATTTTGTATTAAATTTACAACTCAATGCGGATATATTTGTAGATTTCATTCTTGGTAAACTTAATCGTTTAAATGTTTTGATAGTGTAGTCAATGCTCTATGCACTTGAACTTAAAAATGAATAAAAAGTAAACTTAACTGCGAAATATATTCGTTTGTACAATTGTAATATTAATGCACATGATATTTAAAACAACAACAAGAATGCAAGAAAACATGCACATGGAAAATACAGGTATTATTCCAATTAAATGCCATTCGAACACACAACGGAAGAGACCGTTTTGCACCTTACCAGCTTAGGTAACGTATTCACTAACTATTCACCTGAACGTTCGACAGTACATTTCTTAGTCATTTCTAAGTTTCACAGTGATGAGAAACTTTTGAAAAAAAAAATATTTTTAAAAATAGTATGCTATTTTCAATTGATGTATGGAAATTACGTTGCAATGCTATTCTTTTATTTTTTTAATTATTGATACAACATTAACCAGTTGTATTTAAACGCTGTAGGACGTTGTGAACTACGCGAAATTTTTTCTCGACAAATAGCACTGGTTGGTATATTTATCGGCTCGTATATTAGTCTCACCAATATATATATATATATATATATATATATATATATATATATATATATATATATATATATATTAATATAGACACTGGACAAAGGTATTCACCTGCAAGCTAAATGTAAAAGGAAGAACAAATCTGTGATGAGTCATTTAACAAAAGAGCAAACCTGACAGTTACCTCCTTGGAACGGCAGTCCTTAATATAGACCGACTGGAAGCTAGCATAATCAAGTTGTTGACATACTTAGCGTGATCATAAGATGTATATTTTTTTATTCAGCTTCATTTAACATCGCATTGAAACAGCGTGTATTATGTTTGTTCATAAGAAACATACCGGAATAGATTTTTTAGTTTTCAAATGACATAAGCAAAAATCTAAGGTATCCGAATAAGGTATATTACATTCCTCTGATACTGGAAAGAGAAAGAGATTTCGGAAGAAATGGAGAACATCTGGCTGATAATTATAGTGGACTTTTCATTGTAGTCTCCTTTTATTTTTTAGCGAGTTCTATGTTGTACAGACAAAATGTCCATGGTACCCGTCGCACTACTGTCAGTGCATTCCTCTGGATAATAGTAAGTGTCCATATTTTATGTCGACACCGCTTGATTATGTAACAGTAAAAAAAGAATAGCATAATACTTAAATTCAATAATAACTATAATTTTGTCCTGTTAAATATTCCTTCATATTTATAATTATTTGCTCATTAATTATCAAATTAAAATAACATAAAAATCGTTCGATCATTTAAAATTACTATTTTACCGAATGTTTACCCTTAACCCCTTCTACAGAGAGAAATATGATTTCTATTAGAATAACAATAAAATGTTGATTGAAAGATTGTAATTGTATTTTCCTATTTATGCACAGTTTTGATGCTGAACTATTTTCGGCTGTTTAAATAACCCCCTGTGTGAGTGAAATGTTAAAAGCTCTCCATTGTTTTACTTAAAAATCGTAGTTGTTTTTATAGTTTAAAATGTAATTTATTTAACAAACCGTTTTCCCAAAACAGCATGCAAAGTAAATGGAAGAGCCAAATGCTATAGCACGAAACAGGTGCACGTTGTCAAGGACGTTAAATGCAATACACAATTAATAGACGCATTTGTGTTCCTTTCAATGCTTTGAAATCAGGTAACCGTGTCAGACTAAATGTCTGAATAATGCTCTGTGTCTACTTCAGACGATTCGTAAAGAATCAATTAGTCCTACGGTCTTCGTGGTTAAATAAATCCGCATCTGAAGGCATCACGGTCCATTATCTTGCAATATGTCACGACAAAAAGTTTATTTCCTAAGTCAAAATTGTATCAATTTGTACATTTTACAACTAATGTATTTTAAATTTGGGGAGCATTTTGCATTTTATCTTGCAGAGTCTGTTCTGTTGGTCAGGTGAACAGATCTTTTATATAACTGTTTCTGACTCCACTAATTAGAGGTACAATAAGCTTATGTTCTGGAACGTACTGATGGACTTCACGAAGAAAAACTATAAAATATATGCGTAATGATATTATCACGTGTAAACAACGTGCAAACAGAAAATGTTATATTTTATATTATATGGACAGAGAACTTAAAGGGACACAGCAGAGTAACATATATGGGAATACTGAGAAAAAATCATATGTTTAAAAATAAATTATTTATTTATAATCCCATGTTTAACACATTTGCTTATATTTTTTTTCAAGTATATTGCACAAATATGTAACATTTTTAGGTCCGTAGGTCAGCTAATGTAAGAAAATTAATTCGGAAAATGAATTAGCCTTACCGCACAGAATAAACGTGAGGTCGCGAAGTTTCACGAGATCAATGGTCGTTGGAGTAGCTAGAAACGTTAGTAAATAGTATTTTGCATCAAATATTTGGTAGTTTTACATAATTCTGCACAATTTCTAGTCATTTTAAGTTTGTTTTATGATTGACGACGAGGCCAAAGAGAAAGTGTCGAAACCTTATTGTTACTCACTAATCATGAAAAAGTCGGCTTTATTTACTGATGTTCATTATTAAGGTAAATCTCAAAGCATTAAATGTTTAATAAATGTGTTTAAGAATTTATTACTTACTTCAGTTTGTTTTGGTTGTATTTTAGTATATTTAATTTGCATTTGTAATGTGGCCAGTTTGACTGTAACTCCCCCAAACTTTATTGTAGTGCCAATGCCAGCAGTGGCTCTACCTTGCTTTTAAATACCTAGAGTTATAAATAGTTCTGGGTGTTGTTTTTTTAATTGTAAATCTGTAAAGAAATGTTGGTTTTCTATTGTCATTTTCCGCCTATTTTTTACCAAATTATTTATACACTGTCTCTAGGTGTTTAAGCAAAATCTTTTTGTATCAATTAGACGTTCTTTTCTTTCTTAGATATTTTCAGTTATGACACCAATGGAAATTAAAGATAATACATGATAAAAGATGGAGATTGGACAAGAAAATTATATTAGAAGAGAAGGGTACTAGTGTCTTGTCAAAGGGCTAAAAAGTGTCTAAATGGTCACAATGATCGCAGAAGAACAAGGAAATATGTGTAAGCGTTCTTTATATTTATTTTGTCACCTCCGCGGATTTATTCTGTCTTTGTTTAGTTGCCCTTGCTGCTCAGAGACCTATTTACTGCGAGCCGTAGGCATACACTGCAGACCCTCACTTACTGTCCTGTAGGTGGCTGGCTATCCTTGCACCCCTGTGTGTGCAGACCAAACTGACTATTGGTGATAGTATTCACATTAGCATTAGTAATGAAAATCCAATCCATTTATAGCATTAAAATACATTTTCTGAAAGCAAACTATTAAAAATAGTATAAATCATACTAACTATAATACTGTCCAATTTAAAGTAATCAGTTACACACTAGTTTTTTCATGCTTTGATTTTTGCATGGTGAATTATGGTCACTGTGTTGGATTTAACTCAATAGTTTTAACATATTCTCAATGCAGGTATCAAATTCAACATACTGTTTAACACTAATAGCTTATCCTTTAGTATGTGAATAAACGTGGATATGAACTTAAAATGCTTGTAAGTATTTTAATGTTTTGTACTTTCTTCATGAAAACAAAAATTGTCTTATATCGCTTTGGACCCGACTGAATAGCGTCCTTATGACTTATTCAACCCCGTACACCCCTTGATGTCGCCATTGACCCATTGATGTGACGTCATGGTGAAGCTGACATTGGTCCAAGGAAAGCACTTCAGTCAAATGCCAGTTAGTTCATTTTAACCTACTATCTTTCCAATTAAAATTTGCACTATTATCAAGATGAAAATTACTTAAGTTATGGTCTTACACATGACAGCTTCAACTTTAAAACATTCCCGACTTGAAGCTGGATGCAAATCTGAGTATATGAAGAGTATGACCAAAATGTTACAATTGAGCTAAAGTGTTCACTTCTCATCGCAATTGTTAGGAATTGGTTATATACACAGAAGCACGACGGTCTATCAATGTTGGTTGGGTCTACTTACATGGGAGCAAGACAAGGTAGACCAGTCGGTAAAGTGAGGCTCCAGGTACTGGAGGCCTTGGGTTCGATATCAGGCCTTGACGTAGACAGTGGATAAAATGGTAGTTGGATGGGATTGGATTTGCCGGCATTTTGCCGATACTGTGCAGCGACATTTCTAGCATTATAGCACAGGAGCACTTATGAGGTGCCCAGGGACTGAACCCGGACAGTCCATTATACTAACACCGACGAGTCAGGCGTAATACTGTTCCCTTAGACCCGAGCGTTAGAAGGGAAGCCACTACTATTAACTATACAGTCTTTGATTTAAACTGGACGAGGTTTGAACCCGCGACCTCTCAATCCGCAAGCCGATGCTCTACCAACTGGGCTATTGCGGCCGGTAAAATGGAAGTGGTATATCTCTCTTGCCAACACTCAACCAAATGTAAAGGTATTTCCACAACTGGTTGACCAGTCGAAATAGTTCAGTCCCTGGGCACCTCGTAAATGCCCCTGTGCTTTAATGATAGAAATGTCGCTGCACAGTATCGGCTAAAATGCTGGCAAATCCCTATCCTATCTCACAACTGGTTGATATGGTGTCAGAATGTTAGTGGGTTTGGTATTATGCCAGGTGTTCACAACATGGTATACACAGGGAAGGCAGCACGTGGACACAGTCTATATATATAATTGATATACTGTTGAAATGAAGATAAACCCAACAAACACATTTACAAGGGCTGCTAACTTTCCTAAATCTAAATTATTCGTGTGTTAATATACACATGTACATGTATATTCACATTGTGTGTACTATTTCAAAGGAATGCCTAACAAAATAACAGAAATAAAAGGAATAATAGCTGGGTGTAATGTAAGCAAGCATAGATTTCGCATAAAAGTTGAACAGTTGAAACAATTGTGTAATACGCTTTTTGAGTCATTTGTGTCTTTAATTTTACATTTTTGTGCATTATTTACTGATTACAGTTATTCGTTTCTGCTGGTTTACGTTTATTAGGAGACGGTGTTCACTTGAAGGAAATAGTGCTGCTTTCACTGTATAGTCTGTAATGATCACCCAGTCATATTATCCTGACCCCAGATGAACCAGTCGTGGAACTACCTTATATTTGCATGAATGTTTGCAAGGAAGCTACACCACGACCATTTTAACGACTGGTATGTCGCGGCCTGGGATCGAACTTGCCGTACCTGAAGCCGATGCACTACAGGTTGCTCTACCAGCTGCTGGGTCTGCTGGTTTATTGTATGTAAGTTAAATATTCCAGTGTATTATACATACGTTAGTAGTGAATGTCTACACTCAGCTTAAATCCTATGCTTTTTTTTCAGAATATTCAGTGCATAAATACAGAGCTGGATTTTTCAATGTGTGGACATGCTTACAAAGGATGCAATCTTTGAAAATGGCAGTGAACATTAAAAGGTCATGCTTTAGTCTACTGATTTTTTCTTATTATATTTTTAAGAAAGGGTTTATAGCTTGGTATTTTGAGTTAATAATCGCTTTTCATGTATATGAAATTGATGTAATGACGTTTGGAATTAAATAAAAAAAATGTAACTATGTCTATTTCATTTTTATAATTCCCTTTTTATACTTAAAGTTATGTTAAAAAGATGGGCTCTGTGTTTGTATGATACGTCTAACATTTTTCCAAAAAAATAAAAGAATACACTAAAGTGAAATTATGCACCAATATGCACCTTATCCTGACCTTTACACAAAAAAATAACAAATTGTTATTTATTGATACAAGAATTACTTTTTAAGAAATAGCGATAAGAAGTAAATATCTCTCAATTTTAGATGCATTACTGAGTGATGATAAATTTAGGGTCAGGATCAGGTCAATGTTGGTGCATAATACTTCAAAGCAACATATTTTTTAAGAAAATACCTTTATTTTAACAAGCAACATATTTCATATAAAAAGTTTTGCAACGGTTGTTACTTTTACATGTCTGACAAGAAAAATACATAATATAAACTGCATGCTTAGATGTACATATTAAACATGTTAGCATTGACTCCGTAACTGTATACATTTTACTGCAGTAGAATGTTTCATTTTTTGGCTTTATTTATCGTTGATCATCTATCTAAGGGTATTCGCCTGTGCAGATTGACACAATTTTAATAATTGAGTGTCTCATATAATCAGACGTAACTGGGGGTCTTATATAATCAGACGTAACTGGGTGTCTCATATAATCAGACGTAACTGGGTGTCTCATATAATCAGATGTAACTGGGTGTCTCATATAATCAGACGTTACTGTGGGTCTCATATAATCAGATGTAACTGGGTGTCTCATATAATCAGACGTAACTGTGGGTCTCATATAATCAGATGTAACTGTGTGTCTCATATAATCAGACGTTACTGTGGGTCTAATATAATCAGATGTAACTGGGTGTCTCATATAATCAGACGTTACTGTGGGTCTCATATAATCAGATGTAACTGGGTGTCTCATATAATCAGACATAACTGGGTGTCTCATATAATCAGACGTTACTGTAGGTCTAATATAATCAGACGTAACTGGATGTCTCATATAATCAGACGTAACTGGGTGTCTCATATAATCAGACGTTACTGTGGGTCTAATATAATCAGACGTAACTGGATGTCTCATATAATCAGACGTAACTGGGTGTCTCATATAATCAGATGTAAATTGGGTGTCTCATATAATCAGACGTTACTGTGGGTCTAATATAATCAGACGTAACTGGGTGTCTCATATAATCAGACGTAACTGGGTGTCTCATATAATCAGATGTAACTGTGTGTCTCATATAATCAGACGTTACTGTGGGTCTAATATAATCAGACGTTACTGTGGGTCTAATATAATCAGATGTAACTGTGTGTCTCATATAATCAGACGTTACTGTGGGTCTCATATAATCAGACATAACTGGGTGTCTCATATAATCAGACGTTACTGTGGGTCTAATATAATCAGACGTAACTGGATGTCTCATATAATCAGACGTAACTGGGTGTCTCATATAATCAGACGTTACTGTGGGTCTAATATAATCAGACGTAACTGGGTGTCTCATATAATCAGACGTAACTGGGTGTCTCATATAATCAGACGTTACTGTGGGTCTAATATAATCAGACGTTACTGTGGGTCTAATATAATCAGATGTAACTGTGTGTTTCATATAATCAGACGTTACTGTGAGTCTAATATAATCAGACGTAACTGGGTGTCTCATATAATCAGATGTAACTGTGTGTCTCATATAATCAGACGTTACTGTGGGTCTAATATAATCAGACGTAACTGGGTGTCTCATATAATCAGACATAACTGGGGGTCACATAAAATCAGACGTAACTGGGAGTCTCATATAATCAGACGTTGGCCTTTTGGTTGGCAGCTTTTGAGCAGAGGTTTGTAACTGAAATAGAAAAAGAATATGCAAAATCGTGGTATGTTTAGTAATATTTTAACTCATTGCAATAATATACAAGAAGTTAATATACAAATTGCATTAAAGGCTTCACATAGATATGTTACAAGCCTTTAAATGTCTTCACTTGAAGTATTATGTGAATTGTATGTTGGATTATGATTAGCTGTTAAATGTTATCATCAAAGGGGATAATTAAAGAAATGGATGTGAGCTATGGTACTTTTATGTGTTGCATTGCATCAATACAAGCTACCAATTATCCCGGTATTTTTTTAATTAGTCTTAAATTCAAACGACTTAACATTTTACACAAGACTAAAACATTTAACACAAATAGTAGATGCCATCTGGCAGAGCATCTGGTTTTAAACAAAAGGATTTTCTTCATATAATTTCAAAACATTTTTCCTGACTTGTAATAGCTGCTATTACACACATAGTAATACTATGCATTGTTTTGATCCTCTGACCACTATATTAAATGTGAAATGCTGCCCTTCAAAAGTTGTGTTAAGGTTGGAAAAATAATAGTGTTGCAACATTTTTATCTCTAGATTTTAAACAGCACTGAGCTCAAAAACTATACCAATTCATCTTCAAACTGTGCATGCAGTGATATTCATTTATTATGTATGTCAATAGTAAACAATATGCTGATTGAGTCAATAGTGGTGTTGTAAAAAAAATGCAAATCAGTGGTTGTATGTGTGTTACGCTAAACTGTAACTAAGTTTCTTCAAGATGACTTTATTAGCAGAAAGCCGCAACTTTGCATCTATACAATAGCACATGTTGATAGAGTACATTTATCTGGCTAAATCTTTATTGATTAATAAACCACTTATATTCAGATAATTTCAGAAGAACGACTTTTCCCAACTTAAATTTTGCATCGATTATTAAGTATACCCACATGATGGCTTTTTAATTGACAATATTGCTATAATAACAACATATTGTCAAAAATCAAACACTGAATATTACTTCAGATTAGGTTGGAGCCTCAGTTGGTTTAAAAACTCTCATGATGGAAAGTAAAAATACCTGTAACGTTTACCAAGGTATTTGTGTTAGATGTTTCTCCATTTATAACAACTGGACTGTCATAATCTTCCCAAACTTAATGTTTTCATTAAAAGCAAGAAGAAAGATCAAGGGGTTGTCCATGGACTCTCATCTGACTCCTTGTGGACCATGACCTCTCATCACATGACTTGAACTTCCAGTTCGGGTGAAAGAATTGAAGGGAAAAGGTTTTCAAGCTGACTTGAGGTGCACCGGTGGTTCTACACAAACATTTTCTGGGGTCTTTATCCACCATCGCTACTATGGGCATACTTTTTTCCTACAAGATATTTCTTAAAAATAAACACAATAAACTATTAACTTGTCACGTGAATTGTTCTGAAATACTGGATCCACTTAAATGACTTTAGAATCTGCCATCACTTCTGGAATATCCATATAATGATTTTATATGTCTGTCTACCAAACGCCTCTATCCAGTGATATGCTGATTCGCTTAGTAATATTTATCTGTTAAGCAGCTCAGATTAAATAAAATAGATGTGTTCTATGTCATCTGTCATTAACTGCAAAATTAACAAATTGCATTAACACTTAAATGATCCAATATCCAACATATAACTATTAGTATTGGAGGAAGACCCACAAATCAATGTTAGGAAGAACGTGTTGGCACTAGTTTCAGTTATATTAATCATTATAGTAACATCCAGCTATTGACAAATGACTGGATAGAACCACTGGCACTACAGCCAACTGGAAGACACATTAAGACCTTTATCCAATAAATCTAAAAATCATACCCATGTAACATAGGGAGACAATTGTGCAGCCGAATGTTCTACCGACTGAGGTGACCGGAACGCTTACACGTTATCTCCCTATCACCAGGCTAGATACACCCAGGTCAACTTGAAATTTGGCCACAAATTTCCACAGACCATTAGCTCTACATGCAACCCACGAGCACTTACACTCTCTCCCTATCACACGGCCACACCAACACAGTGAGAGGCCAAAGATTTGTATGAGTTACAAGTCAGCAATCCTACCCCTTGGCATCAAGCTGACCAAAGCAGCATCATGACAAAATAGAGATTGTAAAGAAATAGATCTACCTGTACATGTAGTGCTATTTGGCTAAGTGTTGGCAGATCATATTGGTGAAGTATTGGAGCAAAAAGAGGTTTTCGGTTTTGAAACAAGAAAATAATACATGTTGAGGTATTTTGAAGAGTTTTATATTAACATTTTGCACAATAATTGATATGCTTAAATTAATTTAGATATTACGTAGGGTGTTGCTTATCAATACTTAAAATGAGGTGGAACAAGAAGCGTATTGAATTTGCAGAAAATTGTGAAAAATGGATTATCTCTCAAAAGTAAAGATGTCCTCGTGAATCCTTGAGAATATGAAATAATTTCTCTTCCGTATTATTATTTTCAAACCATACTCTCTCACAGCATTTTTCTTTTCTGTGTGATTAACATTTAAAGAAAACACACAATATTGACAATATAAAACAAAAAAACAAATGCAGCAACAATAATAATGAATGGAGGTCAGCTTTGACTGACTTGACCCTTTATCACAATCTGTATTGATATACAGATTTTTATCTTTTGGGTTTAACTAATTGTACCCTAATGACGCATTAAAGCGGCACGAAAAACAGCCTCCTCATGCCGGGAGACGACTTATCGCGTCGCATTTTACCTGTGTCTGGCGCCGAGCGGCGCATTAAGGCGGCCCTGAAAATGTCTCGGCTACTGCCGAACGCCGCGTTAATGCGTCCATCATATTTGCTGGTTAAAACTCATGTTTTCAATCACTTTCGAGTCTCGGCCAATCAAGTACACCACAGTATCGTAAATGCTTATGTCATCCTAATCTAAATCTACCGGCTTAAATCCTTTTTTGTTATTTCATTTATTGTAGCAAGCAACAGAAAAATCGGAGACATTTTCTCTGATTGAAGTGATTCACATCTAATTTGAAACATTTCTCGGCTGAAATACGATCGTAAAAGCAGTTTTCAAATGATAAATTTATACTTCGATCTCAGCCAATCAGAAACCTTGTTATATAATATATTGGAATTTCATGGTAACCCGGATGTAAACACAATGAATTAATTATGTCGAGACAAAGAAAAACGGCGATGTGCCTTACTGTTAGCTTTAAGATTCCTACTTATACGCATATGTATCGGCGGATATGTGGAATTACCTACGTCAGATCCAATAATTATATGATAATTGCAAATATCAATAGATAAAAGACACAATCTAAATCTTGGAAATCGCCGAAGTTTTCTATCAAATATGAAGTTTAAGAGCGTTATTTTCTCAAACTTCCGGTAAATCGCAACTTGAAATCAAAGATGGTCGACTGTTTTAAAGTTACTCATTATATATAATATTATACAAAGCAGTGTTATTTACGTTATAAACATAAACAACTTGATGAGGTCAATATTATTTCACTTTAATAATTTGAAATGTGTTAATTTTGATATTGTCAATCTTACGTATTCTTCAGATTTCACACTTTTCTGAAGTATTTCTTCTCATGCCGTGTTAAAAATTACATGGTTGTGTAAAGCACTTTCTGTGCTTCAAGTATGTGAAAATATCCCTTTAGAGTACTTCCAAAATGGCATGTTTATTGTGTTGTGTATACAACCATCCCCGATATCTTCCACTGACCGGTAATCCACACCGGATGTGTCTAGGCATGAGGGGCAGATAAGACCCCCCACCAGGTGTAGGGGATGACTGGAGAAATGCCTCTAGGGTACGACTGGTCAATTAGCTGTAGGGCACAATGAGTTAAATGGCAAAAAAACATGTTGTTTGGGTGTCTGCCCTTTCCTACAGTAGCATGGGAAACTATTTTTTGTGAGTTCAGATGTAGATATCACTTTTCTTCTCAAGTGATTTTCTTTGCTGGCCTGGCGTCTTTCTTGAAGCTAAAACACAGCAATTCATATTTAATAAGATTAACCATTTCCATATGTAATTTATAATATTAGATCAACTTTTATAAAACTGAATTATGTGAAATCTCTGGGATGCAGGAAGTCCAATGCTTTTGAGTACCAATGTATTTGTGTCCCCACTTTCAGACTAAGTATATCATCTACAAATTTGTATAGTGGGGTGCTAGTAAATGGTGGTATTTATGAGGTTCAGAGGTTCCTACCTCTTATAGTTTGCGTACAAAATTACAATCAATTGATAGGTTATGGTCTAAACATTTGAAAAAAAAGTTGAAATAGTAGTTAGTAAACACTTATTATGTGTATTTTATTTTTGGTCAACATCTACACTTTGTCAGACCAAACTATGTCCTGGTCTAAAATTCACGCATCTGTATATGGCATATTTCTCAAAGAAACAAGCTAACATAATTTTTAATATTGATTTCAATATAATTAAATTAGTAAAAGGACACTGATGCATAAAGCGCATAAACAATACATGTAGCAAACCAATAATAAAAAAGAAACAGTCCAGCTCAGCTGAGGTAACCTACTTCCATAATAAGTCTTTATTAAATAAGTTTTTTGTTAAATTATTTAACTACTACGTCTATAAATATTTATACCTGTTTGTGTTTAACTGGCGCAGCAGACCATGTTGTTATTGTGTTTGCCTATACTATGAAGTTACTGTTCTTGGTACGTATCCGGGTGTAGATGTAAGAATTTGTTTCTGGGCCTGGTATCTTTCTGAAATCTGTAATCCAGCATAACATCTTTTTAGCTATTGGTTATCTTAAAATAAATAAAGTAAGAGTTCTATGACATACCCAAAGCTAACACCAAATGTAATCAGATCACGTAGCACGTAAATTAGCAATATCAATGTAGGAAATCAATCACCTTCCATAATTCCATAATGTAAGGATGAGAAAAAACAACCTTTGTCTGAATCAATATGCATCCTATATTGTACCATTGATTCAGAACCACTAAGGGTTTAATAAAAAAATACTCCAGAAAAAATAGATGAAAATATTTAAGAGGTGGCATAGGTTAGGCAATCAGTTTCCAACTTTCACTTCTTCAATTTTACAAACTGGTAAATCTAAACAATATCACCCTCATTTTGTAACATACGTATCCATTTATGGTGGTTACAATTTTGATGATACAAAAGTAAGTTTAGCAACAATATTTAAAAATATGTGAGTGATAGTTTCATGTGCATGATTCTCTGATGCAGTAGCTATGAATAAAAATTTCAAGGAAATAATTAGATGAAGTCCACACAAAAATATATAACAGTGTCCTTGTGTTAAGCTCTACAAAACACATCTTTGAGTGTGTTATGGGTCCACTTAGGTCCAAAGCTAATTTTTTTGTGGTGTAGATCTACCAACTAATCCTCCATCAGTTAATGAGCAACTGCCAAAATTTGCCATGATAACGGAAGGTTGTTGATATAGCAACCTTACAACAACAACAAGATCTTTAAATTAATAAGTCAAAAATTTATGAAAATAAAATCCCGTTGTTATCTAAGACCATTTTTGGGCGTTTTTCAAATATATCATGAACTATTTAAACAATGCCCTTTTAGTTATAACTACAAAATTGTAAACATCTTAAAACCGGCAAATTACACGTTAAGAGTTAAAAAAGAACAGCAAAAACAACAAAAACACCGAATATAGAATGTTGTGTCGACAATTTGAGAAAACCCCTGACGTACCTTTCCAAATGAAGTTTGGCCAGTTCTCTGTTTGTACAGATCAACATAATGTTTCGTAAATCCATTAATTTTGTAAAAGCATCTCCAAAAATCACTGCCTGTGAACGGTAGCTGCGCATTCGTTCATTTATTATTATCTTCAACCCCGAAAATGTTAGTCTTCTTGCTCTGCTCGCCATGATGGATTTTAGGCCAATGAGATTCAAGAAGATAGTATGCATTGCGCGTGAAACGTAGTGTTATGTTTGTAAACATTGTCGAGGTGTGTGAGTTACGGACTTTTCAAATGTAAACATAACTTTGTCGGCTTATCACTGATAAGTCGACTCGATGGGTTATATGGGATATATAAATGACCCCTAGCAGTTGATAACCAAATTATTTGGATCTATAACTCAAACTAAGCGTATTTACCTTCACTTTGTGTCCTTTTTAAGTTACATGCATACTATTTTCATTTTACCTGAAATTAACTAAAATTGAAATTAGCAGTAATAATAAGCTCAAACTAATATTAGTTGTATTTTTCATATTATGTAAAAACAACACTAATGTGCTATCTTTTGGCATGTACTGTAAGACCAACATCGAGGTGACACAGGACAGTATTTACAAGAAGACAAACTAAGCACATTTATACACCGACTCATGGATAGAGGTTAATGTATCTGTTCACTTTCCCCGAAATGTAACGAGAAAACGAAGAGAGAAATATGAGGGTAGTTGGTAGTGAACCTCTAGTAACACCTACGTATTATACACACTTAAAAAGAAACATCAAAGTAAGATACATTTCTGAAGTTTTAATTAACAGACAATCTGATAATGATTGCGTCATTGTCTACTGTACATTCTGTACATATGTTTATAGTTTATTTTATTACTTGTTGTTTTGTATGTATATACGTTCATTGTATCTGTTTTAACTCCCAATGCATGTTCTTACTGTTAGCTGTTTCACTTTGACGGGATATGTTATTTACACTGTTTGTTTGATAGAAAAACCTTCAGAAAATGCGAGGTTGGAGCGCTCCACAAACCAGGTTTAAGCACCCCAGTCGGCCCTTTTGTCGATTGACCGCCCCAAGGCGGTACCTGATGGTTTTTCTTTATGTGTGTTATGTCTCGTCTCTGTGTTTTTGTCACATTTACATTTGCCTTGTTTGCCTTTGTCTGCTGGTAGATAAAATTTAAATATCTGTAGAAATTTTGATAGGACCTTTTCTTATTTACCTATTGACATTCTCCGAATAATCAGATTCATGAAAAGAGGTACATATTGGTATCGCTTGTAAAACAACAAACACATCACAACAATTATACAACATCAACAAAATCATTAGCCTTGAACAATCGTGTTAGAATGAAAAATCCTCATTACCTAAAATCAAATATTAATGTATTTTATTGAAGCTAAAACGGAAAGTAAATCAGTGACGCAGCAACGTCTTATTTTAGAGTACGTTTACAGAACGTCAATGTTTTGTGAAATTTATATTTTTACACTGTCTAATGCTCATTTAGTTTGCATTCATGTGTTTGTTAGACAAGAATCTAGACTGGTTATCTTAGTAGAAAACGTATGTTCTTCCGGCTACGAGAAACACAATGTGTATACAACAACAATATCCAATTATATTTTTAATTCTCTAGGAACACACATGGAAATGTCATTATATCTTAATTTAACTTATACTGTCATGACATGTAAATTTCCTTATATTTATTTTATTCAGAATTGTATACTGATCAAATGGAATACGTCATTGTTTTCATTCCTGTTATTTTGCGGGTTCTTGTTAAAATTCACTAACATTTCTTTCTCTTCTTTTGCATAAGATTTTCAATAAAATGAAAAAGAAAATCCACGCACACATGCAGCGTGAACATAATGTTAGGTTTAATATCAACCAATGTAAAAATATTAGTAATTCCTTAATAATAAAATAAGTAATTCCTTAATTGTAACTCCAATGCTAATCCACATTAAGTATTTATTATCCGATCTAACCCCTTAGTGGGGGTTTCTGCCCCACTTTTCTGGGCCGAGCATACCAGCTAGCCCTATTTTTTTCGGGTTGTGGGAGAGGGTGGGGCGGACCTAACGCATAACAAAGTGGGGTAGAATGCCCCGCCAGAGGACTAGATCGGGTAATGAGACATCCTATGACCTGATCCGGATAATATGCTGCCCCCGCTCGGCCCGAAAAGATAGTCAGAGCCCCCCTAGAGACGGCCCACCACCCTCGCCGGTCCAGAGGAGCTGTGCAGTCCAAAGCCCCAGTGATCTGCCCCACTCCCACTCCCCACTCCCTCGTGGGAATCAGTCCTCTGCTTTCTTATTCTCTCGAAGAGAATATCGTGTTGCAGTTTCTTTGTTAGACCGCTCAAGCCGATGCATCATATAGGCCACCAGAATAAGTGTGATGACCGGGGTAATGATCTGGAACAGATCGACGATTGTAGAGGGTCAAAGTCTTTAATGCATACACAACATATGATGTATTTGATTAAACCCATTGCGTAATGTAGATAAGCCTAAGAGATCGCCATAAAAAGTGGGGTTACCATTTTGCTTCGCAAAAGGTCTCGCGTGATCTCGCGTGATTATGGATTGCACAATCACACAGCGTAAATTTAAGTATACTAAAAAGTTGTATGTAGTTGTCCTAAGAGGGACACGGACGGTTATAAGAGCTCACATGACACATGACAGTCTCAAGTTACCTTAGGAACTATCACATTTCGAAAACGACATTTGACGTACATCCGCATAGGGTTGAACGTGACACACACATATATAGAGTTAAGACCCTGACCACTTAAGACAGTCCTACGCTAAGGTGGTCAGAAACAGCTGGCAGAGTATATGAGTAAAACGTAAGTCCCCAAATTTAAAAACCTGCCAGCTGGCGTTACAGAGGCATTTTTTTTCAAGGCCTGCAAGTTAACATCTATGTTCAGTTTTATTATTTGTTCAAGGCCAGCAAGTTAAGGTCCGAGGGGCATTTTTATTATTTTTCTTTGGGTCGTGGGTTCGATTGTTTTATCTTTTTTTACGTCTGCCAGGCCGCCCTAGACGTCCGCGAGGCTTACCCGAACGTACCCGAGCTCGTTATGGACTTACCTCCTTCTATAATGTCCATTGTATTCTTATCATATCATCACTGAATACCTGCCAGGTCAAAAGGTATCCTTCACAAACAGCGGCGAATAACTAAATAATAAATAATACAAGTTAGATTCTGCAATTCCACACACATTTCTTCCACAGTTACCACTTTACTTCCACACAGTTAATTATCTTTTCTAACACCAAATTGAAATTTTGTGAAGTAACCACATTCAGGTATGTATAAATAAATGTAAGCTCGTGTAAACACGATATTGATAAGGTAATACAAAGTAAATTGATGCAGATACGTCCGAGTAAGCACAATGTATTAAAACATGTCGCCTGCTGTTTAAGCTGTCAATCTTTTCAAGAGTACTACGACGGGCAAAAAAGTCGACAAATATTATCTTTTCCTGGTATGCTAGAGAGGTTCTACATCTACACAATATGTACTTCACACGCGTCTCAAGGGGAGGGAGTATTCAACTTTTTGTAAGCTCCGCTAGCGCTTCTTTGCGACCTTTGTATAGGAGCTTTTTTTTTCGATGCTCCTCAATGTTCTCAATGTGCTCTTCAGGTTTCCGAACTTCTGGAGCTCATCTAGTACAAGCCTGTACTCGACGTCGGAAATAGTCCTATTAGCCCGGGCTTTGCTCACGATGTCGGAGATGGTATTCAGCTTTGCTGGGGCCATCGTCTCGATGCGCTGATGATGCTTTACGAGTTTATGGGATAGCCGTCTCTCAGCCACCTTGCAAATAACACAGAGGCCCGCGCAAACAAGACACCCATTCTCGAAACCTACAGCGATCGCAAGGGCTACGACAGTCAATATGTTAAATACACCTCCTCCGATTCCAAGCCCAGCGCCAACGGACGCCAAGCGGCGAAGGTGCCCCCCCCCCCACGGAATTTAACGTCTTGTATTTCTTGCTGAGGCTTGCCCCTTTTTCGGCTTTTTGCATTAACTCTGCCTGGATTAGGGTTTTCTGTTGTAGACGGTAAGCGTTCCCATCACCCTCAGTTGGCAGGAAGGGATGCATTGGTGTGGCTGTTGGAATCTCCCCGTTCAATTAGCAGCGCAACCACTCTCGAAGCATTAGTCCGAATCGATTCCCGCATCTGAAAGTTGATAATATCACCTTTATTAACTTCTAGTGGTTGTTGGAATATTTTATCAACCGAATAATAGCCTAGATTCCTAGTTATATCATAACCGAATTGATACTTTCCACCTACTGAAACGCCCACACTCGCCATCTCCATTAGGTTGAGCCGCAGAAATAGTATCTGTCCTTTTTTTCACTATGGATAATACCATCCGAGTTTGACCCGAACGACCATTGAAATTCGCCGCCTCCTAAGGGCCCCCGCTCTTCCGCTATAATGATAATTATGGGTTTGGGAATTTTCCAGTCAAAATATTTTTTGTTAACAACATCATTCGAATGAACTGGAAGATCCAAATTCATTATCCGGTGATTGCTAAAATTATGGTGACCTTTCATAACCGGTCACCGTTTTCAGGAGGACTTCTCCCTTCAAGAACTAACAACCTGCCTCGACCACTCTTGCCGAAACCGCACTGGGTTTCCACCCACCAAAGATACTCGTTTCACCTCAAGGACGACACTCACTGCCTAACCGTGGTTGTCTATTTTCATACCACGCTCGTCTCTAACAGACTCTGAGCCCCTGTCTCAGGAGCTTGAACTCGGGATTAGGGAATACTGACGATTTGATCTCCGCGTACGACCAGCCACAGACAGCGACAACAGCGTGGAGACTTCTGGGGTCCCATAGATGCGTTCTTGGCGGTGTTCGCCTCATTTAGGTGGATAAACAACAACCTGTGCGAGCTGAAATTTACAAGACGGTCCCCTTGGGAAGTTGGCCTTGGTTGGAAGGAACGACGGGTCTGTTCGAAGCCTGGGCGCTCCAGCAACCCTTCCGAGATTCGAACGGACCCTAGCAAAGAATGAACATTGAGATCGAGTAATCCGGTATTTTCATCAAGCCTTAGGTTTAGGCCGCGGAGTAGGAGGCTGGCTCTGGGGTATTCTTGCACCTGCTGAAAGGTCCAAAAGGCCCGAACTCACCAAGGTTCTCTCCTTGGATGAGGTTACATACTCTTTGTTCATAATGTTGTACCAGCCAACCGTGTACGTGATCGACCGCAGACCGATTTTCAAACTCCCGTCCCTGTTGTTGATGGGCTGTTGAAGATAGGTTGGGCCTGTAGTGATATTGGCGATGGTTTGAAACATCTTGCACACGAAAGCCAGTCTTCATGGAGGCTTTTAGCTTTAATAGCGGCTAAAAGTATAATGGCGGGGGATATCCACGAAACCTTAACGCCAGAAACGTGTCCATCCTAAGATCACGGCTAGCCCCAACCAGTTCTTCTCTGCCAGTCGGCCCGATAACTGGCAACAACACCGACTGCCCAAGATCATAATAGAGGCGACGGTTCAAGATTGGACCAATAGCCAAGTTCTGAAGTTCTGGCAGAACCAGCTAAACTTCGCCATGTGGTGCGCAACAGCGGTCTGTGTGGTCTCATTTAACGACCACCTGAACGGACCAGAGGGGCGTGCCACCACCTCATTTAGTCTGTCTACCTCTTCCATGTCTCCTACAACACACGTCGTAGTATAACGGAAATGAAATGCGCCCCAGGATTCGTCCTGGGATCCAGTGAACAATACTTACGACGGAAGAGCGTATGAACGGCTTTGCGAGAAATTCGGGTCAACCCCGAAGACAGACTGGCCCCAAAAAGAGTTCCCCTTTAGCGGCGGCCTGTGGGACGTTCACACCGAAGGGCACGGTTTGTTGATACAGAAAGACCGGGACGACAGCGAGGCAGCAAAGCACATCGTCAACAAAAACGTCGGACAGCTACACCCCGAGCGCAATGACGTTCGGGCTGGAGGTCCCTGGGGATCGTTATTGGGGTAACACGTATAACGTCTATAAACTGCCTAAAATGGCCTACATTGAGCTTATCGAGCAAGATCCCGGCGTTTATGGCTCTTAGAGCATGTTCGGGCTAGACATCTCGAACGGCTTCACTCACGTCGGCATGGAGCGAATCAATGACTCGATTCGGACCTTAGTGTGGGTTCTGCTCGGGGCCCAGGCCAACACCAAGTCCCGGATCGCAGGCGGCTTCGAGGCGCAAAAGTGGTTCCTAGCTCTAGTGGAGGATGCGATCAACTTTCCGGTCGAAAACCAGGCTGCTATCATCCGTTACCAGAGCGTTCTGTAATACGCCGGGAGCGAACTCATTGTGGTCTGCGGAACCGGATTGTACATAATTTTGTACGACATGATCCTAAACATCAATCCTGGCACCACGGGCTACAACAACAAAATAATAAAGATTCCAGCCAACATACCAATGGGAGTAGTCAGGGTTTACCCTCCTCCAGTGCATACTAAATGGGTAAGTGGCAGTTCCAAGACGGTAAAATCGCAGGGCCGCCGCTTGTGGACCTGCCGGTAGCGAAACAGCCTGGCAACAGTTTGGGCGGGAAGAGCAGTAGTGCGAGTCCAGGCCGAGAAACCGAGTTCATCCTGGACAATGACCCCACCGCCCCACCCCCTTGATGCTATAGTGGCTAGCTTTAGGGTTTTTCCGCGCCTGTTGAATTCTTGCAACGGGATGCCTTCACATGCCACACATGTCCTTGAAGACACGGTGGCTGGGTTCAATACATGATGTTTGAAAGAAAGAACCCCTAGGGTTCAAGGGCATCCGCAAATCAGAATCATCAGCTCTTAGTCAGGTTTCCTAATCTCGGTGACAACGATGTCATTGTTCCAGGAACGGACCGTTAAGCTTTCCAAATCGAGTTGGACCTTCGCTAATCATTCAGCGGTCAATAATTTGGGTCGGGCGATCGTTAAAAAGACCACGATTAAGATTTCCGGGAACAAAGTCATGAGTATCGATGACAGTGATGTGTTTGGGTGTTACGCGGATCTTTGGAAAACAAAAAAAAACGAGCGAACTAATGCCCACTACCAGGGTATTGACACCACGGATGAAAGAAACGTAACTCGAATAAGACTCGATGCCGGAAACAAGACTAATAGAGCGTAAGATGCCGCTATCGCTAAGACTTAAGGCAATTGTTTCTCCATCCCTCTCGAGTTCGAACTCTTGGAGAGTCAAATGCCCTTTTTTTATTCCGCTTTCGGCGATAGGCTCGAGTTCGAACTTACGACCTAGTCCTCCGGCACCGAACCTGAACGTCCCTGCTCGATCGACGAAGTGGGTCTCAATGCTCTTCGAGGAACCGACTCAGCCCTTTGAACGAAAGAGTGAAGGGTTCTATAGCCCAAGGATCACAGAGGCAGAGGTCACCGTCTAGGGCATCCCGAACCAGCTCTACGCTCATGGCATGCGCCCTTACCAGGCGTGGGATTAGGTCAGAAAACTTATGGTGGGTGGAAAAAACGGCATCCCGAAGTGGTCATGGTGGCTAAGGACATCGGGCTCCACGCTTGCGACCTAGGTAAGTACCTCACAGAGGAGTTTTCTGGCAAGACTTTAGGTCCACCGATGACGACGGCTTGCATGGCAACGGCGCGAATCGAAAACGCCAGCGAGGGGATCACTATTCTGCTAGCCAAAGAAGCGGAAGCTCAGGGAGCATTGAACATATACCTCTTCGTCCTTATGGACGCCCAGCTGAACATCGAGAATGGACGATTCGTCTCGGCTATTTACTGAAGAACCCCTATTTGGGCGATAATTTTCGGCATGATTGGCTGCGGGAAAACGCAATTCGCGCTTAACCTCCTCGACGGCCCATTCCACGGTCGTTTCGATCACATCGTATTCATCTGTTCCACGACCAGGCATAACAGGACCTACGGGGAGCGGTCGCTGGTGTGGGCAGACGAGAAGATTCACGTTCTAGATCCTGATGATTTACTTTATGACTCGCTGTGCGCTCTCTACCGAGTGTTTCAGGGTCAGCCGATGTTGTATGTCATTTATGATATGGCCGCCAGCAAACAGTCCACCAAGAAGAAGGACATACTCTCCGAGCAGGCATTCAGCGGCCGCCATGCCAAGCAATCGGTCTGGGTCCTGGCTCAGAAGATCAACGACGTCCTTAAAGACCTCCGAGTGCAAACGCGTTGGGTCGCTCTCTTCCACTGCAAGAATCGGGATAGTTCCGACTAGTGCTTGCGTGAAAATGGCATCATCCCCACAGCCGACAGGCCTGCCGTGTGGGAACAACTCGCCATAAGCTGATGTTTAATACCTCGCAGCCAAGTAGCTATGCCGTGTTAACATGAAACGCCTAAACATTGCCGCCGCATGCGGTGTAGGAGGAATGGCGGCTCTTTTTGTCATCACAATTAGACCCAGTTGACTTGACCATAGCAATGGAATGCGACGACATTATTGACAAGCTTTTTGCCGATGAGTCGGAGCCACCTGTGAGGGTCATTGCTCGGTCTGGAGGTGATGTCACGAGCACGGCGGGGATGATGCTGGTAAACCTGCAAACGGAAAACGACAAGGGAAAAGACAGAGGTTGACCGCCCTTGCCATGGATGGTCAGTCAAGTCAGTACATAGGCAGAGAGATTTCTGCAGATCAGATCGATCGCCTCCATGATGAGGAGATTGGCAAGCTCTAAGCACTATATGAGACTGGGGCTAGTATGACCAAGACTCTTGGCTCTGCATCGCTCCAGATTTACACTTTGTTTGTTGGCCAGTTGCTATCGATGCCGGCTGATCGGCAAGCTTCACTGATTGTTAAGCTGTGGCAGATTCGTTCGTCGGGCATGCCCTAACTACCACTGTCACCAGCGAGCTATACCACCGCTTTGGCTTGTAATTAGCTCCTATCACAGCAATGCTAAGCACTTATAACATTGCCAATCATCCAAGCATGTATCTCCTTGGCAAGATGGCGGAAACTCACCACAGCGACTGAGGGAACAGCGGGTTTGGAGCCGATGTATGAGGCGCCGCCAGTGCAGAAGGATGTGGCGCCGCTAGAGAAGGTGAAAGAGGGGCAAGAACCACAAGCGGATCCCTGCTGGGTGTGCGGGGGCAGATGCGAGAAAAAGGAAGCAACAAAAACTCCTAGATTATTTGCGGCACCTTCAGGCGACGGAGGCGGAGCCCCCGGTGGAGCTGCGGCTGTCGGTCAACGACCGAGAGCCAACCACCCCGTCAGACGAGCACACACCCCAGCCACCTTTAGCAACGCAATGGCTAATGACCGCTGGAGACGTAGGAGCCCTAGCTGGAATCTTTTGGAGGGTTAAGCGCGCCTCTGCACCCCATCCCCTGTTCGCGAATTGAAGATGGGTGCCAGGGATCATAGACGCGACCCTCATTACATGAACTAACTGCGTTATGATGTCTGCAAACCCAGATGATCGATGTCGCGCATAATTTACTCGATAGCTGGCGGAAGGATGAAAGGATCATGATGCGTTTCGCAAATAGGCTGCTAGCAGACCCGATTTACCTCTAGGCAACAACCGGGCAGCTACCTGAGCCTGTGGCTTCTGCGTATTGGAGGCTGATCATGCTCTTGGAATATCTCCATGGATCAAAAACTCGCAAGACTACTACAGCCCCAGTGGCATCTGGAAGGGGCTAACGGCGATTCAAAAACTGGCGACCGAGGCTAGGGTTTCTGAGGCCAACGCCCGGGACTTCCTTTATGCAGGCCGTCTGGCAAGTATATCTTGATGCGCCGCGCAATACACCGAGGCCCAAGTTTTATATTTCAGCACCGAACGAAGTGCACCAGGCCTATCTCGTATTCTGACGACACGGTTTGTCAAAAGAGATACAAGTATGCCCTGGCTGTTGTCGGTGTGGCCAGCAGGTTCAAAGCCGCTGAAACGCTTACTAACAAGGATGCTTAAGAGGTCGCCGCTGCTCTAGAGCGGATCTACAAGCGGAGCCCGCTGCGATTGCCGAAACTGCTTCAAAGCGATCCTGATCGGGAGTTTATGAGCCCTGTGTCCCAGCTTCTGGCGAAGCACAGGGTTGAGGTCAGGCGTGGCCGTGTGAACATCCACCGTGATCAGGGATTTGAAGAGCGGTTCAACCGGACACTTGCTGAACGCCTGTTCGGGCACCAGTATGCGGTCAAAGTGCGACTGCCAGAGGGACAGCGGTCAACGGAGTGGGTTGGTAGGCAGCACTCGGTGGTAGCGGCCTTGAACGAAGAAGAGACCAGGAATATCGGTAAACGGCCAATGGACGCCATCCAGGTCGAATCTGTGGCACAAAAACCCTCTTCGGTCGTTACCGGCCGTTCTCTTGGTCTCAAGGAGCAAAAGCTCCCCTCCGGTGCCGGTATCCGCTACCTCTACCAGGCCGGCGAACTGGAGGGCGGTCGCCGACATGCGACTGACCCCGTGTGGTCCCTTGAGGTCTGCCGGATAGGGCGCTCTGTTACTAAGCCTGATGATCCCGTCCTCTAATACCTAATGGATGGACCTGGGCGAGGCTTTGTGCGCGGGGAACTCCTCGTGGTGCCCCGAGACATCAAAGTCCCCACCGATGGGGTTCTCAAGCGTTAAGGGATGCGTCCCCTCCTTTTCGATTGCACGCAAGACAGGTCAAGCGGACATTGTCATGGATCTAGCCGCTGGAGTTGTCCAGCCAGTCCACACTGAGCTGCTGTGTGTCTTTGGAACCCAGAGCAGGTCAATGTTACATGCTGTACAACGGTTGTTTTGGGCCTGCAGGATGTGGTTGACCTTGAGATCGGACCCAATGAGTCCCTTGGCTCGGTCCTGGTGCTTTTATGCCACGAGCTTCCTTTGGATCACCTTGCGGAGTTGCTGTTTGGTGAGTTGCATGACCTCGGAACCCTCTTCCGATGGACAGACAACCCATTCGAGTTGGTGCATGTACTCCACTCGAGACACCGCAAGGTAGGCCACTGCAGAAAGCCGTCAATGATCCATACATTTTAGGGCTGTGAAATGTCAGTCCTTGGGAGGAGTGAACTGTAATGAAATAACCCAGACGCCAGTTATCTCTCAGCGTAGGAGGCTCTGCAGCCTCGAGATGACCACGATGTCGTTGAGAACTAGCTCTTCCTTTCTGTCTGCGCCCGGAATCGACACCTGAATATTCTTCTTCCGACTGTCTGTGTGTTGTAGAGAAGAGGTACAAAGGTGCCCCGAAAGAGCTCATTGTGTCTTTGGAATAGAAGCCCATGTGTTTGGTCTCGCACCTTTTTGTCTCAAAATCAGCATGAAGTCACGTGGCTTCCGTGCATCCACAAACCGATCCCATCCAAGGCAGCCGGGGAACGTCTTTCGCATTTCTCGGCACTGGTCTTTGTCTGGTCGGAGACGAATTTTTCTTTCAAGTCCCTGAAGGCGGGGTGTTTCGCTTTGTGGTCGACCTCGATCTCCACATAGTGGTCCGCCTTCTACCGCAGCTCTGCAAAACCAGTTTAATCACCCCAGTCGGTCCCTTTCGGCGACTGACGGTTCAATAGAAGTGCGACACGCAGATGCAACAGGCTCGGGTAGCTGCCCAGTTGCTGCTCAGAAGTTAGTCGGGCCTGCTAGCAAACTATCTGCGAAACGCATCATGTTCCTTTCATCCTTCCGCCAGCTATCGTGTGAATTATGCGCGACATCGATCATAGTGGAAGCTAAGGTCCCAGGAGCTTTGTGCCGTCGAGAGGCGTAGCCTACTTCCAGCATCTTGGTAAACAGTTCCTCGGGAAAACCCATGATAACCGAAGGTTGTGTTTATATAAGGACGGAAAAGAAGCAGAGACATTATTAATTAATCTGCTTTTCTAAGTAGTAACCCACGATCCCGGCCGCTCCGAGCGTTAAGACGATAAATCCAATCTTTCTAGCTTGCTGGTAGTCTGACGGATGGTAGAAGTCGGTCAGGTGGGGATCGGACCCAACCGGATCAAGCTTTTTGTTTGGCATGACCGGATTGTACTTCTGCATGGCAGCGTCTACATCCTTAAAGGTTTGGACGGCGTGTCCTTTCCGGCGAAGCTCGTACTGAATGAAATCGATCTGGGTCCTTTTGGGGCCCAAACGGCCTGAGCTGCCTGTAGCTGTTCTGCAGCGAGGTCATGGGGACGACGTTTTTTTTCTATGTCGGAGTCCTTAAATAGGCTAAACAGATAATTGCTTCCGGTGGTCGCATTGGCGAGCGCGCCGCCCAACAGCATTGCAATGCCGGCCATGGTGTTATACATAGGCGCCCTACTTCAATATGTCAGCAGGGATTATTCCTTTCTTGATGAGGAGATCTCTGGTGGCGAGCGCGGCCGTAACGCCGACAATGGTCATGCCAACATATCGTGTGGTGAAATCCAGTTTAGTGTACGCCTCTGCGAGTGCTGCCTTGCCTATGCGGGGCAAAGCCGATTGTGAGTCCAGCTAACAGGGCGCCGTGATAGATCGAATTGACTACTTCCTTTCTGTCTGGATTTGGTTTGGTAGACATTGTTAGTCCATGAGAAAATGCCAATTATGACCGAATAAATTTAGCCTTTGGTCGGAAATACTGGATAACTGGAGAAAGATCCCAAATAAAATGTCTGGTAAGAACCACTCAAACACTACATGTAAGCTGGAATATCTGGACACGCAATTATTTGCTATAAGCGAGAAATAATAACATTCTAGTGTCACATTTAGGAAATTGTTTACATGGAATATTTGCAAGATTATTAATTGTACTACAACTTACTACATTTAAAGTAGCACGATAGGTTTCCACATAAGCTTTCGCCTCATATGATTTCAGTAGCTTAATGTCTGATCTCTTGTAGACTGGAACTCTTCCTGGTAATACGATTGCGTTCGCTTCAATAAAATTGGTGATGAAAGTTACAACTGACATAACGACCTCATAACACAAAGCTCGGAGCTGTAACCTTTCCACGTATTTAAATTTCTTGGGCTGTAGTTCATTCTCCTTATACCATGTGATGAGACCTGTCAGTTTGTCTTGATGCTGTAAAGAGAACAGAACTATCATTATCTTGGTATGGATGTGTGTCACATTGAGTAGAAAAATATGAAGACAAATTTTATGTAATACCCAAATTAAAATGGCAATCATTTTGTCGTGAGAATACGCATACGAAACACAAACAAGTAATGCAAAAATATGCACAAAATATAAAAAAAAAACTTTTTAAATAATAATGCATAGCAGTGGTATAGATATGAGCATTAAAAACGTATAATGAAGGTAGATCCTAGCCATATATCTTGACATATAGCATCTGTACAAGTGTTGTGCTGCAAAATTTTATTTTTAGTGGTTTGTTTCAAGGCAGATTACTTACTATGTAACATGAAAGAATAATTTCATATGTAAGCACTTGAACATGTCTAGACATATCTCCCTGCCCTAGCGGTAGTACGATAGTCGCGCGCGCTTTCTGAATGTTTGTTTCTTTCTTTTGCTGCTCTCTGTTTTACTGCTGCGCAGAACGTGGGCAGCAATCTGTGCTAGAATGACAAGGTCATTTTCGTGTCTTTGTAAATCATGCATTTCCATTCGCTAACGCTTGATGTATTCAAATGCAAATAAACTGAAGCAGTTTATACAATTGTTTAATTTGAATGAGCACTTTAAATCTAGAATAATCTTGTCTTTCATATTTGGCTGTTCACTTACTAAATTTAATCCACTATCCTTTACAATGCTGATGGTATTTTCCACAAATACAACATCATAACCTATCTCTTGAATGTACTTTTCTTCAGCCTCATAAGAGTAAGCGATGTTAATGTCTCTTCCATATTACTACAGCATTCAGTGTCACTTTCACTATCTAACTCCGTACTACTTGCACTTGTAAAGTATGTTGTAATTAATTCATCCCAATTTCCGACACCTCTGAGATTTACTGACCATTTACTGACTCATTTAGCCATTTAGCCACTGCTTCTGGTGATGAATCCGTTTTGTTAATTATTTATTATCCATTAATGACACATATCGATGACAAATTACACTTTTATATCGATAAACACTCTGTAAACAGTAAAACGTTTGAGAAAAAAAATCAACGGGATACCGGAAGTAGTGAAAAAAATCACGTGACGTCCATTTGACTAATCACAAAGACAGATAGGCTTTCTTAGCAACAGGTGCGTGATTTAGTTTGTGTTGATCACTTGTTTTAAGAGATTGTTTTGGCTACTTAGGTATGATGGTTATGTTTAAAAATAGAATAACTGAATTTCCCGGGAATTGAATTTTAATATGACACCAGTCATATCATTTTCTTTGTGCTAAAAATGCTAATCAATTGGGCCCTTTTTCTATTGTTTGTTGCGTAATTTCGATAGTTGCATAACCGAAAACAGAGTATAGGGTCCGAACAAAGTTAAAATAAACAGTCAAAAACTTATTCAATTCAACTATTCTTTTCAAATTAGACGTGGTAAAGAGTCACAACATTAATAATTTAAAAAATCTAAAAATCAATATTTTTTGCACCTACATGCCTTTTGAGCCGATTATCTCGATAATCTGAAATGTCTCGTCTCTGTGTTTTTGTTACATTTGCGTTTACCTTGTTTGCCTTTATCTGCTGGTAGATAAAATTTAAATATCTTTGAAAATTTTGATAGGACCTTTTCTTATTTACCTATTCATAATCACAACAGTGTTACTTGTGCAGTGTGGCGGTTGCAAAACATCTCCCCGTGCATGTGATCTATGTTGTAATCTAATTAATCCTATCAGGATTGTTACGTATATTTTCTTTTTGACAAACCTTGGACTAAGGTTTATTTTACATGAAATAAAACAACCATGAACAGGCTATTACAACCAAACATTAATATTTCCCCCTTAAAATTGCATAATGTGTCTACTGTGCATTTGTCTAATGGTGCTGATGATATATTTTCTAGAAAAGTCACTGTCAATATTTCACGAATAAAATTACAACCGTCTTCCGGGGTTAAAATTTTTTATTCGAGTTATTTATTTCTTCGACAGTCATGTATTTTACGTAACATTTCTAGTAGTAATGTAAAGAATTCCCCCGCACAAATGCAGAGTGGACATAATGTGTACTTTAATATCTACAAGTGTAATTATAAAAGATGTAGTACATGTAGATTCCTTAACTGTAACTCCACTGTCAAGTCTACTGTAAATGGCCGCACATTTAACATTTTCTTACCTTGTGATGTTGATTGACAAAGTAACAACATAATTTATGTTATTACGTGAAATCATCCTTACTATAAACTGCAGTACGTTTGACAAACGGGACGGGCGCTCAAAATTAGATTTCGAGAACATTCATATAAAATCCGTAACGCTCATCGTTTTAAGAACTACCTTTATAATCATTTTCTAACTACTGGACATTCTTTAAAATATGTGAACATTCAAACTTTACAAAAAATTGTTTTCTGTGACGATGTGTCTAAAGGATTTGAATTACAGGCCAGATTCAGTGCCGGACTTGATTGGATTAAAAATCTTCAGATTCCATATCCACTCGGTGTTAATGACAATATTCATCAGGCGGGCAATATTTCTAAAAATCCGAACATTGACATCCTTAGTATTCTCTTACGCAAGCGAAAACGCCGATCTCATGGAATTAGAAAAAAATCATAATCTTAAACGCAGATATAGGAAGAATGTTTCTATTCAAGATCTGAACACACTTAATATTAGATCTGGTATCCATGCCTTACTTTGTACAGTTACAAATCTACCTTTGAAATCACTAGTTATTTTGGACAATGAGGCAGCTAAATATATTTACGTACTCATCCTTTATATGAGGTGGCTTGCATCATTCAAAAGTATACTACCCATGCTTTAAGACCTCATATTGATAAACAGAACCGACATTTCATGAAAATCAAATACGTTAACAAAGGGATTGACTTTATCGATTTACCTAGTATCTTTCGGCACAAGAATATCATCAATAAAATCCCCAGTTACTTCTAAAACAAAGAAAACCCAATGATTTGTTATAAGTATAAAAAAAGGCATTAGATAGTTTAATTACAACCAGACTGTAGCAGACCTTAACCTGAAAATTCTTCTCAAGATTCCTGTAACTGTCAACTTCACCTTTCTGTTATTTACCTTCTGGTCATATCATTACTGGGGATTTAAATATCGTCGATGACTTGAAAATTGAGATAATTACTCTTTAAGGGTCCGAAATATCGCATGCCTGGTGAAATAGATTTTGACCTTTGTTGCAATGAAATAGCTGATGCAATTAATCTGTTTGCCAATCGCTGGTGTAAAACTGAAAACACGGATACAGAAACACTCAATACTTGGAAGAAAGCCATTTTAAGATAATAAAAAATCGCAATAAACTCTACCGCTCACATCCTTTTAGTTTACCTAAGAAACCTTTTTATCACTAAAAACATCTAAAGCAGTCCTTTCAGAATATTCACGATAAATGTGTACTTGTACCGGCAGACAAAGCTTCAAACAACATAATTTTTGTCTGACGACTATATTACAATAATGTACTGAGTGCTGAGTTATCCACCACCAGTTCTTACTCTAGCTCCAACCTTGACTTTCAGACAGTCATTGACAAACACAAACAGATATTGCATAATATTAACATCAAAATAGAATCCAAACAAGAAAAACTTCCTTCACTGTACTGGATTCTTAAGCTTCACAAAACACTATACAAGTCACGATTCATAGCTAATGCCAGCTCTAGCACCACCACTCACATATCTAAACTACTTACGTCTTGCCTTACAGCCGTTTGCAATCACGTAGTTAATTGTGAAAAAGTGTATGAAAATTCAGGAATTAACATTTTTTGGTCTATAAAAAATTCTTCAGAAGTCTTAGACAAGTTTCGTACTTTAAACATTCATTGCTCTGCAGTTAATACTTACGACTTCTCTACGCTTTACTCTTCTTTACCTCATGATTTAATTAAGACCAAATTGATTGCTCTTATTGAGAAAACATTTGCTCGAGAGCAACGTCTTTATATTGCATGTCATGAAAGTAATGCATTTTTACCAATAGGTAAATAAGAGAAGGTCCTATCAAAATTTTCACAGATATTTAAATTTTATCTACCTGTAGACAAAGGCAAACAAGGTAAATGTAAATGTGACAAAAACACAGAGACGAGACATAACACACAAAAAGAAAAACCACAGTTACCGCCTTAGAACGGTCAGTCGGCAAAAAGACCAAATATGGTGCTTAAAAACAACTGTGGTTTAAGGAGCGCTCCAAACTTTCTTAGAAAAGATTACTATGTTGACTTGCTCGGATGTTTGTGAAGCTCTACGTTTCCTATTAGAAAATATTTACATAAAATGCGGTGACACTTTATTTATATAAGTAATTGGTATTCCTATGGGAACCAACTGTGCACCATTGATTGCAGATTTGTTTTTATACTGCTTTGAACGTGATTTCATGTTAACTTTATCCCCTTCTAACCAAAGCCACATTATAGAGGCTTTCAATTTAACGTCACGCTATCTTGACGATATTCTTACAGAAGATAATCCTTTCTTTTCTCAAATGATCCATCTGATTTACCCTCCAGAACTTACCCTTAATAAAGCATAAACTGACATTTAAATGCAGCATTTCTAGACATTGAGATCGCTATTTCCAATGACAACGTCTCTACTAAAATCTATGACAAGAGAGTTGATTTCAGCTTTAGTATTGTGAATTATCCATATCTTGACGGTGATTCACCTCGTGCTACCTCTTATGGTATTTACATATCAAAACTTACAAGGTTTGCACGAGTTTGTACTAAAGAAGAAGATTTCAATGCTAGAAACCTGTATATTTCTTCTAAACTGTTACAGCAAGGCTTTCGTTTTCATAAATTAAGAAAGGCGTTTTTAAAATTCTTTTACCGCAATGGTTTTATTGCTTCTAAGTATAATAGCAGTATGAAAACACTGATGCAGAAAGGCATAAGCCATCCTGCATTTTATGGAAATGTTTTATACAAGTTAAAGAAATTTAAGGGTCTCAATATCTTTTCTGACCACTTTACAAAACTTATCAGAAAATGTATTGCAGACTGTTACAACCCGGGAATCCTTCGATGTACTGCATTTTTTGCAATTGACCCTTTTACAGTCAAGAACTTGCATTGCTTTTGCACAGTAGGTATAACATAGGGATTTTCAGTACCTTTCTTACATATAATATGCCAGCTGCGTATAAATCGTCGGCTTTTCATGAACTGTTTTTTTTAACTTATTAGCTCTGAACAATACTACGTTTTATTTTGTTGGTAGGTTGTTTTCTAAATTTCGATGTTTTCTTTCGTATTTTTACATTTCACTTTTGACACTTTTGGAACA
Source organism: Sinonovacula constricta (assembly GCA_007844125.1). Taxonomy (NCBI): domain Eukaryota; kingdom Metazoa; phylum Mollusca; class Bivalvia; order Cardiida; family Solecurtidae; genus Sinonovacula; species Sinonovacula constricta. Next base: position 59,721,489 of record CM017560.1, on the reverse strand, counting down.
TGACGTCATGGCATTATATGCCATATTTAAATTGATCTTGTTATATATCAGCGCTTGGACTGTTTTATTTGTTCTTATAATATATCAGCGCTTGGGCTGTTTTATTTGTTCCTATAATATCTTATAATAAATAAGCGCTTGGGCTGTATTTTTTTCAAACTGATCTCTCGTTTTTACGTTGCAGAAGATTTTATCTACTGTACATACTGTACATATGTTTATATTTTATTTTATTACTAGTTATTATGTATGTATATAAGTTCATTGTATCTTTTTTAACTCCCGATGCAGGTGCTTACTGTTAGTTGTTTCACTTTGACGGGATGTTGTTATTTACACTGTTTGTTTGCTAGAAAAACCTTTAGGAAGTGCGAGGTTGGAGCGCTCCACAAACCAGGTTAAAGCACCCCAGTTGGCCCTTTTGCCGATTGACCGTTCCAAGGCGGTAACTGATGTTTTTTCTTTTTGTGTGTTATGTCTCGTCTCTGTGTTTTTGTTTCATTTGCATTTGCCTCGTTTGCCTTTGTCTACTGGTAGATAAAATTTAAATATCTGTGAAAATTTTGATAGGACCTTTTTTTATTTACCTATTTAGACTGATTTTGATATGGCCAGTCACATTTGTGATTACGAATCCAGTAAAGCCATATCTACGCAGTAAATAAAATATCTATCCACTTTCGCCGGGCAACACGACTCGTCATAGACCAAACAACGATATAGCGATTTCATTAGTTATATAACCACCAACGTTGAATAGACGAATTTCAACATAGACGAATTTCAACATCCGAGGGAACGACACTTTGCAGATACGGGCGTCACAAATAAACACCGCCAGCAGACATTAACCTTCACGCCAACATGCACCAGATACACGAACAACCACGTTGTGCGTAAATATATACAATTTAAAGTGTTACTTTTCAGTGTTAAATAGTAGTTCTTTACTTTTAAATTAGAGGTGATCTTAGTGTTTATATATTTTGGACAGAATGGAGAGAATTGGGACGCCTTTTTTCCCTTCATCGCTGACGACTGGCACAAGCGGGAACACGTTTATTAACGTCGACAGCCGCAAAGAGTGTAATTTACGCATAATATGGACATTTAAATCCAAATTTAGTGTGTTGATTATCTACACTACGTAAATTGATGTTGAACAATTTGGGCATTTCAATCTAATTTGAGTGTGTTTATTATCTACACTACGTAAAAGTGTTGTTTTTTTAACCAATCGTACATTTAAATTTGAAATTTGTTGTGTTATCTGCATACGTAAACATGGTTTTGGACATTGCAAAAATATTTTAAATGACAGAATGACAGTTATCAATTGTAAATTGTATTAACACGTTTTACACACACACACACACACACACACACACACACACACACACACACACACACACACACACACACACACACATTGCAGTATTTTCATTCATATTAATATTATTCGGAAATGTGGTGTTTCAATTTAGTTTTGTTTTTCCTTTATTTTGATATATGCTTTAAAGGTTTTGTATACAATTCACTGGTCCAAGTATATTAGTAATATTTTTGGGGTTTATTACATTTGAATTTGGCTTTAGTTTTGCCTTTTTGTGTGTGTTTTTAGGGATTTGGGTTTTAGCATATAAACGTCTATATATAAAATATGGTTTGCTTCGTATTATAATACAGGTTCGTATTTAAACAGTAATGCAAGAGAGAGAGGGAGAGAGAGAGAGAGAGAGAGAGAGAGTGTGTGAGTTAAAAATACTACGATATTTTTTTTCTGTTTTTGTTGTTGTTGTTGCTGTTGTTTTATATAACGGCAAGGGCTTTTACACACACACACACACACACACACATTGCAGTATTTTCATTCATATTAATATTATTCGGAAATGTGGTGTTTCAATTTAGTTTTGTTTTTCCTTTATTTTGATATATGCTTTAAAGGTTTTGTATACAATTCCCTGGTCCAAGTATATTAGTAATATTTTTGGGGTTTATTACATTTGAATTTGGCTTTAGTTTTGCCTTTTTGTGTGTGTTTTTAGGGATTTGGGTTTTAGCATATAAACGTCTATATATAAAATATGGTTTGCTTCGTATTTTAATACAGGTTCGTATATAAACAGTAATGCAAGAGAGAGAGAGAGAGAGAGAGAGAGAGAGAGAGAGAGAGAGAGAGAGAGAGAGAGAGTGTGTGTGTGTTAAAAATACTACGATAATTCTTTTTCTGTTTTTGTTGTTGTTGTTGCTGTTGTTTTATATAACGACAAGGGCTGTTATGTTATATTACCATATTAATTAGTTTTTAGTATTATTATAAGGCGTTAGTTAAAGACATTGTTCCGTTTACTTGCGCTAAGTGCAAAAAAGTAACCTATAATAGGGAAAAGAACATGAAAAATAATCAAAACAAGGCCAAAAACTAAACCTCACGGTGATGGTAGTACGAATAGAACCAATTATGCGTAATTTGACCTGATTCGCCCCTTGATTGCTGCATAGGTCAGTTAGAATTTCTTGTGCAAAAAAATATAGTGCGCTGTGGGAAGTATTCAAACCAAATGAATAAAAACATGCTGATAGAAAGTATATATATTGAAACACATTCTCTTCCAGTTGATCGTTATTTCGCGTTCCTGGAACGACGCATCTCCTATAGTAAGGAGAATTAGAAGGACAACAGAGTAAACTTACTGCATGAAGGATGCTCGTCTGCTCAGACAATAACTTAGTTATATTTTATATACAATTTCTTAACAAAACCAGTTATTACTAAGATAAAACAATGTGGCTACACAACTTATAACATTCATCCCAAGGAAAAAGGATCACTTGCCTAGGAATAATGATGGTGTAAACAAATTAATTCGCTGAACGTAATGACATTCGAAGTAAGATGCAGTTTGTCAATAATAATTTACTAAATCACCTATATAAGATTAGTTGTTATGTCTTATTAACAAGAACGAGAGTCTTTTTATAAATGTGCCTATGCTAATCACCAGCTGTTAAATTTCAAAGGTGAATACAAATTAACATTTATGAAAGAACACAACATGTGTTTTAATACAATTCATCCCGGGTGCTTAAAATATCAAAAGCAGTGTTCGTCAATTGACAATATACAATTTGGCTATTAAGCCTTCTAGTTCAAATGAATACCGTTTTAATAACGTGATGCTAGAACTGTGAATGGAATCATTTGGGTGACTTTAGATTTACTTGACAAATACATATTAGACAATTACACGATGGGTCATGAAAAGTAGGAAAAACACTAACTGTTGTCTGGCTGTGTGTAATTTACATATCTATGGACGCTTCTTAGACGCTAGAAAGTTTATATTTGGTGACATAGTTTTCATGTTTTAGGTGCATGTATACTTAAACATTTGGGAGTTATGGGCAATCATCACCTACCCATTGCCTAATAATTAGGTAGAAAAAGAAAATTAAAATTGTAAATAAATATCATATGAACAACAGGTAGGGAGCTAATGTATTCAACGATACACTAGATGTGTTTCAGTACTTAATAATATACATTATTCGGCATTATAAATTTAGTATTAAATGATTATACGCTTTTGTATAACCTGATTATTATGTTCCATTGTTATTTACACTGTGTTAACATAGGTAAGAATTTGTACAATTGCAAAAATGACCAAACGTTGTTACATTATTCTAAAAAGGAATCATACACAAACCTCATTTTATATGTAAAGGAAAAATAAAACAGAATACATCAAAATCAATAGGGTATATTAACAAAGAAAAAGTCTGATCTCAGTTAGATAGACATCGACTGCATATTAAGTATTCACAGAACATCAAAAGACCATATTTTACAACAATAACTACTACTACCACCACCATTGTAAGTATTTCCCACAAGCCTCGGCAACCGCACGTGGATCGCCACCATCTTGGTGGAAAATACGAGAAGTCTAAACCACCAAAGGTAAAATACAGGGATGGATTAGACGAGCTGACACGGCTTAGATACGACCAGAAGGTCGCATCCATTAGAATTGATCCCGATAAAGTTTCAAGCGAAGAAATGTCCGGCGATGTTGATTCGCTCCCGGCACGTTCAACTATGGCATTGTAAACTACTTGATACATGCAAAGAGTGCGCATTTATCAGAAGTGCTTAAAAGTTTAATAGCAATGGAATTAATTTCCTATCCGGATGGGTAAAAAGTGTATCAACGTTATCAACAACCAAAAAACAACATGCATTATATCCTGAACTATAAAGACAAATGTAAATATGTGTGATATCTTTAGATATTAAGTGTGTTATGTGTGTAGTGTTTATATACTGAGGTTTTGAAAGTTTTAAAAATTTACTTTATTTGTATATAAGAACTAATACATAAAATTCATGTTTCCTGAAATAATTATGTTTACAATATATCTAAGTAATGGTATCGCCATCTAAAGCTAAAGAAGTATAAGCGCAGTCCAACAACTGATCTGTCTGGTGTAAGGGTGATGTTACTGTGTGGTATGATGGCAAGCATTCTATACACAGTAAATGCAGACCTATCACTGGTTCAAGTGAAAATATCTTCAAATAACTGGTCTATTTAATTCGGCGCAAAAAAAAATCAATCTTATAATTAATTTGAATGGTTTGAACTATTTCTGTATATTGTATTATATCGGTCTAGAGGTAAGGGTGTTGGACTCAGGATTGGAGGGTCAGATGTTAGAATCCCTTTACACCGAACATTATCAACTATGAAATACATATTATATACACTGTGATTACACAATATATGGATAAAAATATCAAGTTGTTGTTGCAGATGAATACTTCACGATTGCGGCCTTGCCCGAATAGATTCGGATCACTGCAACAGTATGGCAAGTCTCTGATAAGTATGTAGCCATGTAATGGCGCTTCTGTAATAGAAAGATGCCACTTATCAAGCTAATGCTAGTGACAAATGAAGGGATATGAGCCACTCCCATGTAATGCTGATAAGGTCCCTTACGCAGAAAGTAGAGATTTAGATTTTACCTCATCAGATGTAAAAAAGCGGAACTTTGAATGCCTTGTAAATGAAGACCAGCTAAGCAAAAAAGGTTGCCACATACAGCCATATGTACCTGAGCCAACAGCATAGGAAATCAGCAAGATAAATAATTTCAAGCCAGAGATCATGCTTGAAAAATGCGGTCATGTGTATACCCAAATTATTTGCCAATGATTAACAAGAAGTTTAATTAACAAAGGGACAATATAATGTGAAAGTGTGGTACGCTCTCAGCCATGGGCGAGTTACAGCATAAAAATGAAAGATATATGTGTAGAGTCATTGCAAAAGCAAGCCAAATCAAAAGTACCTAGCTTGTGTGCCAAAGTTGTAAATAAAGCGACAAAATGGGGATTTGAGCATGAAAGAGCTGCTTTTGAGGCTTGCAAGAGAAGAATTTTAAATGTCATGATAATGTTATTGTAGGGAGAGCAGGCTTCTCCATAGGTACAGAACAACTTCACACAGGAGCCAGCCCTGTGGTCTTATGTAATGTGACTGCTGTGGGGCGGTAGTTGTTGTACTTACAGGCCCATACTGCATACGAACGTAAACAGTGAACTACTGTCTTGACAAACTGGACTTTATCGATGATCAATAGAAGTTTATGAACACTCATTAATATAGCTAACACGTTCAGACTTAATTTCTAGCGTCAAAGAGAGATGTTTGCCCCTTTGCCGTGTGTACCGAAAGTGGAAGTGGATACCAGTCATTTGTCTATGTCATTCAGGAAGTCTTTCCAGACAAGAGCTTGGAAGCCTATAATCGACTTTTCCTGACCGAACAGAATTGTAGACACGTGTTACTTATATGTTTGACTTCATTTCCAGTTAAACAAGACTAAGCAACCTAAAGATACACGTTTCGTTATAAACTTCCTAATTCTGTTAAATCAGTACTCTGTGAACTTTGTGTATTTTTCTTTATTTTCAGGGATTATTATATTTGCTAGATGTTTTGTGGTTAGTACTATTTTAAATCTTGATGAAATTAATAAAATTATTAATGGAATCGTTAAATGGCTGTCAGTGTTTAGAATTTGAAGTACTCAAGTGTTCACATTCATGCCAATACAACGATATTCAGATGATATAATATTGTTTGACTGCACTAATGTAAATATAGTTGTTTTTTAATGTTTACTAAAATTTAAAGTGATTTAGTTTTGACAGCAATTAAATTAATGTTGTAAATATCTTCATTTTGTGTGATTATCTTATTTAAGTTAAGACATTATTTTTTCCACTTTTTCTTACAAAGCTAACTACTATGCCAGGCTTTTTTCTGGTATCAGGTTTAGAAATGTCTTGCTTTGGTTAAAGAAATCGAATAGATGGAAATATAAGTATTGTCTTTCTAATATTACGATATATCAGCCGTTTTTGTTTTGGGAAAAGTGAAGTAAATATTGTATATATTGAAAAGAAATATCAATGTGTTAATTCCTGACGTTATTTAATGAAATATACCTTATAATTATTTTGTATTACTTTTATTAACATGTGTATGTTTTTGTTTTGTTAATGGCTTTCATCATCAAAGCAATTAACAAAAGTAACAAAACTATACCTTAGTTCAATTTTTTTCTAGTTCACTGATTAAATTTATTTTTAAAATGTTAAGTTACGATATTGTACAGTTGTACTTCATATATGTTCTTTAACTCAGTTTGTGTTTTAAACACACAATTAAAATGTTTTCACTGATAACAATGCCTTTATGAAATGCATATAGCCCATTCATTTATTAATTTTATAAAGTTTATAACAACTCAAACACAAATACAATATCAAGTGGCGGGCGATCATTTACCAATATATTATTACTGAAATTATTAAACAAAACAGTGTGTGTGTGTGTGTGTGTGTGTGTGTGTGTGTGTGTGTGTGTGTGTGTGTGTGTGTGTGTGTGTGTGTGTGTGTGTGTGTGTGTGTGTGTGTGTGTGTGTGTGTGTGTGTGTGTGTGTGTGTGTGTGTGTGTGTACGTCCCATACAAATCGTCTGTTACAAGCACTGACAATTAGACAAACTTATCTCACATGTATTGACAGCCCAAAGAAAACATGTTTAACACAATGCAAGATTACCAAATTATCACCAAACTGTGAAATCAATAACAATAATACTGTAATGATAATATTAAACCCTTTATCGAATTGAAATAAAAGTGTTTAAAATTGTGCTCATTAATTAGAACTTGTACAAGCATGGGATTATCATAAAACTGAAATCAACCATCGATAACAATACTGTAGAACTCTTCGAAACAAAATCAATAATAGCGCTTGACGTTGGCATTGTGGAATTAGAAAGTGCGAAGTTAAAATATGTTACACTTCTAAGTAAAAACAATAAAAGAACACAATAAATAAACATAAAATTGCGCAACAGAAGCTTGAATTCCTTGAGCAAAAATACACAAGAACATTAAAATTTAATTACAAATAACAATGTTTAAACACTTTAACTAGAGGGCAAACGTTTTTAAATCTATCCGAGCAGTTAGAGTCGCTTTTTCCTAAACCCCTGTCGGGACGAGAACTTACACGTGGGGAGGTTTTACAGCTAACCTGCGGTGCATCGGTGGTTCTAACCAAGCCTTAGTCTCGGGTCCTCCTTCACCAATAACTAGCTAGACGTCGCCAATATCAACATAACTGTCTCTGTGTGATTTAACAAAAACGTAACAAATATATATAAGGCATTTAAACAAAACGTTATTCAAAATTACAAAAAGACTAGAGCAGCAACGCTGGCTGAAGAACAACATATGTTGCACTGGGTGATTTTTCGCTGAACAGGAAATTGGACAGTACTGAATGGAGAATCTCCCAAATTTTACTAGTAATATCAATAATCTCAGCAGACTTAAAAAATAGAAACAGACAGAACACAACTATGACTTTGTACAAGTGTGCGTCAATAATATTTCAGTATCTTTTTGAGGTGATCACTTTTCGAGTCTTTGCAAGTATGTCATTAAGCATAAAATTCATAAGTTATTAGAAATTTAGTATGTAGGAATTTTCATAAGAAGCACCATTTAATTTAGAGGAACACCAGATATCCTGTCACAATTCTGTCTACAACAGGCACGGACACAGTTTCATTTTGCAAGAGGTCTACATGCAGCTTCTCTTGCAGCATATTGTATTTGTTGCGGACAAGTCCAATCACTCTTTCTTCATGTATCCTAAGATAAGCAATTTTGAAGCTTGTTTCAATGTCTGCCGGTGAGAGTTGACCTTTTCCTTTTGTGAAACTGGGAATGTTCACTTGTCTGCAATACATTCCTACTCTGTCTGTAATATCAAATCCTCGTTCAGCCAAAACCAAATCACCCGAGAGCAATAACCACAAAATATTACAATGTTCCGTTGTGTACTAGCGTTTCCTCCCCAAGCATTAGATAGGAAGGAGACAATGCCGTGATCCCAATTAAAAACTTCACGCTGTTGTCGTGTTTGTGTGACGACCAAGTATTTGGCTATTGCTAGCATGTTTTAGGGTCTCTGTATAAATATTTTAAAAGGTCTATTATTACAGCAGTTTTTAGGCCAAAGTGCTTAATAACTCAAGAGGCTTAGTGTTTGTCAGTCCAGCACGCCCAAACCAATCAGAGCGTGCCTTAGGCACACATATAGAACATGAATCACTGTCCAGAAAGTCCTTGAGATAGTGGAGAAGTCAGTTGGATGTAACAAATAACAAATAACAAACACCTTTCAGCATGTGATAATGTCGTATGGTGAAAGATGGCAAATGTCAGGTAAACTGGATAACCAGTCCGTATTTGTTACATATACAGCCCTGAACTGAATCCAAAAAGTATACTTTCGTATAAAATGTAACAAGACATTTGATTACCATATATCTTCACTTGAAATTGGTGAGCAAGGGTTTTTCATATGAAAGGATAAGTTTTTAATTGGTAAATAAGAAAAGGTCCTATCAAAATTTCCACAGATATTTAAATTGTATCTACCTGTAGACAAAGGCAAACAAGGTAAATGTAAATGTGACAAAAACACAGAGACGAGACATTACACAAAGAAAGAAAAACCATCAGTTACCGCCTTGGAACGGTCAGTCGGCAAAAGGGCCGACTGAGGTGCTTAAACCTGGTTTGTGGTGCTCTCCAACCTCACACTTCCTGAAGGTTTTTCTATCAAACAAACAGTGTAAATAAAAATATCCCGTCAAAGTGAAACAACTAACAGTAAGCACCTACATCGAGGATTAAACAGATACAATGACCTTATGTACATACATAATAACTAGTAATAAAATAAACTATCAACATATGTACAGTTTGTACAGTAGATAAAAGCCTTGGCAACCTACAAATTCCAAAATGAGAGAGGAGTTTCAAATAGAATAAAACAGTACAAGCGCTGATATATAATAAGAACAATATAATGACGTCATACAATGCAATTGAACGTCAACGTCATAGGCCAAAAGTGTCAACAGTGAAATTAAAAAATACGAAAGAAATCGTCGAAGTTTAGAAAACAAACCAAATCAACAAAATAAAATGTAGTATTGTTAAAGACTTAATACGTATTAAAAAGTGAGCCATAATACGAATCTACTGAAATGAAGTAGTAAAGTGGATATGACAAAAGTATACCAGTCTGCAACATAACATTTAAACAGTGTTATTATCTATTCAAATCTGTCTCTGTCTTTTGTCTCTTACTATCAGACTTCCTTTGTGTCGGGTAGTCTGTCTTCATCTTCAATGTGGGTGCTTAGTCAAGGTTAGCTTTATCATAAAGGCTTGCATGTCTCCCTGAAAAAATACTAATGAGAAATAACTAAACATTCAACAACCTTATAATCAGCAACATTATTATCTTTCTAAGTCCATGATACAAAGCGAAACTCAGCAATTGTCAAGACTCTCTTAAAATATTTTTATGGAAGCTGTAACCAGGAACGCTTTCTTTCTGAGAACTTTTTTCATGGAGACTTTAGAGCGTAAAGCTCACTATCAAAAAAGGTCATGAAAGGTCAAACTCATCGTTGATAAAAAAATACTGACCTGTATGTAGACCAGTCTGGTTCGAATTATAAATAAATATATACATTTGAAAACCACACGTCTTTTCTTAAGGCTATAACAAGGTTAAACTAAAATGGTCCGAACATATCTGAGAGATGAATTGGAAGGTTCGCCTTTCCTGCTGATGTTTGCCAGCCATAACTTCGCTTTCCTCGCTATTTTCTTTCATATTTTGGCACCCAAGTCGTCTAATGTCGTCTAATCTTCAGAATACAGAAAAAGGTACTTTTTCTTTGAAATAGATCCGCAATTAATACAGCCAGTCATCCAACTAGAAACAACCATGGTTTCTGTCACTCTACTTCTGTCTACTACTTCTTCAACTTCTACCACTACTCTTACTGACACTGATGATTCTTATACCACCACCACTATACCACTACCGTTTTTATCTACCACTACTTCTATTATCTCTGCGTCTAATTTTTACTAACATTTCTCCAACCACCTCTACTTCTACCTACAACTTATCTACTTCCTGTACCTATATCGTCATCACCAACACTTCATATTCTTAATTTATTCTCCCTTTAATATTCCATTGAAGATGAACTAAGGGACATTACTTTAATCAGCGCGCAAGTTTTATTTATAATTTTTTGTGATAAAGACAAAAATTCGCGTCAGACTCTGCAATAGAACACCCTTGTCGAATTTTTGCAACCAGTGATCATTTTTGCATCGTCTCCCTACGTAAAAGTGAATGTTTGTTAAACTTTATCAATCGAAAGTGTATGGGAGTGTTATCCCACTACAATAAAAAGAAAAAAATATTTTTGTTCGCATTACTTGAGATTATGCTACTAAAACTGCCTACTTTTTCGGCAAACCTGGCGTTGCCATAACCAGTGTTTCTTTCGGATTGACACAAATAAAACATGCAGGTAATACGGAAATGCAGGGACTTTTGACATGCTGCAGCCGGCAAATATGTATGTCTTGCCACACGCTTGAGTGAGACATTTTTGCTGATTTGGGTTTCAGTTCTCGAGGATGCCCATTTTAAGAATCAACAGTCTTTACCAATTGCAACCACCCCCACCCCCCACCCCCACCCCCCCCCCCCCACACACACACTCCACCACCCTGCATTTTATCTATGCTGACATTAAATGCAATCTATAAGGAGTGTTATGTGCACTTGTTCTTTGACGCACATTAGACTTTATTACTTTAAGTCCTTTCACAAGTAAACAGATTGCTATTGCGACTTTTAGTCTTTCTGTGTTCATTTTGTCTTGATTCAAATATTTATCTTCTTTTTTAATCAACATGGTTATGTAGTGGGTTTTTGTCCTAATAGAAATAATCGTTATCCACCCACTTTAGTACAATGTGTACATTATTTAAATTATGTGACTATTTTTTTAAAGACCACATAGCTTCACTCTACGAATACGCCATTTCTTGTGCAGTTTTGTTTGAAATAAGTTTTCTTTTCACTGCTTGCATTGGAGAAGCTCCTCAGGAAGAGCGAGGTTAAAGCTCTGTAAAACCCGTCTTAAGCACCGCAGATGGCAATTACCGTCCGCCTGTTCCAAGTAGTTGCACTATTTTATAGTATGTCACAGTTTTATTGTAGCTTTGTCATGTGACTGGCTTGTGAGTACTTTTGTCCTGTGTGTTTTTTTTTTCAAGCTTTTCAGGGTCTGATATATGTTGCAATTCTCATAGGACTGTGTCATATATTCTTGTTTAAAGCGCACCTCTCGACACCCGCTTTGGTCTCAAAAGTATGGTAGTGTATACAATATATTATTAATCATGTATCAGGTTCAAATCTAGTTTGGATAAGGTTGAGCCGCATTTTACTGTGTTGTAGCATCTTGCCAAGAAAGTTCTCTCTACGAGCTAATTTGAGCCAGCTACAAATGATAAGATTCGTATGCACACTGACTGCATACTGACTGCTCAATTGCAATTGATCTTTTGCAGTACAGAGTCATAAAACTTTGGACTACGTCTATTTTCAGGGCGATTCCACTTGTTTTAAGCACATTACTATTTTAGGATTTTAAAAGTGCCCAAACTATTTAAAGAAAGCTTGGACTTCAGAAGCAATAGTTGCCATCTTAACCTGTCGCGTCGTTCTGTATAGTTCGTAAACTGATCTTAAATGTTGCATCAACGAATATGTTGTTTGTCTATCGGTAGGTTTGGTGCTAAAGTTAAACTTGTGTTACTATAATGAGTACACGTTTAATTCCAAACAATATGCAACGGAATACCTCGGAACAGTCAGTCGGCAATAGGGACCAACTTGGGTGCTTAAACGAGAGAGATTTATAATATATTTATATATATAATAGAACTATGCAGGATAAGCATTTCACCTTAGTTTTAAAAAATATTTATGTTAAATCTGCAATATGATAGCATCTGTTAACCTCCCGCCAGTCAAATTATATAAGAAAAAAAGAGTAAGGGCTATACATGTAATGCACTGACAAATGCAGAAGTAGGTTATACTTTTATTTTGTAAGCATGAACAACGGAATTAGTTTTATTATAGAAAGATAATATTTAAATGTTGTTGTTGTTATCTTCTGCAATATATGGCTATATCCGACTTCTCTCCTACGATATAATAATGTTCACGTTAGGCGGCATACATGTTTTATTTTAAGAAATGCAAACTAGTCGTAAAAATGTTGCAGTTTTGTTTTTTGTTTTTGTTAATGCTTCCTTGTTTGAATGAAGTTTATACATCGTCTAATAAGGCACTACTTGCTATTTTTGTTTTAGAAAACTCACAACGTTCGGAGTATTGCTTTCCGAATATATGTAAAACTGTTCGGCGATTTTTGGAACTGTAATTTGATCAAGACACTTGCGTGACACTTCTGATCGTCGTTGACATTCGTTAAGCTGTAGTATTAAATATTTATTGGAACAATATTTTGCAGTAAATCTTCTATTTATTACGTTATTCTTATTTGTAAACATACATGCTCAAAGAAATAGGCAAACAATCAATAATGCCATACTTTTTTCTAAAGCTGCCAGCTTGTCCTAAGCTGCAAATTTTAGGCTGTCCCTTGGATGGCTGCTCAATGCAAGTTAGACATGTATGTTATTGCTTTTCACCTATCAAAGAAGTAAGTATATCCAAACATAAAATTTACAGCATTGTTTTCATATATAAATGTAGCTTAATATTTTTAGAAAAAGATATATCTTACAGCATGATTCAAACATGTAATCTTTCATAAGAAAACGGTTAATTAGCAGGATTACCAACTTCGCTATTGTGGAAACAGGAAAATCACTTTTGAAAGAACATATTTATCAATATAAATTTTAATTATTCACCGAAGTAGTTATTGATTTCTCTCGTAAAGTATGGTGACTCTACTGAATTTTCACCGAGTGCTATTTTGATGCTGCCAAATTGAACTTTTGCCAACAGTAATTAAGGGACCGTATCGCAGTCGAGCTAAATTTGAATGCGATTTATTAGATACTTTATAACCTTTATTTTAAAGTATTTTAGCATCTACGCAATAAATGCAGTTGACTGTAAAAATATTTAAAATATAATTGGTTTTGATATATTTGCATTTTAAACGAATGGAAAGGGCAAGCAATGACGCCCATTTCGATTATATAAAAATATTTTCCTCAGTAGCCAAGTGAAAAAGCTTACACAATGTGGCCTTAAATTATTCCGCGATTCACCAATGCGAAAATTACAAGTAGTACTCCTGCTAGTGACATCTCTGTAATGTCTCCTCGATTCCTCATTAGCTTTCCTAAAGATTCGACAATTTAACTGACTGGATGTAAACATGTAGTCGTTTGTTCGTTTTAAAATGAACAAATTAATATTTTGTTAATTTCGATATTAATGATATCGAGTAAAATTTCATCCACTAACCTGAAAGTCGAAGGCTCGAATCCTGTCTATGATATTTGCTTGTATGACAAGTTTTTTTTTTCCATGAGTACGTGAGCCTTTTGTGTTACATACCTCTGGATCATAATACTGTTAATTGTATTTCTATTATTTTTTTAACCTTTCTTATATTTTATATTCGTATATTTGCGTATAATATTTTACATACATTTGCCTATTGTTTAATATACTTAATTTTTAATGCTCGTGGAAATACAAGTGTAAGGTCTTTTTGGGTAAAGGAGTATTTTGTTAGTTGCTATATGCTATCCATATACGGAACTCATCTTGTGCGAATGTCCATAAATATACTTTAAATTTCTTCCAATAAATATTATGGAAGGTCACAACTTCGAGGTCACGAACATACAACTATACGGCTGGTATCAAGATAATGCATGCTGAAGGCATTTTATCACAATGAAAGCAGTAATACATTAGCTTCGCGTCCCCTCTCTGCGGGAGTGTTGATTTAACGTAAATAAACAAAAGAAATCTATATTTAAAATGTGTTTTATTTTATACAGCACATGTCATACTTATACTTAATATTTATCTTGACCAACAAAAATTTCAAGAAGTTGCAATATGAAAGAAAAACTATAATTACATTTAGTTTATACAGTTTATGTCCATCTTCAAATCAAAAATATTTTCTAGACAATAATACTATTTTCCCCAAAAAGTTCCATTAAAATTATATAAAGTAATAAATACAAAAATTTAAAAGATAATAAAATAAACATGACGACAAAAATATATATGTTTAAATAATATATTCATCAATAAAATGATAACGATGGAAACAGCTTAATACTTCGGACCTTTTATTACATATTAAAAATCAATTTATGCTTTTATATATATATATATATATATATATATATATATATATATATATATATATATATATAAATATATATATATATATATATATATATATATATATATATATATATATATATATATATATATATATATATATATATATATATATATATATATTAGCATTAACCAATTACGTCAGTAACAAAACAGCAACGCGTATATCTGACATAATAGCAAGGCGAGTTAAAAACATATTAGGAAAATAAATAAAGGTCTTTACCACAGATATTTATTTTTTTCTAGAGCAAAGCTTGAGTACTATATAGCGGATTCAAAATAGAGGGTGTTATAATGTAACGAAGTACTATTCGTTATGTATTTCATTCAGAAAACAGCAATGAACAGATGTTAACATATTTAATAAGCCAGATGACCGCTGCCAGGCACGTTGGTTATAGTTTATATAGGTTTAAATGAGCTATGGCGTTAAACTTACTCATCGATAAAATTTATGATTGTAAAAGTGCAAAAAAGAATAAAAAGACAGAAATGTAATAAAGTCAACAAAAAATGTTTGTTAATGTAGAATTTTAGACCGCGGACATCAAGAATAGTAATCTAGATGTATATATGTATATATATTTATATATATTTTATTTATTTATTTATTTATTTATTTATTTATATGTTTAAATCAGTTAAAGAACTGTCATTTTAAACTAATGAAGCATCGACATTATTAACAATCGTATTAATTTTATGTTACGTTACCAGTGTACGTTGCAATTGCTTTCTCATCCCTAATATAATCTTAAAACAGTACATATATATGTTATACTATTTCTCCACATTTGGTTCTGCATCACTGTCCGGCAAGGGATCTGCTGCCCTGGTGAAATCCACCTGGACATACGTGGTAGCATCATCTAGGCCATGGATTACAGACTTTTCATGTTTTCTGTTGAATTCAAGTTCCGCGTAGACAAGTCCATCATTGTTGGCGCGTTTCTGAGATGGAATTTAATAATATACCACTCAACAATGGGTAAACAAAAATGTATACGTGTATCGGTATGAAAGGTATGTAATTCTAAAGGTCATTAAGGCACTATAACATAAAGCAGCTTTTCATTACTGATTGAGTAATATTTATTATATGCTAAACAAAATAATGTTAAGAGGAAAAGCATTTAACAAAATAATAATAGTTTAAACCATGTGTGTCTATTTTACGTGATGTAAATCAAGAAGCAACGAGTATTAACTCCACAGCTGCAGTCACTTGTAAAAAAGACTTCATAAATTTTAAAAATTGGTAATTCTAAATGCTAATAACATAGAAACAGAATGGAAAAATATCAGACATCACTACCTTAGTCCTTCTTGACACGTCTAAATCCACGGGACTGAAGTTGTCTACGTCTTTTGCTGCCGGCTTTGGCGCATTTTCATACAGATCTGAAAATATGAGACCTTCACATGTATGTTTGTATGTGTGTGTGTATGTGTGTATGTATGTGTGTGTGTGCGCGCGCGCGTGTGCATGCGTGCGTGCGTGCGTGTGTGTGTTGACTTTCAGATATCAAGAATCGTATTGCAATTAAGCATAAAGTAAGAAATGTGTCCGAAAGACAAGGATACTCCATCCCTTTGTGTTTTCATTGCTTTTCATGGCCACAAAAATGCATTTAACTTTTAAAAGGGTTTGCCTATATTAACTGTAAAATAAAACAAGCGTGAACGTCTATATTCTGACAATTACAACTAAATAAAACAGTAGTAAAGGTTTCTTGCAGTTTTTAGATTTGTTTTTAAGTAAAAAGCTGGCAACGCATTTAAAATATCACCATTTGATTATGTGCATATACACATTTAAAACAAAATTCATACATACTTCAAAGGACATATCATCTTTTCTGTCCAATTCGGAAGCAATAATATACTATTGAACATGAACATTTGAATCATTATGTGATATGAAACAATAATGCAAAATTACTGCCATACAAACTATGGATTTAAACAGCGACAGTAAGGATACGTTTAAACTTTCCTGGGTGTTTACAATACAAGACAAAATGTTTATTTCCACCAGACATGTTAAGTTCATAACAGAACGAGCAATAATTTATTACGCATAAACAATTGCGATATCAATGTATATCAATGTCACTGGCTATTTGTTTTTACATTTACTGTTTACATGAAAATGATACATTTTGTGAGGGGGTCCGTTTTCTGGAGCTTAAGGCTTAGTACATCTGTAAACAAATATATATGAAAGTTTTAGAAATTCGGCTTGGATGAAACTATATGTTTTAATTGAGTTAACGCTCCAAGTAAAGTAGTAAAATAGAACCCAGCTGGCATATTAACTTGTGCATTAGCCAATCACATCAAAAGTCACAACATCATAAACAAATTTTCTCCGGTCGACGCCGAATGCACTGCAGTCGTACGTCATTATGAATGTCTACATTACTGACATAATCTTGATGTAAATGAAAGCATTTTAACAACGTTGGCGGGTATTTTATACCATGACCTAGCAATAAGTACTCGTACCTGTTTTAGCGTTTGTTGATTTAGCCCTTTCTAAACAGTTGCAATGGGTAATAGCATCTACTAAAGCTGCCTCGGTAGATAATCCACTTGCTTAACATTGTTTGATTACTCTCATTGGAAACCTACCGCTTTTATAAAAATCGTTAATAATATCATAAAAATATTTCCAAATGAAACACTACTTGTCACATAAATAATACAAGTGAATAGAAATAACTCGAAAGCAGTCTTACCTATACATGTTTTTTAGGGTTGGCGTCATTTATTGTGGTCATGCCCAACATGTTTGACGTTGAAAATCAAATACACAAGCTAAATTGTTTTGTGTTCATTATTAAGATATCCATCTTTATTCATTCACATGTGCTAAAATCACGCCAGCCATGGTATGTAAGGCTTATAAATAATAGATAAAGTAATCACATACGTCTCTTGTTCGTGGACATGTGACAAAAAAAATTATACATTATATGATTGGATGAAAGATCGGGCTATCCAAATACCCGGGTGATAGCTTTCAACGGAAACTCACAAAAAATCGTGTCCATTATTCAGAATGTACGTTGCTAAAATAAGGGCAAAATGTCACAGTAAAATATGATGTACTTAGAAATCTTTGGTGATGATTGGACCATTAGTGTCGTCACTGGGCTGTTAACATTTTTTAGAATTTTAGCTAGTAACCTAATGATTCTACATGACACCTCAAAACATGTGTACGATTTCATACTAGCAAACATTCTGGCCAAGTTTGGTGAAGATTGGGCCATAAATGTGGCCTCTAAGCGTTTTCAAAAGGTTTTTTTTATAAAATTTGACCTAGTGACCTAGTTGTTTACTCCACGTGACCTTGTTACAAACTCTTCCAAGATTTCTTGCAGGCAAACAGTATGGCTAGTTTAGGATAGTTTGGGCTGTAAATGTGGCCTCTTTTGTGTTCACAAGCTTTTACTGACATTTGACTTAGTGACCCACTTTTTGACCCCACGTGACACAACAAAATACTCATCCATATTCCATGCAGCCAAATATTTTGACCAAGTTTGATGGACATTGGTTTGTAAATAAGGCATCTAGTGTGTTCACAAGCTTTTACTAAAAATTGACCTAGTGACCTACTTTTTGACCCCACTTGATCTAGTTATAACAGCCTTCAAGATTTCATGCAGGAAAACATTCTGGTCAAGGTTGGTACAAATTGGGCCGTAAATGTAGCCTCTATGGTGTTCAAAAGCCTTTAGTTAGATTTGACTTAGTGACGTACTCTTTAACGCCACGTGACCCAATAACGAACTCATTCAAGATTTCATGCAGACAAATATTCTGACAAAGTTCGGTGAAGATTGGGCAATAAATTTGGTCTCTAGTGTGTTCACAATCTTTTTCTGATATTTGACTTAGTGACCTACCTTTTGACCCCACGTGACCTAATAATAAACGCATCCAAGATTATATGCAGACAAACATTCTGACCGGACCTGGTAGCGCAATCGGTAGAGCGTCGGCTCCAGGTACGGGAGGCCCCGGGTTCGATCCCGGGCCGCGACATACCAAAGTCGTTAAAATGGTAGTGGTATAGCTCCCTTGCTAACGCTCAAGCAAATATAAGGGTAGTTCCACGACTGGTTGGCACGGTGTCAGGATAATGTGACTGGGTGTGGTATCATGCCAGGTGTTCACGGCATGTTATACACATTGAAGGCAGCACTATATCTGCTTCAAGTGGACACCGTCTCCAGATAACTGAAATACTGTTATTGGGACGATAAACCCAATAAAAAAATAAATAAATAAACATTCTGACCAAGTTTGGTGAAGATTGGGCTATAAATGAATGGGGCCTCTAGTGTGTTCACGAGATGTTTCTAAAATTTATCTAGTGGCCTACTTTTTAAGCCCGCGTGACCTAATAACGAACTCCTTCAAGGTCTCATGCAGACAAACATTCTGACTAAGTTTTAGTGTTTTGATGTCTGGGGTGTGGGGTGTAGGTCATTATGTTATTTGGCTTTGCTTATTTTTCTTTATATATTATTATTGTTATTATCCTTGTATAAATTAGGTCCTTATTTCTGATCGAAATGAGGTTCAGTAACTTAAACAGCTATGTTTTAAATTGTGTGATCTAACTCACAGCGTACAAGTTTATTATAAGATACTGGGAGATTGGAAATTTATTATAAAACTGTTGTATTATATATCACAGCTAATCGACATATAATGGTCTATCACAGGCTTCGGAACTTTAAAATTACATATTAGATATCTTATGATGTAGATCTAACTATCTATGAAACATATGTTAAAAACGCGTGTATACTTTATCTCAGTTTTGCGCACATACGATCTAACTGGACTCTATATGTGAAATGTATTATCAGCATATAGTAATACAAATATGTCAAGTATTCTGGGTATTTAAGGTAAAACTGGCTATGCATCATCCCTGTGCTTTATACATATAACACATATTAATTTAAAGGGCCTTTTTTATTTTACTTTGTCATGTCTTGCTATCTTGTGAATCTATGGTTGTTATGAATCTTCATCCTCATAAGATAGGGATCTCATGGAGAGTTTGAATATACTTGGGTTCTATTTGTAGAGCAGAATCATTTATATGATTCTGTACCTCAGTGTAGCTTTGAGATATTTATTATTATATCCTTCTATACATATGACTTCCGGTCAATGGTGGTTGGTGGACGCGAACAGCATCTCTTGAAACTCTACCGACCACAGGCAGGTCTAGTCTATTAGTATTGTTTTAAAAACAACTATTTCATGCTACTTTGATCCAATTACAATTATATACAATTCAACTATGCAAAAGGTATTTGAAGTTATAAACAGAACCTGTTTTATGTCTCTTTTATGTCTGTGAAATCTGGAAATTTATCTTAATGTAGTATTTTGAATAGTATTATTTTAAACATGCACGTGATGTTTTCACGGCCCACTGTTAAACTTTCCATCAGTATGGTAACTGCCGAACAGATATTTGGATGTAATACACTTTTGCAACGAAAATGAAAGTAATGAAACAATTATTTTTTTAAAAAAATCAAAGAATGAAACTAAAGCTCGACTTGTTTCGTCCATTTAAGAGGCCAATTCGCAAGATCGTGTAGGTCAATGGAGCCAATGTTGACCTTGCATCCTGTTTTCATTGTCCAGTATATGGCTTAAACTGAAAGCCGTAATACAAAATTCACATTTATGTAAAATATCAAAATTCAATTCATAAATAATATTGGAGTAAACATTGCACTGGGATTATGTTTTATGCATTTTCTATACAGTTCATTAATGTTCATTTCCGAAATAAGTTTTACTCTGTGTTGATATTATTCATAAGTTTTATTTTTTAGTTTAAACAGCTTCTTCTGTGCACTTCTGTCCAGCTGCTGAGAACTGTTATCTGGAAAAGTGGTCACAAATTAAATTGGTATTTGTTATTTACATAATTATCTTAAACACTACAGCAATATGCTTTCCCCGTGAAATACGTAGCACCTTTTTTCATATTATGTTTATTGTATCAATCGCCCAGTTGTCAGTGCTCCTAATATATAAGCATATTTTCTATCCATATGGGTTTATGGAGGGAGACTCGTAGATAATAGTTGTGTGAGATGTAAGGGAGGACACTCTCCGTACCCGAAGGTAGCGAGGCTACAAATGGATTCAGACTAAAATCAAGTTGGCAATCAAAAAGGCTGGTTTGCATTTCCAGCAAGCAACAATGAGGCATCTAGGGTAGCAAAACAAATTTCATGATAGCAAGCAAAAAGTCCATATTCGGGATAAATAACATTTTATGATCGCGCATTTTTTCTTGTTTAATTTACTAATTGATTAGTTAAAGTATAAATATATTTATTCTATATAACTTTGGCTTGTGATTGATGTTCTAATGTTCATCATCTAAATTTGACTTAAATACGAAAAAATGATAATAGATCCTTAAAATAATTTGTAATACAGTAGTTGAATTAGACGGGGTATTGCGTATTAACCACCAGGGATGCAGAATTTACCGACATTAAATGATTGTGACGCATTTTCTGTGCATGTTTTGGTTTAAAATTTAGCCAAAATTCAAACGCCGAAATTCTTCTAGCTCTTTCTTAGATTGAATTTATTTGCAATTACAGTTATTAAAAATACAGATTATCTTATTGCAACACTGCTTTTTAGGCCGGTCTCTCCTACATATAATAAGAAATGCGACGAAATTCTTTCGAATCTATAAATTGGTAAAAAAAGTGTTTTGTGCTTTTTGTTTGTTTATTTGTTTATTTGTTCTGTTGTGGTGTTGCTGTTGTTGCTGTCCGGACAGTTAAACATATAAAGTTCCTCTGCCCCAGTTTACCTCCAAACCGTAACCCTCTCACCACCCAACCAATTTATGGTCCTCTTATCAACTGGTAAAAGTCCACAGGGAATCTTGTGATTGTGTTCTGAGATTAGGAATTCTGAGATTAGGAATATATTTTATTTTGGTATCTTGCAATGCAGTTCAGACGTGCTCGTTATTCATTATGCTAGTTGTAATTTGGTGATGTATTTGTTATGATGCTATTGCTGCTGCTTCGCAAATACAGGAAGATCACATATTCACCTAATGAAAATATGCAACAACTGAACCCTAGCTTGCGTTCGAGATAAAACAATCTGCGATCAAGTATAGACGTCGAAGACAAGAAAAGCGCACAGACCACCAAGTAATATTATGTACAATATATATCTGACGGAGCGCGGTGCCTCTCACTGGAAATGTGACACTCTAAACTATATATGTTTGTAGACAACATATTTATATCTAAAAGAAAATTGTAACAACAATTGCCTAGCCAGGGATTGACATGAAAAAATATGCGATCGAAAACAAACGTCAAATACATAAAATCAACGATACCTAATTTAAAAGTTCTAGTATTTTGGAAAGGTCTCAGTGCCTCTATCAAAGGGAATGTGACGCAATGAATAAATGTTTGTCAAGAGGATAGATTTACGATCGATTTACGTCAGAAACAGGTAAATTAACGGAAAACTAAGCTAACATGTGTAGATTTGATAGAATTCTGTGGACTAAAGAAGGGAATTTTAAACAACACACAATACATATTCATCCATACGACATAAAAGAAAAGGGCAACAACAACACTCTAGCTTGGGGATAACATAAGTATATCTCTGATAGAAAACGGACTATAAGTATAATGAAGATACAGAAAGTTACCGTAAAAGTCCGGTATATTTAAATAGTCCCTGTCTCAAATACAAGAAATATGAAGCAATTAACTATACATGCTTGCAAACAACATTAAAATAGCTAATGACAAAACGCAACAACAATACCCAAGGGGATGGCATTGGGTAATAGCATCTCAACAACAGACGTCAGTAACTGTAAACTCACAGAAAATTACACTAAAAACAAGATATAATTGGCAGAACCTTGTACCATGTACAAGGAATGTGACGCAATAAAATATTCATATTTGTTAAGAGAAAACTGAGTCCTTATAAAAATATGCAACAAGGATACTCAAGCTTGGGGAGGACATAACAAAATATCAAAACAGAGGTCAACGTCAGTTAATTCGCAGCAAATTAGCCTGAAAGCCGAGTATGGTTATATTGTGACATGGTGCCTCTTACAGGGATTGTGACGCAATGAACAATATATGTCATACACAAGACGAATGTAACTAAAATGTTACATTAATATTCTAACTAAAGGATGACATGAAGAAATACCCGATCAAATAATGACGTCATTGACATCTAAAACAACAGAAAACTAAGCTAACATGTGTAGATTTGACCGGATTCTGTTTATTTAAAAAAGGGAATTTGACACAATACATGTTCATCAACACGCTAGCTTTGGGATGTAATAAGCAAATCTCCGATCGACGAAAGACGTCAACAATTTCAGTAAAAGTCACGTGCACTTGAATGCCCTTGATGTCACTCACAAGGAATGTGACGCAATGTACTGTATTTTTGCAAATGAAATTAAAATAGCTAATGGATATGTTCAGCAACAATACTCAAGCTAGGTATTTGGATAAGGCACAAGACGGTCAGCAACAGACGTCAGTAACAGTAAACCCAAAGAAAATTACAATAAACATGGTATAATTGACAGACACTTGAGCCTACTACAGGGAACGTTACGCAATAAACAATACCTATTTTAAATAGTGAATATGTCCATGATAAGCATATGCAGCAAGGATGCCCTAGCTTGTGGGAGGACATGACGAAATATGCAAAAATAGAAGGACGTCAACGTCAGTAAAATCAGAGAATTTTAGCCTGGAAACCACATATGTTATATTGACGATATTGAGTATCATTTACAGGGAATGTAACGCAGTGAACGATATATGTTTAAACAAAACATGAATTAAACTATTAGCAACTTGCAACATCAATACTGTAGCTAGGGGATATCATGAAGAAATATTCGATCAAACATAAACGTCAAAGATACCTAAAATAATAGGAAACTAAACTAAAATGACAGCATTATGTAAGTTAGAAAGGGAAGGTGACACAATAAACCTTATAAGTTTATAAAAACTTCATGTTGCCGTAATGGAAAAGTCAAACAGCACAACTCTAGCTTGATAATGACTTAACCAAATCGTTCCTGATAACAGATGTCAATTACAATTAAGGCACGTAAAGCTACCGCAAAATATCCGATATATAAATGAATGGTCTCTGTGTCATTCACAAGGAACGTGACGCAACAAACCATACATATTTATTGAGAGGACACATAACCCTTATGAAAATGTGCAACAAGGATACCCTAACTTGGAGAAGATATAACTAAAACTGCAATCAATAAATCGTCAAACTCAATAAAATCACATAAACTAGTCTGGAAGCAGGATAAGTTAATACTGACAGTACTCAGTGTCACTTACAGGGAATGCTACGCAATAAGCGATGTTTGTTTATAAAAGAAAACTGCAACATCAATACTGTGGTAGGAGTTGTTGTGAAGAAAAATTCGATCGAAAATAGATAATGAACATATAACAGAAAACTAAGCTAAAATATGTATTTCCATTTTGTGAATTAAAAAGGAAATGTGACACAAAAGACAGTATATGTTTAGGAAAACTGAAGGTTGCCGTAATGGAAAAGGGAAACAACACAACTCTAGCTTGGGATGAAATAAGCAAATGTCCGCTTAGAAGAAAACTTCAATTACCACTGAGACAGAGAAAGCTACCATAAACATCCGATAGATTTGAATTGTCCCTGTAATAATCACACGAAATGTGACGCAATTTACAATATATGTTTGCAAACAACATATAGATAGCCAATTGAAAAAAGCAACAACAGTACCAAAGCTAAGGCATAAAGTAATACCCGGTCATCAACATACGTCAGTAACAGGAAAATCACAGAAAATTTAACTAAAATTGGGTAGTGTTGACAGACCCTTGTGCCTCTAACAGCGGAAGTGACACAGTAGTCTATACATATTTGTTGAGAAAATCTGCGACAAGTAAACCCGGTGTCCCTTGCCACAATAATACTAAATAGCTTGAGGATGACATGAAGACATTTTCGATTGAAGATAGACATCACAGACAAATGATGAAGAAAACAGTGGTCACTGCTTTTTACTGGGGTCTTCAGCAGAGAACTATCCGGAGAGTTTCGATCCTTCATGCCCAGGACTCTTCCCACTCCCGGATGGCAGATCGGTAGTGATGAACGGACTACACCCCTCAGTAAAAGGCCTCCAGCTCTCATTTGCTCCAGACCCAGCTGTATGCCGTGTTAGCTGCCTGTCCAAGGCTGTAGGCTGAATATTTCCTATCATTTCCTACAATACTAACGAGGTTAACATTCTCCATACGGATTGGGGAGGGAATCCACTGCATCCTACTATAAATGGGCAAAGCCACTTCTTCCATCATTGTTATATAGTGATTTCTGGAGGTATGTGTACTTCTGTCTCTTGGTCTTATTCTCAATATCGCATCTTTCGTCCCACGGCACGGTGAGTCCATAACGACCATCACAAGCTTTCTTGGTTAATATTATTTTCTTTTTTACATCAATATTATGTCAGGCGCTTTTTGTCGCCCCAATCTTTGTTGTTGTTGTATGTTTCCATTAAACCATTATGTTTATAGTATAAACTTTATACAAAGATATTGTTTATTGCGTCGCATTCCCGGTCAAATACAGATACTTATGTCAAATATACCATGATTTTACTGTAATTTTCTAGGGTTTTGGTGCTGCATTTTTGGGGGGTTAAATTTTCATTAGGGCAATATTTCGTCTCTTTAAACATATATACAATGTAGTTAATTGCGTCATATTCGCTGTAAGAAACACAGCTGTTTCCTGGCTTTTACCATGGATTTTTAAATGTCACTGACGTCTATAGTTGAGCGCCTGTTTCCATAATGTCATCCCTAGCTAGGGTGATGTTGCTGCATTTTTTTTTAAATTAAAGTTTGGTTACCAACATATACAGTTCAAAGCGTAGCAATCCAAGAATGGGACAGAGAAGCCGTTTAAATTTAATTACTTAAATTAACTTTCTGTGTCTTTATTATAATTGACGTTTGTTTTCTATGTTTATATGTCATCCCCAAGCTAGGGTATTTAGGTTGTTTGTTACATTACAGCAACATGTCTCCTTATTACAAGTCGTATAGTGTCCATTGCGGCCCAGTTTGTCAAGAAAACACATTTTAGCTTGGATTTCATTGATATTAACTGTCTCCGGCGTCATTATCAAAGGCTATGTTTCCTCTTAAAATATGTATAGTTTATTGCGTTACATTCCCTGTCCAATGCGCAATGGTCTGCCCATTGTATCCTGTTTTAAGTGTTTTATACTTGTTTTATAAAATTTATCGTTCATTGCGTAACATTCCCTGTAAGGGGCACTACGTCCCGACAATATAAACATAATCTGCCCCAAGGCTAATTTGCTGTGAATTTACTGAATTGGATGGCTGTTTTGATAGAATTTTGGTTATGTCCTCAGCAAGCTATGGTATCCTTGTCTTAACAAATATGTAGTTGATTACGTCACATTCCCTCTACATGGCACAAGGGTCTCCCAATTATATCATGTTTTCAGTATAGTTTTTTTGTGATTTTACTGTTGCTGACGTATGTTGTTGACCGGATATTACCCCTAACTTGGGTATTGTTGCTGCGTTTTTCATTAGCTATTTTAATGTTGTTTGCAAACATATATAGTAAGTTGCGTCACATTCCTTGTGAGTGACTCAGGGACCATAAAAATATACCATACTTTTACGGTAACTTTCTGTATCTTTATTTTCCTTGACGTCTGTTTTCGCACAGTCATTTACTTATGTCATCTCCAAGCTAGAGTGTTATTGTTTCCATTTTCCATTACGACAACATGTCGTGTTGATGATGAACATGTATTGCTTGTTAAGTCACATTCCCTTTTTTAATCCACGTAATTCGGTCAAAGCTACACAGGTTAGCTTAGTTTTCCGTTATTGTAGCTGTCAATGACGTCATTCTTCGATCGGGTATTTCTTCATGTCATATGCTAGCTAGAATACTTATGTTAGCAGTTTTCTTCTAGTTTCATTCGTCTTGTGTTTCGACATATATCATTCATTGCGTCACATTTTCTGTAAAAGACACTGATTCCCGTCTATATGACTATACTCGGATTCCAGGTTAATTTGAAGTGAATTTACTGACTTTGACTTCTTTTTTGACTGCATATTTCATTATGTCTTTCCCAAGCTAGGGTATCCTTGTTGCATATTTACATAAGGTTTATGGCTCCTTTTACAAATATGTATAGTTTATTGGGTCACATTCCCTGTACAAGGCAAAAGATTCTGTCAGATATATCCTGTTTTAAGTGTAACTTTCTGTGTGTTTACTGTTACTGACGTCTGTTGTTGACGTCTATTAATCTATGCCAAACCCTAGCACGGGTATAGGTGCTGCGTTTTTTAATTAGCTATTTAATTTTGTTTGCAAACATATATAGGTACCTGCGTCACGTTCCTTGTGAGTGGCAGAGACCCTTCGAATATACAGGACTTTTACGACAACTTTCTGTATCTATATTGTATATTACGTCTTCGACTGCATATTTATTCATGTCATTCCAAAGCTTTCGATTTGTTGTTGTCCATTTAGTTCGGGCAACGTGTTTATTTTTTTAAATATGTGTTATTCATTGAGTATCACGATTTTTAGTTCACATAATTTTGTTAAGTATACACATTTTAGCTTAGTTTTCCATTATTTAACTGCCTTTGACGCTTATGTCCGCTGGCATTTTTCTTTATGTCATCCCCTAGCTCTAGTATAGATGTTTCATTTTTCTATTAGATCAATTTGTTTTCCTTGTAAATCTATATAATTCATTTCGTCACATTACCTGTAAGAGAAACAGACATTCACCCAGTTGTCAATTTAATATAGATATATTTTAACTATGTCCCTCTATAAGCGTGACACTCACCGTTGGCGTCATTTAATTATCGGATATCTTTTGGCAATCCCCACGTTACAACAATAGTTTTTTTGTAATATTTAAGTAGAATTTAAGTTATCTTTAATAATTTAGATTAATTGATATATACTTTTTATAAATGTAATAGTGTATTGTTGTTGTTGTTTTTAATTATATATTACTTAACAGAAACGATTGATTTTAATAAGTATGGATTCTCTGTATGTTCTGAATATATTTTCATAAAATAAATTGGATTGAATGATGTTATTTATGTATTAGTTATTTCTGTATTTTGATATAATGGTACATGATCCCCGGTTGTGGATTTATTAGCTGTTATTTCTTTTTGAATTTATGTTGATTTGATGTGATAAGTGTTTGAACACTAGACTAACAATATTATTTTCATAACATTTTGGTTTTGGCTAGAAGAAACACAGTATTGGTGTTAGTTTTTTTTTAATATAAGTTGTTGTTATGTTGTACAGCTAATGTTTGACACTGTGGGAAATCTGAATCCGCCACGGTGAGGGGTCTGGGAGTTGGGCTCCAAAGTCCGTTGCGATATTTGACGGATTGGAAGGATGAGCGCTGCAAAAGTATGTATGGGTCTCCCAGGCTATGCGAGAGAAACTATCCCAACCTCCATCCGCACCCCACCCTTCTTTCATCCGGATGAGGTTAAGAATGGCAGGACCGAGTAGCCCGGCATAAGTAGTTAAAAGTGTTTAATTAAACACTGCTAAATTATAAAATGAATGGGTATAGTACATGAATACGGGGTGGATATCACCCAAATAATATAATCAATATATGCGTGTCCAGAAGATATAATATTAGGTTCAGGGGAGACAAGTCCTCCAGACATACCCCGACCGAAGCCCGAGCCTCTCGGACCACGACCAGGGGCTGATACAGACGGACTGCACTAGAACCCACTGGGTGACAGTGTATGGGACAATTGGTCCCTATTAACTACATTATCATATGCATGTATTTTTATTTTTAGAAAGGAGGCTAGTCCTCCCAACTTATCCCGGCATAAGTCCAAGATTCTTGGGTCATGGTGATTTCACCAAGGAGACCCCTATGTGAAGTGTATATATTATGTCAAGAAAGGTATTGAAGTAGGAGCCACCGTTAATAATAATAATAAACTGATATTACCATTATCATTTATACTACTACAGTCATACTACTCTTATTTGAGAGAAGATGGCTCCTATTTATATACTTAAGTGTGGTCCTAGATGTTATACATGAGAAGATTAAAGGTGAAAGCATGCTGAATAGTATCATTTTATTCTTAATAACATATTAATATATTAATATATATGGGGGTATGCTAAGTCTGTTAACATTTAGTAAACAAATCGAATAGTCCGTTCATATTTCAATTTTGATGAAAGGGCTAATTTATAACATTACGAATGTGAAAAATGTAGCCGACTGTTATAGTAGGCAAGGGCACTTCTTAGTTGGAGTATCCGTTTAATTTGATGTGGACACGTCTAGATGCACGCCTGTCGACTACAGTTATTATTCTTTTTTAAAATGTTAATTTGTTAGTTTCTTTTTTCTTCTCGGGTGTTCATCCTTTCCAAAAAAAAATAAATGGTATTATTATTAGATCTTCCCAAGCATATCACATTTATAATATATTCACAAAGAGCATGGAAGATTTGGTATTGTAGCTTTTTGAGTGGAAAAATTAGATTTGATAGAGGGGCGGCAGCAGTGGGTTTGCGTGGGATACACGGGCATGGAGTGGCGGGAAACCAGTTTGATCGCAAGAAGATGTTAAAGAGGAGCATTAAATAGTTCCAAATTTGTTGTTTTAGGAATGTTTCATAATTTAGACTTGTTTTATAAGTTTATAGTCTTTAAAATTAGAAATAATGAACCTAGTTTCATGGTAGCATTGATTGTTCTTGTTTTAATCAGGACTTCTACCATGGTTTGTTCTGAATTCTGAATGTCCTTCTTTCTTGGGTGAAGTTTGTGTTTTTCTCCATGGTGATAACAGTTTGGTCCACCTCCGGCCTGATACCTAGGTCAGATTCGGGTTTATAAGTAATTAGTTCTGTTTTTTCTTGACTGGTTGTTAGCTGTTGTTGATTATTTTGGTCAGGGTTGGAGGCTGATGTTTTATCCCTATTTCTGTCCTGCTCCTCTTCTGACTCAGCCCCCCCCACCCACCCCCACCCCCGTGTCCGAGCCGGAATCCGAGTTAGTATCGGTGTCTGAGCTGCTGTGCGATAGAGAGTCCTCCCCAGTAACATCAGTTAGTGAGGATGAGTCTTCCTCGGAGGGCAGTTCTGAGCTAGAGCTATGCTATATCGGTGCCACTTGACAGGAATCATCCAGTATGATTATCCAGTATATTATGTGCTAAACTGTTTTGTATAGTGTTTTGTGCTGAGTCTTCCTGTCTCTCCTCCTTTATTGTTAAGGTACTCAGAGGGCCGAAAGGGTTCCTGGACTCAATGTATTCGGTGGTTTTGGCAACTCGATGTGTAATTGCGCCCTGTGATGCAGCCGCAGCACCCGGAGCCCCGACCGCCTACTTTCACTCATTCATTGTGTCATTTTCCATAGCTGCCTGCTGACATCCGGGTGGAACCCCTCGGCCCTCTGTGTTCTAGATTTTTAGAATTATCCTTCCCCTCTATGCTGTTATTGTTTTCTGGAGTTAGTTGTTGCAGGGTAGTTTTGTTGCGGGGTCGTGGAGGTATTATGGTTGCCAGA
This sequence comes from Sinonovacula constricta, assembly GCA_007844125.1. Taxonomy (NCBI): domain Eukaryota; kingdom Metazoa; phylum Mollusca; class Bivalvia; order Cardiida; family Solecurtidae; genus Sinonovacula; species Sinonovacula constricta. The sequence goes on along the minus strand of CM017560.1, from coordinate 59,690,810 downwards.
CTGATGTAATTCATTAATTTTGTTTTCCTGGAGAGGGTGTATCCTGGTTGAAATATTGTTTGTATTTTCGTTGGGACAGAGTTACAGCCTTTTTTTCGCTCTCTCCCATCCTACCCCTTCCCTTCTCATAATTTTGCTTATATTTGCTGCCTTTATAAATGCTGGACATCCTCTATGACTTGTGGTTTTTTGCCCGCCACAATTTGCGCAGTTGTTTTCTTCACTCAAGGATTCTCTGATTCCAAGCCCCCTCCGCATTTAGCACATGTTGTGTTCCCCCGGCATTTTAAGCATCTTAAGGGTGGTGGTAAGATATTGTAATGATGTACCGTCGAATGAGACATGCTTGGGCAACAACTTCCCTGTGAACTTTATTAAGACGGCTGTTGAGGCTTTACCAAATTTATTTTTTAAAATAGTACATTTTGAAATTTGTATGTGTGGCTGGCCAGTAGTGAGGTTGGTGTAGAGGGTGTCCATTTCTGTGGATAGTGGAACGTTATGGATCATTCCTTCCCATCCACCTCCAGAAATTGGGGCACTGGCCAGAGTCTCAACCCCTCCCCCACCCCAAAATTAATGGTTTAATTCTGAGTATTCCCGTCATGTCTCACATCCTTTCTCTGTGATGATCCTTTACTTATTGGATGTAAACAGTTCTTGTAGATCCTTTATTTAGTGGATGTAAACGGTTGTTATAGGTAGAGTAGAAACATAGACTGTTATTACTAGTAATATATATATATATATATATATATATATATATATATATATATATATATATATATATATGTATATATAATATATATATATATATATATATATATATATATATATATATATATATATATATATATATATATATATATATATATATATATATATATATAAATCTCTACTCATATAGAATTCCTAAGAATGAAGAATGAAGGTTTTTATAGACATATATATTAACCTATAAAATTGAAAATATTTGGTTTCTATTGGCTTTGATAAATCGCCAAAAACGTATCCTTATTTAACTATTCTGTCTATTAAATCTATCTTTGGTGGATCGTTATTTCACATAATTTTGCACTATTCTCTCTATGTTAGAACAGATTATGTACTTAAAGTATGTGTATCTAGATTTTAGTGTGTACTGTTGTGCAAAGATGTATAAAGATGTGTAAAGATAATTCTGTGTCCAATAATATCCCAAAACTCTAAATATGGTTGATCTGACCAACTAATTGCAATCTAAAACTATAATTTAAATAGTAGATTTTTATAAGATATGTATCTAAAAGGACTTTACAAGGACTTAAAAAATAATGTATAGTATATCTTTTAGAGATAAGAAACAAAAAGTGAATATTTTGCTAGACGATGTGATAAACAATACACCAAAGTAAATAGAGTATGAAGACTAGGCAGATTCCTAATTGGTATATATGTGACTGCACTATCTACTATTTTGGTTTAATGATACTCCTACCTACACACAATCAGTAATCATAACCATTCGTCGTATAATTACAAAATATAGCAGCAGGATTATTTCTGTAAACAATGTTGAAACTAGTGGTGGCGATGAGCTTTAACTGAAGATAGAAAATAGGAAGCTTACTATCATCAGAAATATTTCATATCAGTGGTGCAGAAAGGACTGGACCTGTGATGATACCGATTTTTACACCCGAAAGACAGGCAGAACCCTGACAAGGAATGTGGAAATTAATGTGGCGTCTAGTGAGTACACACGCTTTTTCTAAGATTTGACCTAGTAACCTACTTTTTGACCCCACGTGAACCAATAACGATTTCATCCAACATTTTATCCAGACAAACATTCTGACCAAGTAAGATGAAGATTGGCCTACAAATGTGACCTCTAGTGTGTTCACGAGCTTTTTCTAAGATTAAAACTAGTGACCTACTTTTGATTTTACGCTACCCGGTTAAATTCCTTCAATATTTCATGCAGACAAACATTCTGGCCAAGTTTGGTGAAGATTGAGCTATAAATGTGGTCTCTAGTATGTTCACAAGTGTTGTTGTTTTTCTGTAGTATAACCTGTTGTCCTAGTTTTTCCCAGGTGACCCAATAATGAACTCATCCAAGATTTCATGCAGACAAACATTCTAACAAATTTTGATGACGATTGGGAAAAGAAAATGTGGCCTCTAGCGTGTTCACAAGCCAAAATGTTGACACCTCACGACGGACGACAGACGACGGACGAAGGGGTATCGGAACAGCTCACACTGACACGTTGTGCTCAAGTGAGCTAAACATGCAATTATGGTGATGGAGGGCCATTAGTCTGACAGAGGAACCATTAAACCCCGCCTTTAAAGGTGGATGTTGGCTGGGCCAGAAACAAGCCGACTGGTTATAAACTTTGAAGTAGCATTTTCGGGCACTTTTAATGCATACAGCGGCCAATAATCCATACCACCCGTGAGTAGAGGCATTTTAGGGTCATTTCCAAGGCATCCTCTTGCCCTGGGGATTTCGAAATGCATTTTTTGCGCATGAAAGTAATTTAATACCGCAACATAAATTGACGATAGTATCTTCTTCCTTCGTCTTTTTCTGTTTGTATTTTCATCGCACCGTCAGAATTATTGTCTCTTTTTTAGTAATGCTAGGAAATGTATGTAAATATCTTTTTAGTATTATACACTTTTGTATACTTAAGTCGAATATCCATATAATTTATATTTAAATAAATCCATAGGGTCATATGTGTGAGAAAGATATATGTTTAGAAATAAGACAAACTAGCTGCTGTTTTAATCATGGTATTGGCTTTACTTTACTCATAATTTATCTACACATTTTACCGCGAAGACGAAACAATCTTATTCGATCGCCGGGAATGCCTACGTGGTGACGTCAACGTTTTAAAGAAGCGATCGTATTTTTAGGTAAAGCCCTATTCTATTTCCTGCAGCAACATTGCAACACTTATATTTAAGTTTTCTTTTGCTTTTGTTTCTTCTAAAGAAATAATACGATAAAAGATAAACGTGAGAACTATGAAAAGTAAAAGTAAAAAAAGTAAACGCTTACACAAACCAATTGTCAAATTCTGATTTTCATATAAAAAGACTACGCTGATTCGATTTCAATATCGTTCAATGCCATATTCATGTAAAAAAAAATTGTGTTAAAAATGTATTGTTTTATTTTTAATAATAGTTTTTAGTCTTCTCACAACCCAGTAAGAAGGTTGGGGGCGTATCGCGCAGTGAAAGCTGTGCGAATATAACTAAAATTAGTAGTGTGTTTACTGTATATTTGGACACTAAACAATTTATCAGACACTTCTCGACGGACACCTCGCTAGATAAATGTCTGCGATTTTCTCTTTATTTATGATTTGTAAGAATGTTAACTTCTTCTACGTTTGTTTCAACGAATATGGCATTTTGGAGATATATTACGCAAAGGAAAATAGATCATATAAATACATGCTTTAATGACGTGCCAAGGTCTGCACCCAGATGTCAAGGATCATTCATTGTTTCTTTGCTTGCCGGGCTTATTGTCCAGTTAGCAATCTCTCCATTACCCCAATACAGTGTTCACTAGAAGCAGATATAGCTCTGCCTTCATTGTGTATAGCATGCCCTGAACACCAGGCATAATACCACACACACTGGCATTGTCTCTTCACCTTGCCTACCAGTTGAGAAACTAACTTCATATGTGATTAAGCGTAAGCGAGGGAAAAGTACCACTGTCATATTTAAGAACTTTGGTATGTCCGTCCTTAGGGCATGTTCCTGGAGCAGATGCTCTACAAATTGTGTAGCTTGTCTGGCAAAACAATGTCGTACCACGTTCATTACATACTGACATTGAAGACATTGTACATCATTGGTTTAGTAGATGTTGTTCACTACTGTAACTGTTTTGTCTCAACAATTAAAAATGTGTCAGTTACAAATTTAATCAAGTGGCAACACTATTTTTGGTAAACATTTAATTCCAAAAAAGACAAATGAGTAAAACCAAAAACAAAAAAGTAAATGTGACTGTGCTAAATATTCTTGTCTTTCTGATATATCATTTATATTCATATATATATATATATATTCTTGCTAGCTGCAGTTAATGAAAAACTGCCGACGTTATGCGCTTGGGGTTAGTCGGTTAGGTCCGACCTATTTTGACTAGGCTGAGATTGTATCATGTAGATAGAACATGATGAACATTTACTATACCAGCGTACCATATTTGGTATCGTATTTCATACGTTGGCATATAAGGAAGTGTATTCTGTATGGTGACGCATACCGTATTTTGTGTATGGTATCGAACAGTTAGTATATCATATCGATTAAAAAAATACAAAGCACATTGTATCGTGTACTGAACGTAATCGTTATTTACTTATGTTAAAAGTATCATGCAACAACCCTTAGACTTTCAGCATTGTAGTTAACCCTTGGGATGAGGTCTCACATCCTGTTGCCTGATGGTTTATATCACACTTTAAAACACACCTTATACCGCAAAACTCAACTTAAGTTTGGAAGAATATAGAACATTAAATATCTTTCAATAAAATATTTACCTTTGACACAGGCTTTTCCATTTTTCTTTTCTCCTTTAAAAAATGTATATTCACTGTTATTTGAAGAACATTGATTGCATTTTTCTGTAATAACTTTAACACAAGATGTAAACTACAAATGCAAAAAAATCAACATGCGTGTTTATTGTTTTATGATTTCATGAAAAAACAATAGTACAAAATAACCACATAAATGGTATATTTCCCTCAGTTCAACATATTTATGTGTTTGAACTTACACCATAACAGTGATTCATATGAACGTTAAGTTCATTATTGGTACCATAGTTTGAACTATAAACAATAATGTTCGTTTTTAACTGCCAATCAACATAGTACAACAAAACAGAAACACAATTCCACATAAAATTTAAAAATAAATGGCTTGCACACCGACTGGGGAAATTACAATCTATATAACTTTCTTAGCAGGACTTAACCTGTGAAGAACAACATTCCTACTAAAGTTTAACTTAAAACATTTATTCGACGAACAGGGTCAAACAAGCTTTGCACATATTGGCCAAGATATCGGAGTAAGATGCCCAAAACAAATAATAAACATACAGATGTCCAGGTGTGTCAGACAAAATGACTTATGCAGACGATCCCCATTGTATGAGTTCATCAAATTAATCTCTCATATGCCTTGCAAATTACAATAATTATTTCATTAATAATGACGCAGCAGTAAATGGTACGCATTAGGTTAAACCACAACTGTAAAGTCAAACATATTTTAAACTATTTCCTTAACCATTTGAAAAGGGCTGTCATTATACTCCTGAAAGTTTTTAAATGAAAGATGGATAGAACTTGCTCGCGTTATAGAGGTATAGTTATCCATCTGCCTATCAAAAAGATACTCCATCTCACCTATACTGCTAACCTTACGTTACCCTATAACTTATAAAAGACCATAATATTAATTTAATATTTAATAACTCTTACTATAAAAGACATACAATTAGTTACAGTATAGGTTAAAATTATGTCTATACATGTACCTTTCTTTGGTTTAGAGACCTCAGCATACACATCGGCGGCAGGAGTGTTGGTCTTTTTCATTTTTTTGGACCCTGGTTGTATGTTTCCAGCAGATTCATACATAACACACTCAACAACAACAGCTGAAATAAAAATCGATTCAAAACGTGCTGAAAGAAAATACTAAATATATAAAACCAAAACATATTTTGAAAGTGTAATGAAATTAAATTCTATGATTGACACCTAATGTTTAGGATAGTTTAAGGTTTTCACGACTGTGTGATTGGTACGCTATGGCCAAGAAAGGAGAAATACATATGGCAGCCATGAGATCGACTTTCTTTGTTTGTGTTTGCATTTACAAACACCTTTTTTCGTTAATATACTAGAAAACACCTTATGTTGTGCGCGTGCGTGTTTTGTTTATGTATGTGCACACTTGCATGTCTATGGGTGCGTGCGTGTGTAGGTTTGTGTGCGTGCGGGCGTGTGTTTGGGTTCATGTGTGTACGCGAACGCGCGTGTGTGCGCGTGTAGCATTTAAGAAATACTAAAAGCTGCATCAGGACGGCACGTTCGGCTATTGACGTGAATAAAGTATTAAAGTATCAGTTTTTGCACCGAAACCTTAAACTGCATGTATTTGCACCTGTGACGCCGCAAAATAAACTTTACGTTGAATTACCTCCCTTCCATAGACGATGGTGATATTTTCATTTCGCGGAGTCAGCGAATTAAATCATGTTTTTCGTGCATATAGTCGGACATGTTCAAAGAAGAAGGTTGTCGATCCACCATGTCTTATAGCTAATTGTTTTGTTTTTCATTGTTTGTGAACATTGTTGTCGTTGTAAACATAATTGCATTCATTTAATTTAGACTGCTTCCTTTAGGATGTTAAAATCATACAGCGTCCCGATAAGTCTCGTACTAAGCCTGCAACCACAAACACATGTTACGGTCATTTATTCATTTTTTCTTTAATTTCATGAGTTGAGTGATGTATACCGAGAGTGTATAATGCTATTATGACAGAAGTTTGTATTTGTAACGTTTGAGGCATAGATTAGCATTGTAATTGTAAGAGATAGTTATTAGTTTTTGTGTATTTTTAGTTTTTATCATCATGAAAAGAAAATAAAGCTTGTAAAACAGACAGTCTTGGTTAGTTATCTGCTTTAGGGCAGAATAGCACCAATCTCAACCGGAACAATGAACTTTGACTCTATGTATCTATGTGGTAAAGAGAAATATGTAGAATTACATAACAATCTAAGCCTCTTCTATTGATGTATAACTTGGTATCAGTTATAGAGGATGTGAAGAAGTTATCATTTAATACAATAATAAGAATATATGAAAAGTCCTATGAGCATTGCAGCATTGCAACATATACCAAACTCCGAAAAGACACAGGACAACGGTATGTCACATGCAAGCCAAGTGAAAAGCAAGAACAAATTTGTGATGTATCATTTAACGAAAAGAGCAAACCCTACAGTTACCGCCTTGGAACAGTCAGGCGGCAATATGGGCAGACAGAGTGCTTAAACCGGTTTTTATAGAGCTCTAATCTTGCACTTCCTGATGGGTTTCTCAATGCAAGCAATGAAAGGAAAACCGATATTTTTTTAATACAAAATATCTAAGCGCTGATGTTTACTTAGATAAGTTAAGTCAAAAGTAGTGACATCATTGACAAATAATGTCCACATAGTGTTTAGAAAAGAAAGGATATCATTTCGATTATAAAAACTACACAAAAATGGTTGATTATAGGTGAAAATAACTTTCGAAAAAACATGATCAGAGAAGGGCAAATGGTGGATGCACACACTAATATCCACACACAAACTAGCATCAGTACCCGCATGCACACACACTAGCATCCGTACCCGCATGCACACACACACTAGCATCTGCACTTTCATGAGCACACACACATTAGCATACGTACTCGTATGGACACACACTCCAGCATTAGTACGCGTAAGCACACACTATCATGCCTATCCATATGCACACATACACTAGCATACGTACCCCCATGCACACACACTAGCATCTGTACGATATGCATGCACACACTAACATCCGTACTCGCATGCACACACACACTAGCATCCGTACCCGCATGCACACACCAGCATCCGTACCCGCATGCATAAACACACACTAGCATCCGTACCCACACCCACACACACATTAGCATCTGTACCCGTATGCAGACACAATTTAGCATCCGAACCTGTATGCACACACACACACACACTAGCATCCGTTAACGTATGCACACATACTAGCACAAATACCCGCAGGTACACATGCACAGACTAGCATCAGTGCCGGTATGCACACACACACACACACACTAATATCCGTACCCGCATGCACACACACTATCATCCGTACCCGTGTGCACACATACACTAGCATCCGCACCCGCAATCACATACACTAAACCTAGCATCCGTACCGGTATGCATGCACACACTTACATCCGCAACCGCATCCAAACACATATTAGCATCCGTACCCGCATGCACACACATATATTAGCATCCGTATCCGCATGCACAGATACAAACACACTAGCATCCGTACCTACATGCACACACACTAGCATCCGTATCCGCATGAACACATACACAAGCATCCGTAACCGCATGCACACACACACATCTGTACCAGCACGCGCACACACACTAGAATCCATACCCGCATGCGCGCACACACAAACTAGCATCCGAACCCGTAGGCACACACACTAGCATCAGTACACGTATGTGCACACAATAGCACAAATACCCGCATGTACACATACAGACACTAGCATCAGTAACGGTATGCACACACGCACTAATATCCTTACATGCATTCACACACACATACACTAGCATCAGTACCCACGTGCACACACGCACTAGCATCCGTACCCGCATTGACACACGGGCACTAGCATCCGCAACCCCATGCGAACAGACACATTAGCATACGTACCCGCATGCACACACATACTAGCATCAGTACGCGTATGCACACACAATGTCATCCGTACCCGTATGCACATATACAATCACACATACACACTAACATCGGTACCCGTATGAATACACACACACTAACATCCGTACCCGTATGAATACACGCACTAGCATCGATACCCGTATGCACACACACTAGCACAAATACCCGGAAGTAAACATACACAAAAGCATCAGTACCGGTATGCACACACACAAATAATCGTACCCGCATGTACACACACTATCATTCGTACCCGTGTGCACGCATACACTAGCATCACACCCGCTATCACACACACAAACTAGCATCCGTACCGGTATGCATGCACACACTTACATTCGCAACCGCATACAAACACATATTAAGATCTGTACCCGCATGTACATACACATATTAGCATCCATACCCGCATGCACAGATACAAACACACTAGCATCCGTACCCACATGCACACACACTAGAATCAGTACCCGCATACACAGACGCACACACTAGCATCCTTACCAATTATAGACACATGCTAGCATCCGTTATTGCATGCACACATACACTAACATCCGTACACGCTTGCACACACACATCAGTCCTCGCGCGCACACACACCCACACACTAGCATCCGCTACCGCATGCGCACACACACATTAGCATACGTACCCGCATGCAAACACATACTAGCATCTGTACCCCCATGCGCACACAAACACACTAGAATCCGTACCCGTATGGACACACACTAACATCCGTACCACATGCACACACACACTAGCATCCATACCGTTATGTACACACACACACACACACAAAAGCATCCGAACCCGTATGCACACACACACACACTAGCATCCGTACCCGAATGCACACACACTAGCTCAAATACCCGCATGTACACATCACACCCTAGCATCAGTACCGGTATGCACACACATTCTAATATATAATACATACATGCACAAACACACATACACTAGCATCCGTACCCACATGCACACACGCTAGCATCCGCACCCCCATGCGGTCACATAAGCATACGTAACCATATACATGCACACTAGCATCAGTACGCGTATGCATACACACTATCATCCGTGCCCGTATGCACACATACACTAGCATCCGTACCCGCACTCACACACACATATATAAGCATCCGTAACGGTATGCAAGCACACACTAACGTCCGTACCCGCATGCAAACACACTAGCATCCGTCCCCGCATTCACACATACTAGCATCCTTACCCGCATGCACACACACGCACTAGCATCCGTACCCGCATGCGTTCACACACATACACAAACTAGCATCCGTACCCGTATCTACACACACACTCTAGCATCCGTACCCGTATGCATACACACACTAGCATCTGAACCCGTATGCACACACACTATCATCCATTCCCGTATGCACACACACTAGCACACTTACCCGCACGAACACACACACACACACACACACTATCATCCGTACCGGTATGCACACACACGCTAACATCCTTACCGGCATGCACACACTCTCTAGCATCCGTATCCGCATGTACACACACTAGCATCTGAACCCGATTGCTAACACGCACTAGCATTCGTACCAGCATGCACACACACACTAGCATCCGTACCCGCATGCGCACACACACATTAGCCTACGTACCCGCATGCACATACAGAGTAGCATCCGCACCCGCATGCACACACACATTAGCATACGTACCCGCATGCACACACATACACTAGCATCCGCACCCGCATGCACATACACACTAGCATTCGTATCCGCATGCACACAGAGTAGCATCCGTACTCGCCTGCACAGATACGAACACACTAGCATCCGTACCCACATGCACACACACACTAGCATCCTTACCCGCTTGCACACACACACTGGCATCTGTACCAACATGCACACACACTAGCATCTGTACCCGTATGCACACATACTCAAGCATTCTTAGCTGCATGAACACGCATCCGTTCTCGCATGCCCACATACACTAGCATCCGTACCCACATATACTAGTATCTGTACCCACATGCACACTCACACAATAGCATCCGTACCCGCATGTACACACACACACCCTGGCATCTGTAGACGCAAGCATACACACATACACACCCAATTATGTAAATTGTCAACAACACCGAGATGAGATATAACACACATAGCGGTAAAGCAACTATTACCGCCTTAATAAGAGCAGTCAAAAACCGATTTGGGGATTTTAACGTGTCTCAAAGAGCGCTTCAACTTCTATCTTGCAAATTTTCGTCACAGACAAGCAGTGAAAATAAAAATAGCCTGAAATAGTTATAAAGCTAATCGTAATCACCTGCATCGTGAGTAAACTGAAAAGCCGAACAAGTAATACAACATACAGAATTAAGAAGCAACAAGAAATCTCCACAGATTATGACATTCAAAAAGTCAAATGCATATTAACAAAGTAATTTAATCGACAGTTGACAAAAAAGACAATTCCATGCGACTTATTTCAACAGGCCAAATGCATCATTTTACTAAAATACCAAAAGCGCCTGCTGCGAGTATTGCAAACTCGTACTAATGGGTTAAATGTAAACAGGCATATAAATACAACTACGACTAATTGCATATATTTACCTGAAGACGTACTGTCCTCCTCAGAATGCCTGAAACATACAGTAACTTTGTAAACACGGGTTGGAAAAAAGCTAAAAAAACACACCTTTAGTATTTGATTTTTCTTCATAATACAATAATCACGCTCTTTCACAAAAAAAACTTATTTTTTTTTTTAATTACATCCCAAATAACAACACAAGAGAGAGGTTGTTTACATGACTGGGTGATTTACTAAAGAATTCCCATATGTTAAATGCATTTGTTAGTATAGTTTACAACTCCCAGCAAACAATACTTAATTATTACAAATGCAAGGCATGTACATTTAAATAACTCACCTTGTATCTGTTCCTTTCTGTCTTCTTGTATTAACTGTAAATAACAAGAAATAGGGCCATTTTAGGTTAAACTATTCTTTCAAAACAGTAAAACAGTGTTTACTAAAGTGACAATAAAAACGCCAAAGCGCTGGCATTTCCTTTGACATCTTATGACGAAAGTAGTGAAGTCATTGAAAAAAATGTCCACATAATTATAGAAGAGAGAGAAGTATTATTCCTATTAGAAGAATTGTTTTCTATTTTTTATATTTGGAAAAAATACGTTCGTTGGGAAGTTACTGACGAATGTATTAGCTTATCCTGACTGCAAGTCTTCTAGTTAAAAAAGCGAAAACAGAAAGAACATTTAAAAGTAAACAAATCAATTAAGGCTACGTAAGACTTTTCTTCCAGTTTAATTGCTTTTATTATCTTTTACTAAAGAAAGAATAAGTATCCCGGCTTGAATAAGAATACATGACAAAGTCCTATGAACATTGCAACATATACCAAACTCCGAAAAGGCACAGAACAAAGGCATTTCACATGCAAGCCAAGCGAAAAGTAAGAACAAATTTGTGATGAGTCATTTAACGAAAATAGCAAACCCGACAGTAACCGCCTTGGAACGGTCAGTCGGCAATATGGACCGACTGGGGTGCTTAAACCGGGTTTACAGAGCTCTAACCTCGCATTTATGACGAGTTTCTCAAATGCAAGCAATGAAAAGAAAAACGATCTATTTGAATACAAAATGTCAAAGCGCTGTTTTTCATAAGTTATGACGAAGTAGTGACGTCATTGAAAAAAAATGTCCACATAGTGTTTAGAAAAGATTATGGTATTATTTCAATTTGAAAAACTACACAAACATGGTTGACTATAAATAAAAAAAACCTTTCTGAATCATGAACAAACATGAACAGAGGCGAATAAAATGGTTGTAGCATCCTGTTGATGTGACGATGGAATTGAAGAACCAAAGTCCAATATCCATCAAAAGAAATACACGTAACAATCCTTATAGGATGAATTAAATGACAACATAGATTACAAGCACGGGGAGATTTTTTACGACCGCCACACTGCACAAGCAACACTGTTGTGATCATTGATAAGAATATATGACAAGTCCTATGAGCATTGCAACATATACCAAAAAACAACTTAAGGACTAAAACACTTTAAAAATATTCTAATAATTTTGTTATGTTTTACAAAATTAATAAATAGGAAAATTAGAATTATCATACATTTAAATCTAAACCACCTCTAAACAAAGTCAAACAGCGTTGTAAATGTAAAAGTGACAAAAACATAGAGACGAGACATAACACACAAAAAAGAAAAAAAAATCGGTTACCGCCTTGGAACGGTCAGTCGGCAAAACCACCGACTGGGGTGCTTAAGCCTGATTTGTGGAGCGCTCAAACCTCGCACTTTCTGAAGGTTTTTCTATCAAACAGTGTTAATAAAAATATCCTATCAAAGTTAGTCAACTAACAGTACATACCTGCATCGGGAGTTAAAATTGATAAAATGAACTTATTTACAAACAAAATAACTAGTTTATAATAAAATATCAACATATGCACAATATGTACAGGGAGATAAAAGCATCGGCGACCTTAAAGTTCAAAATGAGAGAGTATTTTGAAATAAAACAGCCCAAGTGTTGGCGCATAAAAAGAACATTTTAATGACGTCATACAAAAATGTCATGACGTCATATGTCAGAAGTGTCAAATGTTAAATTTGAAAACCAACGAATCTTAGAATAGAAATCAAAGTCCTACGACCATTAGAAATATACCAAATCTTTAAAAAGTCGCAGGACAAAGGTATTCACATGCAAACCAAATGGAAAAGTAAAAACGAATCGTTGATAAGTCATTAAACAAAAACAGCAAACCAAACACTTCCCGCCTTGGAACTGTCAATATTCAAACATTATATTATAAAAGGATTTATCCGCAATTTGCATATTTTATAATAAAGGTAAAAATCGGATGTGACACCTACTGAACAATTTCACGTAAATGACCTGGAGACTGCTCAAGTTGTCTCACCTATATTAGGCACGACTGGAGATATGAAGAGACAGAAATCCAACAGGGACTGTCCAATTATGGCCATCGTGTAATTTAAAATCAAGTCCTTAAATGTAAAAGGGTCAATTACATGCCATGCCGTACAACGGAGGATTCCCTGGTTATTATCGTCAGCAATAATTTCTATAATATATAATATAACGCCACCGTCGCTGAAGGTTAGTTTCTTTAGTCGTTTTGTGTAGTATTCATTATGGCGAAAGAAAGTTTTGCAAATGTTTTGGGTGTCCTTACAAACAAAATTAGTGCATTGTACATGGCAGATGACGTTTTACCATATGATGGGGACAGTTCTAAGATTAAGAATTGGTCAGGTCAAGTAGAAAAATGCGTTAAACAAATTGGGAAATGAACAAAAATTATTGTTAGCATTACGACCAAGTAGGGCCGTAGTATAAGCTTTTCTAAATAGTCATTTTTATTAAATAGTCATTTTTATCAAAGCCATCGCTTTCATGGCAAACCACAAAAACAGGATATATAACCAAAAAACACATAATACTTTCAAATGGACCCCAGAGTGTCAAAACACTTTCGAAACAATTGTAGCAAAATTAGCAGACATGCCACTGTTACGTCACGCCGATTTAAAAAAGCGTTTTATCGTTGAAACCGATGCAAGCGATAGAGCTTATGGTGCAGTTTTAATTCAAAGCCCGACTGGCAAGCGGGAAAACGAAATACCTATCCAATTTATGTCCAGAAAATGTTCAAGAGCTCAATTAAAACAACCAACATATGTTAAAGAAGCAACAGCATTAGACCATGCCATTCAGAAATTCCTTTTTTCTCTATACGGATCAAAATTTACAGTGAGAACAGATCATCAGCCGTTAATTCATTTGCTGTCAACAACATTCATGAACAGAATAATTCAGCGAATGGATTTACGATTAAGCGAATAGGACCTGTCAATAGTCTATATCCCAGAAACACAAAACGTAGTTTCAGATAGTTTATCACGCTTGCCGACAAAAGATAAAATGCCCAAAAGATAAATCGGATACCAATATATATTATTTATTTATTTATTTATTTATTATTTCATATTTATATACCACCCTTTTCATAATTGACATACGTTCAAATGTGGTTTACAAAGAAAGTAATTGAAATAAATACAACAGCAGTGACAAATTAACAAAACATAAAACATAAAACCTGTAAACCTAGAACATAAATAAGATATAAGAACTAAGAATGAAAGACAGTGATCGTAAAATCATTTAAAACACTAAAATAACAAAACACAAATTGGAAAGAATTAAACACTGAATGTATGTAACAAATTTCCATAAATGACAATGAGACATATAAAAGAACAGCAGCTTAAATGTCCCAAAATCTGATATATTTACTGATATCCATTATGTTGGATGAACAGATAAGTTTTAAGAGACTTCTTTAAAGCTCTTTGACTGTCGTAATATTACTGGTAAAAGAATCCACAACTGAGGTGCACATACAAAGAAACACCTGTCACCATAGCTCACTGTTCTACATCTAGGTTGCAAAGTGTCATGGTGTTATCTTGGGATCTGAGTGCTCGCCTAGGGGTATATAGTTCTAACATAGATTTGATGTACAATAGTGCCTGGTCATGTAGCGCTTTGTAGGTCAGTGTCAGAAGTTTGTACTTAATTCTACAGTCTATTGGCAACCGGTGCAGCTCTTTCAAAATAGGAGTGATATGACAGGAACGTGATCTTTGGGAAATGATACGAGCTGTCGTGATCTGTACAGTATGTAGTTTGTTTAGAGTAGTTTTGGGTACACCATACAACAGGGAGATACAATAATCAAGTCGAGATGTAACAGGGATGTTGACGAGAGATTTTGTGTCGTCACTAGTAATGTATTGTATAATGTGGCCAATTTGTCGTAACTGGGCAAAACTAGATCGACATACAGCGTTAATGTGACTTTCCATGTTCATCCTGGAATCAAAGAATGTGCCGAGATTTCTGACAACTGGTGACGGCTTAATCTAAGATGTACCGACGGTTACAGATATATCACCAACAAACTGTTCATTATGTTTTGACGAAAATACAACAACCTCGGCCTTGCCAGTGTTTAGCTTGAGCATGTTAATGTGCATCCAGGATACAATGTATGAAAGGCAGCTCTCAACACGATACGGAGCGTTGTCGTTGGATTTGAACGTCAGATACAGTTGAGATTCGTCGGTGTAGAAGTGGTGAGATAGACCGTGGTTTCTACAAACTGACTTTGTGTACATAATGTAGTTTTTCGGACCTAATACCGATCCCTGCGGTAGACTGTATGTCATGTGAACGGTCTCCGACAACTAGCCGTCGATACACACTGTTTGGTACCTATTGGTGAGATATGACGTCATCCACTTTAGAGGGGTACATATTTATCCAAAGTCCTGCTAAAGGCGATTTAGGAGGGTACCATGATCGATAGTATCAAACGCTGCTGATAAATCTAACAGAAGTAGCACAATAACCTTTTTTGGTCTAATTGCATTATGTCATTTTGCACTTTAATTGATGCAGTCTCAGCAGAATGAAACTTCCGATAAGCTGATTGGTTGGGTTCATGTAGGTTGTTTAAGGCAAGATGCGTTTCTATTTGTGCGTCCACTGCTTTTCTAGAACCTTCGATATAAAGGGCAGGTTTATAGTTTTCTAGTTGATTTTGGTCTAGTCCCGGTTTCTTCAGTAGAGGCCGTATTCGTGAAATTCATTTGAAAACTTCTGGGACATACACTGTTTCCAAAGATGTATTAACTATTTTTGTCAATATGGGTAGTAGTTCATTAATGCAAGATTTGAGTAGCCAAGTCGGTATTAGATCAAGCTCACATGATTTATTAGGCGACTTTAAGATGATACGTTTTATTGTCTGGTCAGATACTGGTACAAAATCGGTCAAAGTAGTCACAACAGATGTATCGGGAATTAGATCTATAGTAGATTCACTGATAATGGACAATGGGTTTTGTTCTATAATGTCACTTCTAATACCTTCAATTTTACTGATAAAAAAGTTACTGAAATCCTGTGGTAACTGCTGAGATGATGTGGATGAGGGTAAAATCGCTTCTTTAGATTCGTCGAGAAGATGTTTTGTAACCTTGTAAATAGGTAAATAAGAAAAAGGTCCTATAAACATTTCCACAGATATTAAAATTTTATCTACCTGTAGACAATGGCAAACAAGGTAAATGTAAATGTGACAAAAACACGGAGACGAGACATAACACACAAAAAGAAAAAAAACATCAGTTACTTCCTTGAAAAAAAGAAGACTTTTTGGTCGCGCCCAGAGGAAGCTATGTTATCAGAATATTAGGCTATTTTTGCTTCTTTCAGTAGTCTATTAACTATAGCACACTGTTCCCTATATAGTTGGTGGTCAATACAGAGTTTGGATTTACGCCAGTTTCGCTCCAGTTGCCGTTTGTGTTTAGCGTCGTGTAGTTCATCAGTATACCAGGCACAATCAGGACGCAGAAAGATACTTTTGGTGGGCATGTTTTTTTTCCAGAAGCTCTGATAATTCACTAGTAGACGCATCTACCAGTTTATCTTCATCAGTAATTTGAGAATGATCATTTAGTAGATTTGAGGATTTTATGTCACTTTTAAATGACTGAACATTGATTGTACTAAGCTTCCTGAAGGAAACAGTTTTTCTCACTGGTGCTGGCTTAGAGATTGTTGTCTTGAAAGTTACAGCTAAGTGGTCAAGTGATTCCTTACCTGAAGAGTCTGATACTCCAGGGTCGGTAATGTCCTACATGTGAAACAATGTTGTCTGTGTCTCTAGTTATTATCACATCGAGAATATGACCTCCTACATGCATTGGTTGGGTAACGTGTTGTTTCATACCACAAGCCTTTAGAATGTTCTCAAACCTTTCAGTATCACGGTTACTAGAAACATCTAAGTGGAAGTTCAAGTCTTCAACTATAATGATACTTCCTAAGAAAAGCTGGCCAGTCTTGCTCACGGAAGTCTTTGGTCTTATGTCCATTTTCCTTGGTTGGTGGCAGTCTGTATATGACAGCTAAGCGTACAGAAAAGTTTTTAACTGTAATGTTGCAGTCTAGGTACTCAAAGCTTAAGAATGATGATTCTTTGTCTACACTTGAGGAGATCAAACGGACGTCAGTTTCTTATTTAAGAATGATATCGACACCGCCAACACGTTTACCACCACCACCGTGAGGTACACGTTTGATGCGATAACCGTTTGGAATAAGTTCACTTAGGCAGGTTTTATCATCTTTGCTTCCAAGACACGTTTCAGTTATATTTAACCAAATCAAAATCATACCACTGTATATAATCACATAGAGAAAGCGTCTTGTTTTTCACAGATCTTGGATTTATACTGCATACAGAAAGGTATTTTTTTGCTTTGGTGGGTACAGGCTCTACTTTTTTAATTTTACTTAAATGTCTGTGTTTTGGATTGGACACATTAATGTTACCCTTGTTCACATCTATTGATACAGTTTGGATTGCCTGAGGGAGAGTAATAATTTTGTTAACATGAACACCTTTATTTGTGTCCCATACACGCCTGCATTTATTAAGTCCACCGCGAGAATCTCTATATCTCAGAATTGTTTTAATCTTGTGAGAATTGGAGGATTAGGTCTATCTAATGTTGTCAACCCAGTACTGTTTAGAGTATCATAGACAGAGACAATTTTCTGGGAGCTCAAAACAATGCAGCCTACACATGGCGCGAAGATATATTAATTGCGCCAATAAATAATGCAGATTTCGACATGTCACATTTAGCCCGCGCCTCTAACCGCGTAAACGACGATGATCACGGATACAATGTGATAGAACCGCCCGAAGGCAAGTAAAAGTACCGCATGAAAAGCGAGCAGTTTGCCGACGATTGATTAACAAATTGCTGGCCCGCGTAGCCAAAACAGACTTACTGACGCGGAAACACGGCAATTTATCATTAAAGATTATGTATTACATTACGTGTCCAACCCAGACAATGATCTCAAGTTACGTATTTACGTCCCATAACAAATAAGACACTCAGTTATCAAAGCTTATCATGAGACTTCCCCCGCAGGGTACAAAGAACATATAATGATTTAGCTAGAAAATATTAATGGCCCAAATCTTTTTAAGAAGTTAACACATTTATAGATCGTTGTCGTACAAATGCTAATTTAATGCAAATTACAGGGCCATTATAAAGAAATGAAAATACCAAACATTCCAGTTCCACTACCTACAACACATAGTGGACATTCATATATTTTGTCATTTACATGCCTTTTAAGTAATTATCCAGAAGTAATAGCCATCAAAGACGCAACCAGCGAAAGCGTAATAGCAATATTTTATGGGCTTATATTTTTGGTGGGGGTAACCTATACAAATCACAACAGATAACGGGTCTTGCTACACGTCTAAAATGTTTGAAGAAACTATGTCACCTTTGAATGTACACCACGTTAAAACTTATCTTAACAACCCTTCTAGCAATGGAAGATCTGAGAGGTTAAACTCTACTTTAAAATCCACTATCACCAAACTTATTGAGGACAATAAAACAAGTTGGGATTTAGTTTAACATCAAGGAGTAGAAGCGATAACATTTCATAGCAACGGTAGTTCAAAAATGAGCCCATACTTTATAAAACATGGTAGAGATATAATACTCCTAATTGAAAACCTTTAAGAACATCAATTACAATGTCTTGGGGAAAGATACCATGAAATTATGCTATCTACAAACCATCAAATATACCAACAAGCGAATTTAAATATACGTAGGGCTCAAAAAAAATGACAGAGCAAATAAGAAAAGAAAACGAGTCAAAATAGAAATTAAAAATCCCGTTTACCCTAAAAACGTAACCACAAGAAGAAAAAATCAAAATCGCTGGCTACCATATTTTATAGTAATTGACAAAATCTCAAGACAAATACGTTACAGTAAAGAACCAATTGGATGATCAATTAGTTACCACACATATTGACCATTTACGCCTTCAAATATTGAGAGCTGGGATATGCCGAAAAACGCAGAATAGGGACAAAGACCAATTAGGAAGTGTAGGTTTGTAGTACAGGCCAACCTTACAAGTAGTGACAGCTCACACGACGAACCATTCTCATCAAGCAACGATCGCGAGGATGATTTCCCATTAATTGAGCTAAAAGATAGGTTAATGAATGCTCAGTTCCAATCAGGACAAGCACAAATAGACTACGCGTCACAAAATGAATAACAATATATGACAAATTCCTATGAGCATTGCAACATATACCAAACTCTGAAAAGGTACAGGACAAAGGTATTTTACATGCAAGCCAAGTGAAAGTAACAACAAATTTGTGATGAGTCATTTAACGAAAATAGCAAACTCGACAGTTACCGCTTTGGAACGGTCAGTCGGCAATATGGGCCGACCGGGCTGCTTAACCCGGTTTTACAGAGCTCTAACCTCGCACTTCCTGATGGGTTTCTCAAATGCAAGCAATGAAAAGAAAATACACACATAAATCAGATAGCGCAACAATAGGGTCGCCGCAATTATTGACAGATCGTGAAGTTAGTATGATAATTATAACTGCACTGCCCCGGAGACATTAGCAATGTAAAGAACATAACTGCATAGCTAGGGAAGTAATACTGAGTTCACAAAAATGACTTTTTTGCCAAGTTATAAACGAAGCGATTTATTAGTTGCAGCGTAAATCCGTATATTTCTTACATGAATTACACTTGGATATTGAAGACGCGCGTACCGAAAAAGATGAAATAATCGACGTTTCACACCGATGACCTTACATGACACTTACATGTCAAAGTAGTAACATTCTTGGATGTGAATGTTGATACGTCATAACAAACAAAAAATAAACTTCTAAAACAGGAAAGTTACCAGAAATACATACAACTACCTTTACGCCGACATCCAACAGATACACAATTTAAAGTGTTACTTTTCAGTGATAAATAGTAGTACTTTCAAATTAGAAGTTATCTCAGTGTTAATATATTTTCGGAGAGACGATCCACTCGTCCAGATAGGAGCGAATTGGGACACCTTTTCTCGTCATAGCTGACGACTGGAACAAGCAGGAACACTTTTATTAACGCCGGCAGCCGCGAAAAGTGTTTAAAAATTTACGCATACTATGGACATTTAAAATCTTAATTGTTTTCACTATCTACACTACATGAAAATGTTTTTGAACATTTAAATTTAAAATTAGAGTTGTGTTATAAATATATACTTAATCATCATTTTCGACATTTCAAAAAGTATTTTGTTTATTGCATTTTATTACAATGCACTGTTTCAAGTTTATTAGTAATATGTTGGGGGTTTGTTCCTTTTGAATTTGGTTTTAATTTTGCATTTATTATATGTTACATTTAATTTGATTTATGTTTGAAGGGATTTGGATTTTATCAAATATATATATCACAATTTGGTTTGTTTCATATTATGATATATGTTTATAGATGAACAGTAATGTAAGAAAGAGAAAAAGAGAGAAAGAGAGAGTCCAAAAAATATTACGATAAATCTTTTTTTGGGGGGGGGGGGTGGAGTTTGTTTTATATAACGGTGAGGGTTGTGATGTAATATTACCATATTAATTAGTTTTCAGTTAAATAATAATTGGTTAGTTTAGCTGCATCTAGACAAAGGCAAACAGTGTACATGTAGATGTGACAAAAAACAGAGACGAGACAAAACACACAGGAATCGTGGAAACGAGGTACTGTATTAATTACACAATTGTCAAAAATATATGCGAGCTCAGTTCGGATAAGAAATTAGTTTAGACTTTATATATATTAGGAGTGCAGAATGGGAGAAAAGAAGAATGAATCGAGATGAGCGGAGAGGAGTGTGCATCTGGACGAGTTAGAGAGAGAATTCACGCCTCACGGTTTTTAGATTATAAACTTTCCAATAATATATAAACCGTAATCATGGGATAAGGTTGCGTTCTACTATGGAGCCCGTAACGCTACAATACTGAAGTTGAAAACATCTCTTTTGTCATAAATTTAAGTAGAACGTTGTCATTGGAAATAGCAATCTCAGTGTCAAGAAATGCTGCATTTAAAAGTCAGGTATTTGCTCTCTTAAGGGTAAGTTCTTGAGGGTAAATCAGAAGGGACACTTGTGAAAAAAGGATTATCTATTATCGGAATATCGTCAAAATAGCTTGACGTTGAATTGAAACCTCTATGAGGCTTTGGTTAGGAGGGATAGAGTTTACATGAAGTCACGTTCAAAGCAGTATAAAAACAAATCTGTAATTAAAGGTTCACGGTTGTTTCTCATAGGAATACCAATGTCTTGTCTAAAAAGGTGTCACCGTATTTTATGTTAATATTGACTAAAGGAAACATATTGCTTCAGAAACATACGTACAATTCCAAACAGTAAAAGACAACGTTGGTAAAAAGGCATCCCATTACTTACACGCAATGTATAGACGTTGCTTTTTTCAGTAAGCGTTATCAATTTGGTCTTTATAAATAAAGTCATGACGTAGTGTTTAGCGTAGAGAAACTATAATTATTAACTGCAGAACAATGTCATTTTAATGTACAAAACTGTAGAATTTTTTAGACCAAAATGTTAATTCCTAAATATTCATATACTTTGTTTCACAATATTTAATAACGTGATTACGAACGGCAGTGAGGCTAGAAGTAAGTAGTTTAGATAAGTGAGTGGTGCTTTGTTAGAGCTGGCATTAGGTATAAATCGTAACTTTTATGGTGTTTTATGAATCTTAGGAATCCAGTACAGTAAGGGAAGTTTTTCTTGCTTTGTTTCGATCTTGATATTAAATTCATGCAATATATGTTTTATGTGTCAATGACTGTCTGAATGTCATCGTCGGTGCTAATGTAAGAACTGGTGGTGGATAACTCAGCACTTAGTAAATTTTTGTAGTGTAGTCGTCAGACGAAAAAAATGTTGATTGTGGATTTGTCCGCAGGTAAAAGTACAACTTTATAGTGGATATTCTGAAAGGGCTGTTTTAGTTGTTTTAAGTGATAAATAGCTTTCTAAGGTAAGCTAGAAAGGAGGGAGCGATATAATTTAAAGTGATTATTTGATATCATAAAAATGTCTTTCTTTCAAGTGATAAGTGCTACTGTATTCGTGTTTAACTCTTACACAAACGTTTAGAAACATATTTATTGCATCAGCTATTTCATTGCAACAAAGGTCAAAGTCAGTTTCAACTAGCAGGCGATATTTCAGGCCCTCAAAGAATATGTTTCTTATTTTATTTTAATCGACGATGTTTAAATCCATTGTTATGATATAACCAAAAGGTAAATAACAGGAAGGTGAGGTTAAATAGTTACGATAACCATGAGAAGGTTAAGATCTGCTACAGTTTGGTTGTAATTAAAAATTATACCTCTAAAGGGTTTATTTTGTTTCTTTTTAACAAATCGTTGCTTTTTCCTTGTTTTTTTTAAGTAATTGGAAATTATAGGCGTTGTAAGTTAAAGACAAAAAGCGATTAATGGTGTGCATTTATGCACGTAGTTCACAATTAATGTCCGGTTATTTATCTCGTCAAAGCTACACCCTGTGATTTGAATCTAAATCCCGACTGCATAATTAATTTCCGAACTTTAGACTAGGATGATAATGATACTTGGATGATAATGATGGCTTAATCAACAACCCGGTTTAGTGCGCAGAAAGCAGTAAGGCACGGAATATCGCAAATATGTAGGCCGTAAAACACTCGTTCTAGTAATATTGTGTTATTTGATGCATGCCTGGGAACAACTGACGCGTCTTATCGGCTTTGACATACTTATTTGTTTCCATTTTCACAACACTTTTTTCCAGCCATGGAACTGACAGTTCGTAGTGAGAGAATATTTTAAAACAAAACAGTGACGTATAAAAATAACATGTGAATGACGTTATACAATAAAGCACTGATGCCATATGTCAAAACTAAACTGTACAATATATAAATACGAAGGATATTATCGAATTTTAGAAAACAACTCAAACCAGCTAAAACAAAATTTGAGTTATTATGATTATGGGTAATGACGTCCATAAGTAATACAAGAAAAGGATAAAACATTAAAACATCAAACGATATTTAAAAGTATGATTTGAAAATAAAATGCATTATTTGACGCACGCCAACGACGAGAGCTTACAACTGAAGTGATCTGAAAATATTCACCTTGCAGGTTAATGACTCACGATTGATGCTTATTGTTCTGATACTACCGAGTATTAAAGCAGAATAAGCTGATAAATACGTTCTCACGCATTCAACTGGCGCACGCCAATTATGATAGGATGTAGGGTTTATCCGCAAACGGCATATTATATAAAACATGTTAACAAAATATCGAAGCTATACCTACTGAGTAATCTCAAGTCTGCAAGGACATAAATATTGGTCAAGTTGTCTAATATATAAAGGGCACAACCGAAAATATAAATATAATTCTAACTATGATTTTCCAAATTATGACATTTAAGTTATGGTATTTATGAAGATTCGATGATCTATCCGGTCAAATGTAAGTAACGTATTATTTTTAGCAATACATGTGATTAGGTATGTAAAGATGCATAAACGCTAATGAGACCCTTGATTGTTTAATTTTATACAAAATATTTACAAAAATGCACAATGACCTACGCCAAGCTGCAATATTGTTGTCATAATGCTATTAAATTTTGAAGCAATAAAATCATTACGGTGGAAGAATTTCTAAAATATGCCTTCCTTAATTTGTGGCATCTAAAAATATCATCAATAAAATCCCTAGTTACTTCAAAAAAAAACCAATGATTTGTTATAAGAACAAAAAAAAACTTAGGTCTTAGAGATTTTTAATTACAAACAGACTGTAGCAGACCTTAACCTGAAAGATCTTTCTTAAGATTCTTGTAACTGTTCAACTTCACCTTTCTGTTATTTACCTTCTGGCCATATCATTACTGGGGATTTAAACATCATCGATGACACTATAAATTAAGAAAATTACTCTTTAAGGGTCCGAAATATCGCCTGCCAGATGAAATAGATTTTGACCTTTGTTGTAATAAAATAGCTGATGCAATGAATCTGTTTGCCGATCGCTGGTGTAAAAGAGAAAACACGGATACAGTAGCACTAAATACTTGGAAGAAAGCCATTTTTAAGATAATAAAAAATCGCATTAAATTCTACCGCTCCCATCCTTCTAGTTTACCTAAGAAACCTTTTGATCACTTAAAACATCTAAAACAGAACTTTCAGAATTTTCACGACAAATTTGTATTTGTACCGGCAGACAAAGCTTCAAACAACATAATTTTGTCTGACGACTATATTATAATAATATATATTTTCTTTAACATTTAAAACATTTCCATACGATGCAGGATGGTTTATGCCTTTCTGCATCAGTGTATTTTATCTACTGTACATATGTTTATAGTTTACTTTGTTGCTACTTGTTATGTATGTATATAAGTTTATTGTATCTGTTTTAACTCCCGATGCAGGTGCTTGCTGTTAGTTGTTTCACTTTGACGGGATATTGTTATTTACACTGTTTGTTTGATAGAAAAACCTTCAGGAAGTGCGAGGTTGGAGCGCTCCACAAACCAGGTTTAAGCACCCCAGTCGGCCCTTTTGCCGATTGACCGTTCCAATGCGGTAACTGATGTTTTTTCTTTATGTGTGTTATGTCTCGTCCCTGTGTTTTGTCACATTTGCATTTACCTTGTTTGCCTAACATTGTTAGCCTTTGTCTACAGGTAGATAAAATTTAAATATCTGTGAAAATTTTGATAGGACCTTTTCTTATTTACCAATTGTAAGGTTGAATATATAAAAAAAAAGGAAGCAGAACGTGGTAAACTATCACCAATGTATGGATAATTCACGACAAGTTGGTCTTTATTCAATTCCTTCATGCCTCCGAAATCCAGCCTTCTTATAACTCTGGATGCTGTTGCAAGTTTTTCAGGTTTACAAGTTGTGTTCCATTGAATGTAAAATTTATGACGTTTGAACGAAAACAGGGAAATTAAGGTTATTCATTAACAAAGTATGCTGTTTAAAGAAAAATATAAAATTTAAATTTTAAACGGTGTAGATTTAATGTTTCATGGTTCAGTAAAATCTGCAAATCTATATGTGTGGATCAATACAGTAAAACAAATGCATTAACTTGTACAGTGCGGACTATGAAACACACATTTAAGCGGACAGAGTTGGGTTTGAATGCATTCACGATGCCGGTACGATACCCCCAGACAAATAAATGTTTGTAAATTGTTAGAATAAAGTCTTTTTGCACATTGCTGCCTATTACAAGCTACCAAAATTTCAAGTTTTTAATAAATCATTCCATGAACTTTTTATATTTTAAATGATCATCTAGACAAGTGGTAAAAGTATGGAAAATCATTAAAAATATGACATTTCTTTATTTTCATGAGTACTGCACTTTTACTTGTTTACGTTCATATATTTCATTTTTTGTACAGTAGCTTACTGTCGGAACATATATCTTTTTGTAAGAGTGAATCTGTAAATAAACAGTATGGAATGAATCAGATTGTTTGTGTATAACTTTTTTTCAGACAGGATTCGAAAATCTTATAACTTTACCTTTCCTTTGCTTGCATACGACGAAGACAACCATACTAACAGCCACAAGTACAATGACACCAGAAACTGCGCCCACAATCAACGCTACGTTGAATGATGATGATTCAGGTGTACTATCGTTCCCTAGAAACATGTATCAGTACAACACTAAAGTTTAAATACAGTATAAATTAGGCGTATTATTTTAGTTTTCTCTTAATTACTTACACACTGTCATTGACAACCAGATAAGCTGAATAATTACTAGCAGGCAACACTCTTTCAGACCACATTTAGTGTGTGTTTTTTTCTGATGATGTATTTATTAATGATTACTGAAAAATAGGTCTTATATATTTAACATGCAATCCATATGACTTTCGAATGTCGCCTTGGTATTAACTCTTAAACATGTTCAGTGCACAGACATATGTACACCAATCTGATTTGACATATTGTCAGGATCAATGAAATATCGCATGCGTCCAACAGTTACCGCCTTAAGGTACGAGGTCGGTAATTGTCCCCGCATCAGAGCAAAAGGTTAGTAGTATTTAAGATAACTATACCTTTAGTTGTGGTGAAGTTCATGATTGTCGAAAAGTTGCTGCTTCCACCCTCAGTGTTGTAAGCAAACACGCGCATGTGATGTAACGTGTTTTGTCTTAAAATGACCAGAATAATTTCTGTAGCTCGCCTGTCCAGGCCGATGTACACAGACGTCTTGTTAATCCACGTTGTAAGGTCGGTACTGATCTGGACCACCAGGGTCTGGTTGTAGCCTCCGTGGAATCCAGGTAACACAGTCAGTATCACTTGACCGAGTGTGATATTGAAGTTGCCTATGATGGAAGGCGGTTCAGGAGGCCCTTCAAGATAATAAGCAATATATTCAATGGCATGTTTTCATGGCTATAATATGTTTATAATGTTTTGCACAGTCCTTCACGTCCATTCCTTTTATTATTTAGTTCAGTTTTAAAATTTGGCGGGTTTTTTTTGTGTGTGTATTTCTGATGAAGCAGCCACAGTGAATAATTCATTAACTGTTTACATATCCGTAAAATTTATATTCAGAGTCAACTAATTTCACTAAATGTTATCAAGTTAGAATATTCAAGCAACTTTAAATGAGAACCAACCTAACATCCCGAAATGTTCTGAGGTATGCAGGTATGATCACGTGGCTGATTAATGATCACTCCTAGTATTAGACCCTTATATTTATAATTGGTTTAGGAAATGCTTATGGGGTGACCTCACAGCTTTGAGAAGCGATATTATTTTTTACGTTGACGTTAATGTTTATGCTAAATGTTTATGCTATTTTAGCAGTAAAATGGCCATGTTGTTATATATCTATTATGGTGTTTGGTTTCTATTTTTTCTAAAATAACAACCATTAAAAACAGTAAACACAAGAATTGTGACAAAAATCGCAAAAAGGGCAGACTTCACTAATTATCAAAGATTTATACAGAAACATTTTAATGTGTATGAAATTTCTTCGTCATTCAAGTTTTGTTAGGATTTAAACTGTTTCGTTGTACTTTTATAGTTACTTTGTACATAGTGTCTGCGCACTTAATAAAGAAATGATCTGACAATTCGCGATTGATATGCAAGCTAATTTCCACGCATACTGTACTGTAGTTAAGCTTTGTCCATCCGTTTTGAATTTTTAGATAGATAATTAAGAAAAGGTCCTATCAAAATATCCATACATATTTAAGTTTTATCTACCTGTAGACAAAGGTAAACAGGGTTAATGTTAATGTGACAAAAAAAATCGTGTGACCTCGGTCAAAAGAACACGGAACTGCGGTCAAATGGCGCTAATGTAAAAGTGCCAAATATGAATTTACAGATAGATACCTAATCCATTTTGTTTCGGTCTGAAATTGAGGTGCTATGAATAACAGAAATATACATTTCATATGGTTAAACATATGTCTACATTTAATGACCAGTAATAACGACTTATATGCGCCTTGCAGTACATACTTGGATCAATACATACAAAGTAAGTGAACATGAATACGAAACAATATCGGTACAAATTAACGTTGTAATGACCGAAAATGACCAACAAAGACATGTATATACCAAGAATTCGGGAAAAAATATTAAAGTGTGAAGTATCGTGTATTAAGCGTATTTTATGGATGGATGATTTGGATTATGATTCATTTATAAAAACAGGACCTGTACATATGCTACGTGAGTGGTTCTGTTTATTAATGTAAGTGATGGTCCGAGGTATAATATTGTCAAGGCTCATGTATGCGAAAACATTTTCTTGTGTTAACTGCTCTATTTACAGCATTCTTTATTTTCCGGCGACTTTGATCAACTTTTTTGTCTTAATGCATAGGAGGTCCAATAGAATTATCCCACCCTGGTATTGAAGACATATGTGTCCTTATTTGGTGACCAGCGACTTTAATTGTAGGGGATGATGACGTCGTGCAGCATCGAAAGGTTGTATATGAGCTTTTAAGTTCTTTTTTTAAGATAAAAATATCGAATTTTGCTATATAATTTTGCTAATTTGTTTAAAATACCGTTTTAACACACGCTTCATTTAAAACAGTAGTATATGCATGTGACAATTAAGACACATTGTAATATCAGTTTAGGACATATGTGTTGTATGAATTTAACATAAGATTTAAAACAATTCTACAGCCCAAATTGCGTGTTAGTTTTATCCTCCTAATTGCGATACCCTTTATCCATAACAGTGCTACAATCACAGTAACAATAATCGGACAAAGAAAACTATATCACTGTTTGACATCCATAGTGCCACGACACGCGTAAACTCGATGAGTGCAAGTAAGTAAAACACAGTTAAAGTAAAAGTCGGGCTTCCAGTCGACTGACAGTTCCATTTTTATAATGCCTCGTCACAGTTTTGTCGTAACTTTAACATTGTAAATACGTGTGTCCTGTGCCTTTTGATATTTAAATACATGCGGCTATGTGAGGGTTATAAAAAACGTCATGGTGAATGTAATCTATGTAGTGATTTATTTCATTCTATCATTACGTGTGTTAATCTTTGACGTACACTGGATTTTATTAATTCAATTCTATCTATACATATAGAGTATGCTATTATTATTTACCTTTATTCTCTGGTCAGTTTTTCCATTGATTTAAACATTAAATTTCCTTCAGCATTAATAATTTTGTGTAGTTATTCTATAAAACTAATACTTATTTCTTAACCCATACCCAAGTTTGTAGGCATATGTAGACTACGTATTCATTACACTTACAATACACCATAACTTAGAGAGTTTTGTTCCAGAAGTACATGTTTTCTTTTCACTGCTGGCAGTTGAGAAACCCATCAGAATGTGTTAGGCTATAGTTTTAGATTAGGATTATTTAGGCTTCCTGAAAATACTTGACAATGACCTTGAACTATAAGTAATGCCCTTTAATTTGACAATGACAATGGTAGTTGTACTTTACACATTTCAAGTTTGTTTTTTGGGCATATTATCGTCCTACCAACAGCATTTCAGTTATCTGGAGACGGTACCATGTCAAGTGTATGCCTGAAATATAGTGAAGTACCAATGTGAAAGACATTTTTTACAAATAATAGAAATATATGTTGTAGGTTGAGAAGCAGATTAATATAGTGTAAGTCTTGGGGTCCGAGTGTCACGCTCAAGCGGAGCTTAAAACAGCGCTCAAATGCCTGGAGGCACCATTTCGTGTGCCGCAAAATCGTGACAGTGAAAAGGTCTCGGATACAAGCGAAATACTTTTATGCTGGTGTAAACTTTAAAAAAAATCAAACTTAACATTGTAATAAAGTAGAAGCAAATGTCATATCAATTTAAACCTACAATCCTTTTTGGCTATTCATAAATTGTAGCGAGGCAACAAAACCATCGGTGACAATTGTTCGACTTCACATCTAAATTGAAACATTTATCGGCAGGAATACATTTAAGTAGCTTTACAGCGTTTTAGTAATACTTCCAATTTCAGCCAATCAGAAACCTCGTTACATCATAAATTGGGATTTCATGTAACCTGGATGTACAAAAATGTATTAACTATATCGAGACAAAGAAAAACGGCTATGTACCTTACTGTTCTCTTTATTATTCATATTTATATGCATTTATATCGGCTGATATATGGAATAAGGGGCGACAGAGGCATTTTGTATGATGATTGCAGATATCAATAGATAAAAGACTTTGATGACAAAATCTAACTTTTTGCATTCGCCGAAGTTTTACTATCAAATAGTTTACGAGCGTTATGTTCTCAAACTAAATGGCAAGTTTAGATCAAAGACGGCCGACTGTTTAAGTTTATCACTTGATTAAAAAGAAGTATAAAGGTGTGTTATTTACGTTATAAACATAAAAGCAAGCATGATGAGGCCAATTGTATTTTCAATCAATTTAAATGTTCTTTGAGAGATGTATACTGTCCAATAAAACGGCCTCTTTTAGTCACGACCTTAGGGCGTATATTGTGAAAGCAGAGGAAAATAAGCCGTCAGGTGATGACTTGTTAATTGGCTGTAGGACTCCGTGTGTTTAGGTTCTCTCAACAAGCTTTGTATTTTGTTTTGTTTTTAAATATTCCTAGATACGATTTCATCAGAAATGCAAATATGGCCGTCTTTTGAGAAGGGTCGTCCCATGTGCAGACAATATTAATAGTTGCCTTAAATTTAATTTAAAACTTCAATTGTTGCAAAGATTGTTGCTTAAAATATAGTAGAGAGTCATAAATGTGTGATAAGAAAACCACTAGCAAGATGCTTTAAAGGGATTTTTGTTCAGAAGTCAGGTAGACATTTTTCCTCAATTTGTAATTATCAACCCCATGTATAAGATAAAACAGTTATAGATATGAAGCTGGGTATTCATGGTCTGATAGAAGAACCATTAAATCCTCAACCTTTAACGGTGGAAGGTGGCCGGGTCAGAAATAATCCGCCTGCTTAGAAAGTATGGAGTAGAATCGAGAAGTAAAGATACTACAAAGATCGATCATCACCCTTAACAATCAATTTTATTATAGTTATGAAAACTTTAGAATTTTATTTGACCTGTCAAAAGGCAAAAGGTATTCATTATATCAAAAACTTTTTCGTCTTTTGATACAAAGGACTAGCAAGATTCATTGTCTACCTCATATTTGCAATCATTCGTGAGAAAGAGAAAAAAAACTGTTCGATCACTTATGAATAAACTTCACACTGTCAGTCGCTATTTCGTCGAGGCTATCAAACTAAATAACTCTAACGTATTTCATGGCTACTTCCATTTTCTTGCAGATACAGTAGGTTAACAGACTACAATCAATGTTGTTCTTGTGACTAAGGACCAAAATATTCAAAGTAGTTTTTGTGACTAAGAAACAAAAAATTCAAAGTAGTTCTTGTGGCTATGGACCAAAATATTTAAAGTAGTTCTTGTGACTAAGGACCAAAATAGTCTAACTAGCGCTAATAACAAATATACTTGCAGCATGACACACATTTAAAAGAAAACAGTGCAAGTCTGAGGCGGTCGATGCAAATTCAACATTGTAGTGATTGCTTTTTCTTTGAAATCTTTAATAACTAGCCTCTGAGCAATGAGCTTGAAAACATATGCATTCAATTTGGAAATATAGCTCTCCGTAGAACGTAAATTAGACCCCGATTGCGATCGATATAAATCCCAATATTTGTTTGTGGTGGAAGTCTTCCGACATTGTACGAATCATAATCGGATACGAGCACGTAAAAATCCCGATATTCTCGCAATATGAATATTCACAACGCATGCGCAGTTCATCGTTAGTGCAATGGCGAATGTATAAACATGGCACTGCTGAATCGAAAAGCTTGTTCGACTGAATTGAAGAGATAGTTTCGAGAGAAAAATGTGCTAGGATAAAAATAACATAGGATAATTTAACAGAACTTGAGTCAGTCGTAGGACGAATGTAGAAAAAGGATTTTACTTAACGGCCACAGCTAGAAGCGACCAGCATACAACAACTTAATATTAGGTCAGTATTCTACTTTCGCTTTCTCAGTGTCTGAAAACTTGTTAAAGTCTTTTTGTACGCATACGACTGTGTCCTATTTGTTTGGCCCCCGAGTTTAGTCCTTCATTAAAAAATGCCATTTAAAGCAACTTACTGCACAGCTTGTAATGTTGTTTATGTACAGACCCTTAAGGAATGGTAATACAAGACTTTTATTCAGATGCTCACACATATATTCTCCGACAACAACTACCCTTTAATAGGTGCATACAATAATCTTATAGGTTTAGAGAGGCGGGGCTTATTAGCCAATGTGCGGGTTTAGCCACGAGGGGCTTATCATCCCAAGGAAATGGCCTAAGAATTTGTCCTCTGATAAGCTTCGACGTTTTAACACACACGTTTATTATAACAGGTATTATTATGACCTGTAAAATTAAACACGTTGTTTCAGGTCTACCAAACACGCTTACATAGTTTAATTGTTCTAACACACGATATGATTTACTAACAACTAGCTTACTTATAAAAAACGCTCACAAATGACAGGCATTATTATGGCCCGTTTTTCAAAGCACGTTTCAATAATCCTCCCTGTACCGCTCTGGCTTGCGACGTTGTCGGTCCGAACGTCGGAGAGGTGATTTGACTTTGTTAGGAAGAAGGTTGCTATCAGGATGAACAGCGTTGCGACCACGTTCCGTTGGCGTTGGATTGTCGAAGTTACTTTGTATTGGGACTAGCTTGTGTGGCGAATAGCGGGTTATTTCTCGATCCTCCTAACGTACTGTTAAAATCGACCTTTTCAGCGGACGACATAGCCTTGTTTATGGGTAAATGGTGTTGATAGCCTTTTTTCACTGTCTGTTTTACCAGAACAGGGTCACCCTGTTGTAATGGGCAAGGTTTCGCGTTTCGTTTGACATCAGCGTACTGTTTGTTCTTGAGTTTGAAATTTGTGTCTCTTTGACGCACCGATTTGTCGTTTCTTGGCATTGAGAATTTCGGCAGTTGTGTTTTCATTTTTCTGTTAAACATGAGTTCGAATGGTGTCTGGTTTGTGTTTGAACCTGGACTACTTCTGTAGCTTTATGAGAAACGCTGTTAATTCGGATTAAAAGCTTTTCCCAGAAGCTGATGCAGTTTTGATAGTTTTTACCAATGGTTTCCTAAAGGCTTCAGCAGTGCCGTTGGCTTTCGGGTTAAGTGGGGTTATTTTCCGGTGTTTAAACCCAATGTTACTTGCAAACTCGGCGAACTCATGGCTATTGAACGGTGCTCCGTTATCACTTTGACGATATTTGACTCAGAAAACATCCCAAAAATTGTTTCAAGATGTGCGATGACGTTCGACGCGTTCAAGGTTGACAGTTTTTCTACTACTGGGTATATGCTGTAATCGCATATAACAACCATTAACTATTCACCTGTGTGTGTCCACAGAAATCTACAGACACTTCGTTCCATGGACCATTTGGTAGTGGACTTGACTTAATTGGTTCCGGTGTCGAGTGTGGCGATGCGGACATACATGGGATGCAAGTTTTGCATTGCTCATCAACCAGTTTGTCAAATTATAGGAACCAATATTATTCAAGAATTAATGTCTTGGTCCGGTTTCGTCCCTGGTGTCCCTCGTGTGCGAGGTTAACGACGTGTCTCTGCAGGCTGTCTGGGAAGCAAAACTTCGTGCCTCGTAAAAGAATAATTCCGCTATCAGTTGAAACGATTGACAGTTCTTCTGACAACTGTTGATTACAGTTGAATCTGGCATCTCCTGAGCATGTTTGTTTAGGCTACGTGCTATTTTGTAATGCGTCTATAACGCATGTCAGCGCACAGTCTGTGGACGTCGCGGTTGCCACGGCACTGTGATTAAATGATCTTGGTACCGCGGAGTTGGCTATAAATCTGAGGGATTGGGATTGGGACTAGCCGGCATTTTTGCCGATACTGCGCAGCGACATTTCTATCATTATAGCACAGGGGCACTTATGAGGTGCCCAGGGACTGAACCTGGCCGGTCCATTATACTGACACCGACGAGTCAGCCGTAATCCTGTCCCCTTAGCCCCGAGCGTTAGGAGGGAAGCCACTACTACCAATTTTAAAGTCTTTGGTTTGACCCGGCCAGGGTTCGAACCCACGACCTCCCGATCCGCACGCCGACGCTGTAAATCTGATATATTTATCCGCGATGCTCTTGCTTGATTGCCCATTAACTGTATGCCTTGAACAAAAATCAGCGATCATTGATTTCCCGGGATTATGTTATACCGTGAAATTGTATGTGGTCAGTCTCAATCTCCACTTTTCAAGTCGAGCAGATTGTATGAGGTTAACGTTTTAAGCACATATATTATTAGTTTCCAGTCGGTCACTAACCGAAATCTTTGTTCATACAAATATATATGGAAATGTTCACAACCCCACACGCACGCTTATATTTCACGTTCTATTTGGCTGAACCTCTGCTCTACTGCGATAACGATATATGCTGCCATAAGCAACTACTGTATTTCTTGAACACTCCCTCAGGGCTGCCAATATAGCCAGCTTGGTTTTCATTTTCCCCTTATTTTTGGCACATTACTGTTCATAGTAATTAAATGCAAAAAATGTTTCTTAAAATTTTGTTATTAAGATACACCCCAGGTCAGAGACATGACTTTATTCCGCATGGCATGGGTTTGCATTCCATTGAGTGACAACTTCATTTGGGTAGATCTTTTAGTTGTGATGGACTGGTGGTTCTACCCAGACATAAATCTGGGTTTTCTCCTACCATCCTTCGGGACTTGTATTACCTACCATCCATTAAGTGTCTGTATATAAATAACAACAACATTACAAGTAGTAGCTAAAAGTTGCCAATATGAACATAGTAAATAAAAAACATTTAGTGTCTTTATATGTTAAAAAAATATTTTTTATTACAAAATAAGAGATATGGAAATTATGTTGTCTCCCAATATTGCACATATTTTATTAAAATGTGGATTTACATTATATAAGAAAAACAGGTCTTGTTATTGTTATTTTTATCGTTAAGTCAATGATTCAAAATGTAAAATATGTTGTTGTTTTTTTCTGTGCAGGCTCCAAAGACACAAAAAGTTACTGGTGCGATGATGGTGGCTTGTGGATCAAGGTATGGGAAACAGCAAACTGTTTCAATCTTCTGTCTGACATGTCTATCTCAAATACTTATATAGAAACTATTTGATAACTTACATCGATTTGAAAATCAAATAAATATTTAGCATTTTACAGAATAAATTTCGTGCAATCTAAATATAAACAAGTACAAGACACAGCAAGTTGGTAATTCGAAGACAAAACGTGTTATGTCTACTTGCACTCATTTAAATCGTCTTTAACTGCCTGATTTTAAACCTTGACATTCATCATGACTACATTGTATGTGCATGTAAGAATTTGATTTGCCATAATATTTTATTAGATTCAAACATGTTAGAAGTTTAATTGAGAGAAAATCTTACTAATATATAGATTAAAATTGTTTTTAATGTTCCCTGCTTACCTTTTAGCATGTAAATATGTTAGTTAAAAGCAAGTGGCTCTGGCATTTTGTCTTAATTACCTATAATCATCTAATACTGTCACGACATTGCTATCAAGCTTTTAATAGTATTGTTAATAACAGAATAATGTTATTCTTTATTTGGTGCTGTACTAGGTTATTTCATGTTATATCAATAAGAATATATGACAACGACACACTTAAAATACTTGTTATATGTGTAATATATTATCATTCATTCAAGTGATCCACATTACTTTTTAATTTCCAATAAAGGTACTTTAAACAACCAGGCAAACGATTGCACGACATTATCGTGACTTAAGTTAAAACGCACGTGTAAAACCCAAACACTAGAAAATCAAAACATTTTGAGAAAATACATGTTGACCCATAAAAATGTAATAAGCATTCATATAGTAACCACCCAATATTATTATTAAACAAATTTCAACAAGAAATTGCACTAGATTCTTCATACAAACATAATAAACAATATTTTATTACTCTCAGTACAGGCTTGTAACTTTTTGTCTGTGTTGTACTTTCTCCATTTTTTCTATGTTTATCAAATCATAACTAAAGTGATTTAATGCATACTTCTGTCCCTCTAATAGACTTAAAAATATTAAAATTAAAAATACAAAAATAAATACCAAGTAAGTATGAACAGTAAATTACAATGTTAATCCCTTACTGACATATTTATGAAAAAATGTAACACTCTGAGGACTACACAGTCATAAAGCTGGTCTAATAACTATTTTTATTAGGTAAATAATTCAAGTAGCATACTTATAGTAGTAGCATACTTATAGTAATTGTTCAACAAAGTAAGTTAACAATGACATTCTTTGTAAAAGTTAGTTTTGTCCGTATAAAAGTAACTGAATACTTCAAATGGCACAATGAATTAATATAATGACTTAATTCCTCCACAGATACCCAAGCACAGACTAACAGTATTCTTTAGATGATATAATGTTATATACAAAGTGATTTAACCGGCACATTATATCAGTTTATTTGCCCATGTTAGAGGGGACACTCGGATCCCTTATTTTTCCTACAAATAACAGTGTGTGATTTTCATTCAAAGTAGTCAGCCTTCTGTGTTGACGGGTTTTTTTCTTTCATAATATTGTACTTCGAAGAAATCTCTGTCAGGAAAAAGTTACAGTCATTCCTGAATGATCATTCCATGCCTTCCTCTGTCAGCAACATCCCTTCTTCTGACTGTTGTTTCAAAATCACTAAAACAATAAACCAATCAAAACAAATAAACACTCTCAATGGACACATGTTAAGAATATATCATATATATCTGTAACATTTAAAGAAAAAAGTTACAGCGTTTTTTGGTTGGTACAATGTTTTACAGACATGCACTAGTGTTGCCAGTTTTGTCCCCCCATGATACCACACAATCATGTATGTACACTACTCACATAGTGCAGGCTTTCTACTGCCTCTTCACAAAAAATAGTAAGGTCATGTTTTTTACGAAAACGTAGGGCAATTAATAAGGAATTTCTTACTAGTTGAATTTGGGATAACCATTACTTCTTACGTTATTGTCATTATGTTGCCCACCATAATCCATTGTTCTGTCCATGCTTGAAAGACAGGCACCCCTGATCAATATGTCTGACTGGCCAAGAGACCGTGTTACTTTATAAGATAGATATCCCAATGTGTACCAACTAGCACATCTTAACTGCTATTTACAAGAAATAGAGAAACTGAAACTACAACTAATTAAATATTTTGAGGTTCATGTCACATTTTCTTTTCTGAAAGTGAAAAGTATGAATAATAGGGCTATTTCCGAAAAAGGTATGGAAAGGTAGGACTCAGTTGAAAAAGTAGAAAAAGTAGGGACCAGAAGAAAGCCTGTATAATGAGAGCATTAGTAATAATGATGGGGACCAACTAGCACATTTTCGAAGACTTTGGCATGACATGTTCTGTGATGGAACCATGAGCCAATTGGGCTGTTGGTTTACAAAACTACTGTAACAAATATACAAATGTTTCTACAGAGAAATAGCTGCAGGCTGCATCTTAATAGTGCCAAGTCAAAGTTTTACATCAGACAAACAGAATCACACATGGGTGAAAATCAGCACTTAGGTATTTAAATTGGTGTGTCACTATCATGCCAATTAGTGTATTGTTTGTGACTGACAAACACAAAATAAGCACTGCAACACTTTTTATCCTCACCAGCGAACAACAGCAGACTAGTTTGAAAGACAGCTGGTTAATATATATAATCTAGTAGTCAGAGGTTATACTTTATTCCACTATTTATTGTGATTGATCAAGGCCTTGCTGTTTGGAACAAAAAAAGTACAAGAGAGCTATAATGACCCCACATCGCTTACCTGAGTGTCATAGACATTAAGTTATAATGAGCACGAAATATCAGCAATGTTTAACAGACCAGAATAATTTTATTGGGTTTATTGTCCAAGCAACATAATTAATTCATTTGGAGATGGTGTCCACTTAAAGCAGATAAAGTGCTGCCTTAACTTTGTATAGCATGCTGTGAACGCCTGGCATGATACCACACCCAAGCCAGTCACATTATACTGAGTTCTGGCCAAGCAGTTGTCGAACTTACATGTGCTCGAGCATTAGAAAGGGGCTAAATCATTACGATATTGGTATGTCAAGGCATGTGATCTAACCCGGGGACCGTCGAATCTGGAGCCAACACTCTACCGCTTGCCCTACACGGTCTGGGTTCACCATTGTAAATACAACATGCCATAAAGACCAGTATGCAACCACACAAACTCCCATTATCCGGACACTGAGCAGACCTGTTGTGTAACTACCATATATTTGCGTGAGCATTACAAGGGAGCTATACTACCGTAATTTCTAATGACTTTTATAATTCACAGACCATGCTCGAACCAGAGGTCTCCAGTAACTGGTGTCTACTCTCTAATGATTACGCTACCAGGTCCGTAATAATCATATGAATTTGCACAGAAGCAACATTTGGACAATCAGTTTCAATTTCTGTTTACTACAAAGTCAAGGAAAATGTCATACATACTGGCTGCCATGTCTTTTGACAGATCAAAATTCTTTGAACAACTTTTCATTTCCTCTCTCTGCTGGAGCTCCTGAGAAAGTTTTGTGGGCAAGCAGTTTTAGAAGAAATGTTATTTAAAGAATGTTTATGGATGTTTGCTGTTGGTGGTGTGCAATCATGTATACTCATGTGAGATAAAAGTGCTTATTTCACCAACTGTGACCAAATCGATTTAAAAGAAATTAAATGTATCTAGAAAGAATACATGTACCAGGTATGTAATCATTACCATTTTCATTGGTGGTCAGTGTTTCAGTGATTTCCCCTTCTGATGATGGTTGGCCACATAACTGCAATTTAAATAAATATGCTAAATATGTGATTATGTATGACTTGTTGTTTTTTTTATTGAAAATTTTGCAGTATGGTTTATTTGAGGGGATAAACACGCAACATATTTTTACTAATTCAAAACTGCAAATAACACTTAACTTTCACAAATTAAAAGGTCAAAATTAAACGAAAATGTTGACACTCTTGATACCAGTTGCAAGCTCTCCTAGGGCTGCAACAATTCATTTGCAATTCGATTTGATTACATATATTCCCCTTTAAAAAATCTTCCCCTAAGCTGGCAAGTCAATCTTTTCAGATTTGTCATAATTTCAAAAGTATAAATATATTTACATGTGTAAACATTGATTTTCTGGTGTAAATTATCTTAACTTAAATTTACACTCTTTGTCATGAACAACATGAAGTGGTTTGAACACAGTTAAGTGACGGTACTATTCACATTTAGACTTTTTGTGAGCCATGCATGTCAAAAACGTCATAACCGTTTGTCACATAATTGTACTATTTATTAATGACACATAAAATAACATAGTTGCATGTTCAAACATGGGTCGAATAATGTTTATAAGATCGTTACGCTTCTAATAAAGAATATAGTTAGAAAACTGTTTCAGCATATCGATTCTCCCCACCTGAAGAAATCATGAAAGATAGGTTAGTCACATATAAGTTATATGTTTTAGTGGTGGTGATATTGTAATCAATTATTTTGTTTTTACACCTTTTGTTTGTACTTGTTTTTAGTTATAACACAGTAACAATGTTATGTTTATTAAGGTACAATAGTGATGTTCAGTTATGGCAGTGAAGGAGGACCCCAGACTGGGGTCAGCTGACAGACGCTTCTACATGAAAGTGTTCATTACAACCAGGACTCAAACACTCAGCCACCGAGGAGACTGGAGTTGCAGCTGACGACACATTGACTTGCCCACATTCCAAAACTTTTAGCCTTGATAAGTTGTAAAAAGTAATTAACTATCAATTTCTAAACTGAATGCACTGGGACTAGTTTCATGTTAAGTCTGCATATAGGCACAGATTATATTACCACTAATTAATAGACTACTAGTCAATATGGAGCAGCGTTTCAGTATGGCGTAGTGCTTTTTCAAGTTAAAAATGTGAATAATGAAAATGTAATAAGTGGCTAGCCTTATTGTAAGATTATGAACTGACCTAAAAATAAATTTGTAGCGACCATAAAATTCTAGTTAAAATAATACGTATTAAACATGTAGTACTAAAGCTTACTCAAAACACAAATTACACAACTAGTTAGCTGGTGCTGGGCTGGTTGTCATGCATTACAAGAGGTCTCCTGTTCTTGCCTTTCTCTCTAGGTTAGTTCCCATGACTTAGACCAGCAGTGGGATGGTCTAAAACCGTCTATGGTTACAAAGTGATTGCTAGTGTGTAAATACAATGCACCCTTATATAAAGTAAATACTATGTTTTATTTATATTTCAATTTGAAAGAATTATGATTGTTGTCGTTATCAAATTTGCTTTTTTTAAAGAATGAACGGCAAGAATGAATGGTTATACATTGACCAAAAATGGCAGTTTTATTGGATTTTGAAAATACCTGGGTACGAACGACAAACGCCCGCTAAAATGTTCACATTGTCAACTATGACAACACACTGCATTTTAAAAAGTAAACTATACACGCGTTGAAAAAAAGTAAATTGGTTGCGTTAAAATAAACTATAATCTCTCCAATAGTATGCAGCGGTAGGTGAGCTAATTTGAAAGTAGAATGGTAGAATGAAGAATGGTAAAAACAACAACAGTATTGTCAACCAGTGTCAAAGAAACAGGCCAATTCAGCCCAAACCATCAAATCTGTTCCCCATCTGTTAGGGAGCTCAATAGCGAATAATCAGTAACATACAACAATCATACATGTTCACCAGAAAATGTGAGAATAGAATTACAATACTCACGTTGAAGACGAAATCTTTTCAAAACATTTTTCACCATGGCGGGCATGGCTTCGTATTCAAAGTAGTAGGTTCACGACATATTCCGTAAATTATCGGTATTTCCCGCTGAAATTCGCTTGTTAAGACTTGTTGTTTATGTTGCCGATGTATGTAAAAGGTTATTACTCGGTTGGAGACAGTTTTTTGGCTTGTTGGTAACATGAATGTTTAAGCTGAGGATTTTTTTATTTAATGGCATAAAACAATAAGTTTGAGTTTTCAACTAATTTAGTGTGACCGAACTAATGGGCATCTTTAAATAAACTATATTTCATTTTGTCGCCACGCGACGAAACCAGGTTTTCATTTTAAATATTAATAGAAATCTAAGTACCCTTGTAAAGAAAATATGAGTACTCTTGTCAAGAAAATATCTGGCTGATAACTGTAGAAACTGACACTTAAAAGAAGAAATGTCTATTTTTATTAACAGTTTACATTACACATTAAAGTACTAGTTTTGTTGAGAAAAGAAAGAAAGGAAATAAAATATCCGTCGGTTTGAGGTTAGGAATAAAAGAAATAAAAAGGGATATGGGCTACTACAAACCATCCTGACCCCACCCCGCCCCTGAATACATTTTTGTTGGGGCACGGTTCTTACACTGTTAATCCTGTTACGTTTAGAGTAACAACTCTGTGTGTTTCAATGTTATGCTCCAGAAACCGTAATTTGCACAAGTTTGATCTTTGAACTCATCAGTGTGACCTTGATAGTTGAAGCAGGGCCATGGTTCTTGGATGCAAAACTCTGTTTCATTGACGGGGACCTTATATGCATCTAACAGGAAGTACCAATTTGTACGAAACTAAACTCCGGAAGCTACATTCTGGCATTTTTTATACTTTGAGGTAGGACCATGGTGCTTAGACACTCATTTATAGAAAGACAACTTTGACAAAAACTTGTTGACGCCCCCCGCCCCACACCCCCGCACGTCTGAAACCCCACGACATACTCCAATCTGTTAACCAGAAGTTTCCTAAGAAGTGTGAACTGCGTATGATGAAATGTGAAATGCAATAAACTACAGTCAAACTTGCATTAAGCATATCAAAATTTCCACAGATACTTAAATTTTATCTACCTGTAGACAAAGGCAAACAAGATTTTTTTCTTAATTTATAGGCATCGATGATGTTTAAATCCCCAGAAATGATATGGCCAGAAGGTAAAGTACAGAAAGGTGAAGTTGAACAGTTACAAGATTCTTGAGAAGGATCATTTAGGTTAAAGTCTGCTACCGTTTGGTTGTAATTAAAGATAAGACATCTAAT
Source organism: Sinonovacula constricta (assembly GCA_007844125.1). NCBI lineage: Eukaryota > Metazoa > Mollusca > Bivalvia > Cardiida > Solecurtidae > Sinonovacula > Sinonovacula constricta. The sequence continues at coordinate 59,648,315 of CM017560.1, read as the reverse complement.
GTTGTTGTTTTTTATGTACTTATAACAAGTCATTGGGTTTTCTTTATTTTCGAAGTAATTGGGGATTTAATTGATGATATTTTTGTCCCGAAAGTAAGTCGATAAAATCAATCCCTTTATAAATGTATTTTACAATAGGTAAATAAGAAAAGGTCCTATCAAAATTTCCACAGATATTTAAATTTTATCTACCTGCAGACAAAGGCAAACAAGGTAAATGTAAGTGTGACAAAAACATAGAGACGAGACATAACACGCAAAAAGAAAAACCGTCAGTTACCGCCTTGGAACGGTCAGTCGGCAAAAGGGCCGACTGGGGTGCTTAAACCTGGTTTGTGGAGCGCTCCAACCTCGCACTTCCTGAAGGTTTTTCTATCAAACAAACATGTAAATAAAAATATCCCGTCAAGGTGAAACAACTAACAATAAGCACCTGCATCGGGAGTTAAAACAGATGTAATGAACTTATGTACACACATAATAACTGGTAATAAAATAAACTAACAACATATTTACAGTAGATAAAAGCCTCGGCAACCTAAAATCCCAAATGAGAGTAGTTTCAAATAAAAAAAAGCAGTACAAGCGCTGATATATAAGTACAATATAATGACGTCATACAATGCCATGACGTCATATGCCAAAAGTAAAATGAAAAAATACGAAAGAAATCATAGAATTTTAGAAAACAACCCAAATCAACAAAATAAAACGTAGTATTGTTAAGGGTTAATACGTTAAAAAACATATCATAAAAGCCGAGGATTTATCCGCATTAGGCATATTATATGTAATAAAGGTACCAAAAATCCCGATGTTATGCCTACTGTGCAATCTCGCGTACAGGGTATGGAGACTGCTCAAGTTGTCTCACCTATATAGGGCACGACTGGAGAGATGAAGAGACAAGAAATCCAACAGTGACTGTTCTAAAATTCGCTGTACTACACTGCTTGCAATTGACTCTTTTACAGTAAAGAACTTGCATTGCTTTTAAATTTCCCGATGACCGGAGAGGTCGTAGAAACTATATGAAAAAAATGTGACTTAAAGCCATCATTGGCTATCCAATGTTGGAATTCTGTCTCTACATCTCTCCATTCGTGCTCTATATATGTGAGACAACACGAACAGTCTCCATGCCCTTTATGTGAGCTTGCAGAGTAGGTATAATAGGGATTTTTGAATGCACTCAGTAGCATACTTAGTCTGATAGCTGGGAGGGGTGCCATGATCTGAGTTGCTGTCTTTGCTTTTCGACAAAGACATTCCATACAGGCTCTTTCTACCTTATGGATTTCATCGCTCGGATGAACAACCCAGTATCTTGCTGGTAAGGCTACTAAAGCATCACTTGTTCCGCAATAATTTCTCAGCTCATGAAAGTGACTCACAATCAAAAATCTTATGTTGTTCTTGCTAGGCAATATTATAACGAACAGAATACGATAGAAATTCTGAGTTCACTAATCGACTGTTTGCTTTCAATATGCCTTCTTTATCAAGAACTGGATTCAACACGACGATGTTGCTCTTTGTAGTCAGTTTACCACTTTTCCTGATGGCTTGGATTTCACTTGTGAATTCCTCATATTGGACTTGATTAATCAATTTGTATTCAGTGTTTCTAATTTCATATGAGTTCAATGGACCACATATTTTTCTTGTTCATACAATTGTTCAAGAAACGATACACCCATGCCAGCACTCGCTCTAACTTCACCCATTTGGAAAAGTGTCTCGGATCGAGCCTCCAAGTGTCATCAGTGATTTGCTCTACGGAGACAAAGCAAACTGGCTGTTTTGTCTTTTTCACTTCCTTTACTGCCTCAGATTTTATTTCGACTCTATTTTCAGGCCATTCACTTTCATCAGATCTGAGGAAGTCTGGTCCGTACCACCAAACTAGCTCATTGCTAAGATCATAAGCAGTCATTCCTCGACTGATAATGTCTGCCGGGTTACACTCTGGTGGTACATAGCGCCACTGTGCTGGTGTTGTTGAACTTTGCATCTCCCCAACTCTATTCGCGACAAACGGCTTCAAATGTCGACTATGGTTTCGAATCCATTATAGAGCAATTGAACTGATTGAACAGAATGTTGCACCTTCGATTGGAACATTGACTGCTTCACACACTCTCTGTGTAAGTTTGAGTCCAGTGATGGCACCAAGAAGTTCAAAGCGCGGAATACTCGTGGCTTGTAATGGTGCTACTCGACCCTTGGCAGCTATCAACATGACTGTGGAGTTGTCTCCCTTGTAAGTGCTTCTGAGATATGTGACTGCCCCGTATGCTACAGTGAATGCATCTACAAATATATACACAGACTAAACATCTTGATTTCCCAAACTGATACTTCTCTGTTGAATAGAGCCATACATCTTGCATTTTAATCTTTGCTTTCATGATGAATGGTGCTAGCCGAGGGGATCGAAAACAGTTGCAAATATTTTCAGAAAATCCCTCTTGGTAATGTTCAGATCTACAACTGGAGCATTGTAGAGAAAGCTGAAGCAATCTTCAGTGGCATTCCATAGTAACCCTAGTGTCTTGAGAGAAGGCAATTCTCCACTAAATAAATCTACGTGTGAAGCCCGGTCTTCACTTCGAAATGTGTTCAATACAAATGAAATACACCCACTTTCGCACATGCGTTCCTGCTTTACTCCACAGCTCTGTTAGTTCACTATACACGCTAGTGATATCGAGTGTTTGCGAAACCTTAACAGCATATCAAACAGTTCTCTTTGCAGTTTAGGACCCTGATGTATGACATCGTTAAGTGCAATACCATTTGACTTGGCTGACGCGTCGAATACATTACAAACATTAGTCGTCTCTTTTCGAACCACTGTGAAATGTGGTAGATACCAAGCCTTCTCTTCTTCAGTGCTATTTGGATCAAGTTTCTTCACATAGCTTTTCCCTATGTACTTTTCAATTGTTTCCGAATACGCCTTCAAAACTTTTGGATTTTTTTTCCAATTTCTTCTCTGTACTTTTAAGTCTGTTAATTGCCATTGCGGAATTGTTTGTCAGGGATTCTTTGTTTTCTTTTCGTGGCACTGATGCCGTGTAAAAGTTGTCCCTTTCTTCTAAAGTCTGTTCTACTCTGTTCAACGCCTTTCTCTGCAGATGTCATTGTATGTGCATTTTCATCGCACCTTTTAATTTCCCAAAACTTTCTCAAAGTTCTGTCAAGTGTCTTATTGTCACTAGAAAACAATGTGAAATATGTGCTGTTTACAGCAGACTCTGAAACTAGCCCTACACATGTCCATCCTAATTGAGTTAACCTAGCAGTTGGCTCTCTCTGCTTTCCTGTAAATTCCTTCAGTGATCTGTGCAAGACGCTATAGTCAAGACCTATCAATACATCAACTTTGTTTGTTTTGGCTAATTTTGGGAACTTTATGTCTTTTAGATGTTGCCATTTTGATGACTGCGTTTGCCAATCAATTGGTTTAAAACTTTATGTCTTTTAGATGTTGCCATTTTGATGACTGCGTTTGCCAATCAATTGGACTCAATAACATTGTAACATTTATAGTAGTGAAAGCTTCTATTTGTCCTAATTTGCAATTTCTTTCAGCATTTTCAATTTCAAAGTTTTTGTACATTTTTGAAAGCTTTCCTTTTTACCCTTCATGACGCGCACATTCACATGCTGAAGTTGATTTTCAAGCCCAAACTCTAATCTTGGTTCAAATATGTCTTGGTGCTTCCATCATCGAGCAGCGCATTCACCTTTACTTTAATACCATTTGCTGAGATCACGACTGGCACAGTTCTGAGAGCAATTTGATTGTTTTTATGATTACTAGTCATAGTTGTTTGAAATCTGATGCATCCTGATTTAGACTGTAATTTGGCATTTCATGTAACAACCTGTTAAGCGTTTTCCGCACCCATTTATTCCACATTTTCTTGACATTGGGCACCTGATTCCCATGTGGCCTTCACATAAACACCTAAACACATCTTTTTTTTTTTTTGTTCCATCTATCTTCTATCGTGAGCGCTTTGAACATATCACATTCCCAGATATTGTGTATTTCTTTACAGACTTTTTTTGTTTACAGACTTTACATTGTGGCTTTGGGTAGGTTTGCTTTTTCATTCACGAACAATTTTCTGTTTACCTTTGGGTGGCTTGTTTCTAAGTGTGATTGCATTTTACACTTATTTTTGTCCTGATCCAAGCCGTTGGTGGTTTCATTTGCTATTGTCATATACTTAGACTCCTGATTTATCCAATGTCTGAGTATCTCGTCACCATTCTCCTAGATTCATCTATGATATCTAGTCAAAATTGATTCAAGCATTTTTCTTTGTAGGTACAGAGAACCATCCCCAAGTCTTCTTCCTTATTGGCTTTTTCATGTTAATTACTGCTATATATACTAAGTCTGCAAATTTCTCAATGCTTTTGGCATGTTCTTCTTTCATTAGCGAAAACAGTTCCAATTCTTTCAGATACAATGCGATCTGCCTTCTCGAACCTTCTTACGATCTAATCTTTCTTTTGCTTCTTCATAACTCGCAGCTGAGTGCCCAAGATTTATCGCCATCAAAGATAGGAATGGACACTCTTTTCATCCATCTCCACATGTCAGTACCGAGCTGCTTCTTTGGATCTTCAGTACAACTTAAATCACTGGTACGTTTTGATAATTGCATCGCCTCATGAATTTTTTCATGTGTTTGGCTGTATTCAGTGTTTATCATTTCAATTTCACTTTGAATCTTATGAACATTTCGTGAATCTTTTGCTTCTTTATAAGCAACACACAGCTTTTCAAGAATCAAAGAAACGTCATCGTGGGCTCTATCAAATGCATCTTGCAAATGTCTAATGTCTATTTTGTCTTGTTCTTCAACATCATATACTGAACTTAACAGTTTATTTTTGGTTTTAGTAATTGCGGTCTTGCACCTTGTCTTATGTATCTTGAGTTCGAAAATATCATTCTCTAACTTTCCCGATTCTGCCATGGTCGAATTTGCACTGGTCTGAATCCTTCGATAAAGTTCGTACGTGCAGTGGTCCGAGCGATGCTATAGTTTTGCGCCAATAAACATTAACCTGTCGATAGTCACCATTGTTTTTATGTTCGGAACGATGTCTAATTTCATGAAAATAATATCGAAATCGATGAAACTAATCGTTATTTATACACTATGCGGTTCGTACAAAATAGCATTCGGATCACTCTGAACTTTTCACAACAAAATTATCTCCCTTATGTAAGAAATACAAACTGGATTATCTCAATTCATTATAATACTGCATATCGTCTTAAACCAGTCTGATCTCATTAATTTTTTCTTATTATACGCCATCGTTTGGGCTGGTTTATTTCAATTAACTCTCTCATTTTGAACTTTTCGGTTGACGAGGCCTTTATCTACTGTGCATAGTGAACATATGTTGATAGTTTATTATATTACTAATTAGTTTGTCTGTATATTAGTTAATTGAATCAATTTTAACTCCCGATGCTTGTGCTAACTAGTAGTTGTTTTATCTAAATTTACTTAATTTATACTTTTGACAGATTATTATATTGCTGGTTATTTTGTTTTCTTTTTTATGTTGTATGTCTTATCTCTGTGTTTTTTTTCACTTTTACATTTATTCTGTATTACTTTGACTATCTGTACTTCAAATTTAAGTATATGTGGTAAGATCTTTGTATTGTTTATTTTCTAACTTATATCGACCCTCAAAATAAATACAATTTGTCACTGTATCTACTAGGTTGGATAACTATGCTTCAATCATAACAAAGGAGGAAAACTTTTGACGTGTTTCGTTTTAATTACCTGGTGTTCATTTTCGTTAAGATAAAGTGCATTAAAATCTTATTAAAAACGAATGGATAATTTAGTTTTTAAGAAGGATGCCTGCTGCAGGAAGTTGCTTGCCTTTCCCAATTCGTTGCTTTTACTTCTAAATCATAATTCCGCACAATTCCCTTAATATCAACCCGCAGTTGAACAAGGTTATTCATTATTTATGTTTACAGATGCGTTGTAAAAAGAAGATAAACTTTACAATAGTGTTTAATTGATAAATGTTCTTCTCTCGATGTCAAATAGTCATTGCACTTTGTGTCATAATAACTTTGGCATGCCCTTTGTTAAACCATATACTACCGTACTCTTTTAAGTGTTCTTTTGTTTAACTCAAAAGTAAATACTAAAGTATAATTCGTCGATTACATTTAGTAGCTGTTAATGTTAAAAGGAACAAAAAAAAAGCTTGTGTTCATTTGATTCGAACCCGGGACATCTTTTAGGCGGTATGTTCTCTTTTGGATGCGTCTTTTAGTCTTGATACTGATGTGGTTTTTGTGTGTATATTTTCGTCTCTGCGTTTTTGTCACATTTACATTTACCCTGTTTGCCTTTGTCTGGAGGTAGATTAGATTTAATTATCTGTGAAATTTTTGAAAGGACCTTTTGTTATTTACATATTCATAATCACAAAAGTGTTACTTGTGCAGTGTGGCGGTCGTAAAACATCTCCCAGAGCCTGTAATCTGTGTTGTCATCTAATTCATTTTATCCGGATTTTAACGTAGTTTTTCTTTTGACATACCTTGGAATAAAACAACCACGATCAGACTACTACAAGCAAACATAAATGTTTTACCCCTAAAATTGCATAATGTGACTACTATGCATTTGTCTAATTGTGATGATGATATGTTTTCTAGAAGAGTCACTGTCAATATTTCACCAATAAAATTACACCGTCTTTCGGGGTTAATATTTCTAATTCGAGTAATTTATTTCTTCAGCAGTAATTCATTTTACGTAACGTTTCTAGTAATAATGAAAAGAATTCCCCCGCACAAATGTAGAGTGGACATAATGGATACTTTATTATCTACAAGTGTAATTATAAAAGATGAAGAACATGTAGATACCTAATGACCGTACATTTTCTTACCTTGTGATGTGGATTGTCCAGGTAAACAACATAATTTATGTAATAACATGAAATCATCTTAACTGTTAACTGCAGTACGTTGTACAAACGGGACGGGCGTTTTAAATAAAATTCGCAACGCTCGTTGTTTTTAGAACTACCTTTATAATCATTTTTTACTACTGGACATTCTTTAATATATGTGTACAAACAACCTTTGCAAAAAATGTTTTCGATGACGATGTTTCTAAAGGATTTAAATTACAGGTCAGATACAGTGCCGAATTTAATTGGAATAAAAAACTTCAGACTCCATTTCCACTCGGTCATAATGACAATATTCATCAGGCGGGCAATATTTCTAAAATTCCAAACAATGATCTGTAGTATTCTATCTTTTCGCACACGCAAAGGCTGATCTCAAGGAATAAGAACAAAATCATAATCTTAAACGCAGATTTAGGAAAAGAAATTCTATTCAAGATCTGAACACTTTAAATTCCTTCTGGTGTTCACGCCTTACTTTGTACTGTTAAAAATCTACCTTTGAAATCACAAGTTATTTTGGACAATGAGGCAGAAAAAATATATTTACGTACTCATCCTTTATATTAGGTTGCTTCCATCATTCAAAAGTATACTACCCATGCTTTAAGACCTCATATTGATGAACAGTAAAAACACAAACGACATTTCATGAAAATTAAATAAATGAATAAAGGGATTGATTTCATCGACTTACCTAGTATCTTTCGGGACAAATATATCATGAATAAAATCTCCAGTCCCTTCGAAAACAAACAGAAATTATAACCAAACTGTAGCAGACCTTAACCTGAATGATCCTTCTCAAGATTTTTGTAACTGTTCAAGTTCACCTTTCTGTTATTTACCTTCTGGTCATATCATTACTTGGGATTTCAACATTTTAAACATCATCGATGACTAAATATTAAGAAAAGTTGCTCTTTAAGGGTCCGAAATATCGCCTGCCAGATGAAGATGAAATAGATTTTGACATTTGTTGCAAAGAAATAGATGATGCAGTTAATATGCTTGCCGATCGCTGGTGTAAGAGAGAAAACACGGATACAGTAGCACCCAATACTTGGAAGAAAGCCATTTTAAGATAATAAAAATCGCCGTAAATTCTACCGCTCCCATCCTTCTAGTTTACGAAAGAAACCTTTTTTAACACTTATGAATAAGAATAAATGACAAGGTCCTATGAGCATTGCAACATATACCAAACTCCGAAAAGGCACAGGACAAAGGTATTCACATGCAAGCCAAATGTAAAAGTAAGGACAAATCTGTGTTGAGTCATTTAACAAAAAAAGCAAACCCAACAGTTACCGCCATGAGCGGTCAATCGGCAAAAAGGACCAACTGAGGTGCTTAAACCGGTTTTACAGAGCTCTTTAGTGCATTCTATTAGGATTGTTGCGCGTATTTTCCATTGATGGACACTGGACTTTGGTTCCTTAATTCCATGTAAGCATAAACAATTAGCTACAACCAATTACACTTCTTCTCTTATCATCTTCCTTAGCACCCCAGTCGGTCCCTTTTGCCTATAAATAAGTAAAACATTGGTGCCCGTCTATGGAACTGAACAGCTATATTGTGCTGTATGTGTTTTTGCAAAACTTACCTTGTGGAACAATAACAATGCTAAGTGCCGATTCCCCATGTATCCTGTTCGAGACAACAACATCGTAGTTCGTCATGTCTTCCTGACCTGAAATGTGTATCTTTATTTTTGCCAGTATCCCCGCCTCGGTCACCTTATGATTGTAAACAGGTAGTGTAACATTGCTGCCCGTGTTCGTCACAGAACAGCTGGAGTTAGTTGAACGAATGCCTCCCACAAGTTTGTAGCAACTCACAACGCTGTCATTAACGTTGGACCAGTACTTGATCTCGATGGCAGCATCATGGCCAAGCCTCCCCGCAACAGTAATGTTTCTACCGTCTGGAGTTGGGTCGGTCAAGACTGGCGGCGCTGTGTGGTAGAGTTAAAATGAGCAAATTATAAAGAAATACACCTGAACATCCTCAAAGTTGTATATTGATGTTGCATAAATATATTATACACATCACTATAGTACATGATTTACGTATACAACTGTGGCCAGATAGGCCCATCTACACTTTAACTTAATATAACAAGGTTTGTTGATCTTACGTTCACATAAGTGTCATATGACTTTTTTAGAAATCCGCAAAACAACTCATGGAGATTGAGGGAATGGTTCTTGTTATTACTACAATAATTAAAAAATACACAGTTGTTGTCAGAAAGTAAAGCCAATCCTCTTTTAAGCTTCTGTGTAAGTGATACAAATAACATGATTATTGCTGCTATAAATACCACAACCCCATTTCATCAAAAACAGCAAATTTCTTACAGAGGTTTAAGACATATTTTATCTTAGACTTGAAACCAAACTAATTTTTGGATCAAAAATCATGAACTGCATATAAACCAAATATACGACCGATTTGAAAAATATATTGTGTCAGTAAACGACAAGCATGCACCGCTAAATCAAGGTTATATGAAGCAAAACCAATTACCATACATTTTTATTAGCGGGATGAATGTTGGAGTATATCTGCAATTTTTTACTTACAATTAAACCTTATTTAGAAAAGAAATCAACTAGAAATCAAAGAAAATTATTCTAACTGAAAACAATTAAAGTTAATTTCGAATACTGGAGACAGTAACAGTTTTAATTTCTATTTTGTAAACGTGGCAAAAGATATTGGAAAACCAACCAAGCTTATTTCAGGGACATAAATCTTACTATTAACTCATATAATTTCTCGAAAGTAAACGAGGTCTCTATCCTTAAAATATTTCAATTTTAATTTCAACAAGACGACTGGTGTTGATAAAATATCGTCAAAACCAAACAGCCAAATAAAAATACAGACCAATTAGTATCCTACAAACACCTTCGAAAATCTTTGAAAAGGTCATCTCTTTTCAGCTTTCAGAACATTTTAACAATATCTTTGATAGATAAGAATATATGACAAAGTCATTGAGCATTGAAACATATACCAAACTCCGAAAAGACACAGAACAAAGGTATTTCACATGCAAGACAAGCGAAAAGTAAGAACAAATTTGTGATGAGTCATTTAGTCCAATGTCCATCAAAGGAAATACACGTAAAAATCCTTAGAGTTATTGTGCATCTCCTAAATGTCATTGATGTAAAACAACTTCACTGTTGGAGGATTGGATATGTGAACTAGACAATAACGACTATGCTGCAGCCATACTTATAGACCTGCCGAAATCTTTTAATTGTTTGCCCAGGAAATTCTGTTATCTAATCATTCAGCGTATGGGCAATCCGAAAGCTCAGTGAAAGTTATTTAAGTCAAAGAAAGTAACAAATAAATCGGTGAAACGGTCAGTAGCTGCACTGAAGTTACCAAAGGTGTTCCACGGGTTCCATTCTTGGGCCATTATTTTTTAATGTTTTCATAAATGACATCTTCTATTCCATTAAAAAATGTACTGTCTATAACTATGCATATTACAACACGATGTCAGTCCAGACCGCAAACTTTTAAACCTCAATGTCTACATTACAATCCGAAAGAAAACACTAATTGACTGGTTTCAACGATGCAGACAAACCCCGATAAATTCAATACTATAGCTGCAGAGGAGAAAACATAGTATGTCTTCAACTTCCTTTATTGATGACATCTCTATAGATTGCGATGATGTAGTAAAATTGATTAGTGTTGATGTTTACTTCAAATTGTCATTTGACCCTCATATAAAAATCTTGTGTAAAAAAGCAATTATGCAGCTGGAAATCCTAAGAAGACTTGCTAAGAACATTTTTAATAGGCTTGCGTTTTTTTGCTACATTTATACTCACACATTTTAATTTTTACGCTTTAGTATGGCATCTTTCGTTTTGGGATTTGTGTACGAAGATTACAAAATGTCGTATGAAGAAATTGTGGAAAAAAACTTCCAGCTCTTCATATTCGCAGACAGAGATCATTGGCTATAGAAACTGTAAAAATCCAAACAACCTGGCATCTCCTTTATAATAAGATATGGTAGTAAAAAGACGCAAAATACAATTTAAGATATTCGAGTAGTCTACATATTCTAAGCGTAATAACGACAACCTATGGACAAAGATCACTCAAGTTTGCTGCACCAGTCCTGAGTGATTCACTCAGAGAAACTGCCAGACAAAGCACACATTTTAATACTGTAAAATGCCACCTAACGACCACGCAACTAAAGCGATGACGTCTCTATTTATGCAAATTTTCATAAATACAAACTATTTGACTTCTGTTTTCGATGAGAAACCTGACCACAATTACGGGCACGCTGATAATCCGGCAAAACGGCCAGTTCTACTAGAACATATTGTTTATTTCATTTGTAAACACTGATCAACAAGTCGCCCATGGTGTCATTTGCACCAGCTAGTTTGCTAAAAATATATCCTCCGTCATGTTTTAAAATTACAATCGAGACACCTAATCACGGGATTTTCTTACCTTAATCAATTAGCCAGTAATAAGGTGCTAGTATTAGTGTGATAATTTTACCTAATTATGAGTTCAAAAGTTGTTTATCTAGAACATAAATTTTCATGTTATTAGTTTCAATTTAAAATTAAATTAGAAAGTCAAAGTGTTCGGATCTGCATCCATTGTCTTGATATGTTCTTGGTTTTATTGAGCAAAAACGATAATGCACATGACAAACTGTGATTGAAACAAATGCACATCATCAAGCTCATTCTTGCCTCTGCATTCTTAGCAAAATATTCCTGTCATGTAATGAATATAATAAGTAATTTTGAGACATTGAGTCATTGATTGATATGAGGTAAATATTTTCATTACATAAATGACATTGCATAATTTTGATAAAAATATTTTGAAAAGAAGTGGGTTTGTTTCTTGTATTATGCCCGTTTTCAACTGTTACACTGTACTTTTAAACTCAGATTTCTTTTGGTGATGGTAAGATGGTTAGGATTATAAATGGTCCATTTGTCTGAAAATCTAGGCCCCTAGATTTGTTGAAAATGATTTAAAGCTGTTAGGGTAAAATTAAAAAGCCGGTTTAAAAGCTTATTAGAGCTTATGTTACTTGTTGAAATCTTACTGACTCAAAAAAAATGTATTGGGCAGTCCGATAACTAAGTTGTCTGCCCTTGAGTACTCTCCGAATGCGCATGCGCATTAAAACTTCCGGGGTATAAGTAGAAATTTTATCAGCGTGTATAACACACACATCGAGTGACATGGAAAGTTAATTAAAGAAAGAAACAAAACCAAAATGGAAATCGCCGAAATATTGCTGAATATTTAAAGGTGTTTATAGCGGGAAGGTGGTCGAAAACAGAACTGTTTCATGGCATCGATTTCTTCAAAACAAGCGACTGCGACGCATTTCGATGGTATTATAACACTTCGCCCTCCCTCAACTGGTAACAGTTCGCCCTTGATTGGTAACAGCTCGCCCTAGATAGGTAACAGTTCGCCCTTACTTTATAACATGTCGCCTTCGGATATAATTGTATACATCAAGAAAAAAAGTAAATTGGTTAATTTATTTATAACCATTCACATTGTATTTGTTTTCTTCGTCTTAATATACATTATACGCTCTTCTGATATAAGTGTATACGCCAATCTTCGCCCTTAAAAATCTTTAAGAAATTAAGTAAAAAGAATGTAAACTTATTATTTTTTTATTATTTTGACACTATTCACATTAAATGTATGCTTCTTTTGTCTCCTTATTCTTTATTATAATTAACAATGTATTATTAGCATCGTAAATTATTATATTTTTATTTTTCATATTTTAAAATTGTTTTAACCAAAGTAAAAATTCTGATCCTCCCAGTACAATATGTGAGCTGTCACTGTTCCTTGATTTAAATGCAATGTTGCTACCTAAAATAAGATCATTATACTGTGTACGTGGTTTATTTATTTCATAATTTATATTTAAATAAAATTCCGCTGTTGCAAGGATTTTAATGTTACTTAGTTGCATACATATTTTGTTGCAAATACTTTAATAAGGTTGTCATACTCAAGATGACTTGAGTACGCAGTTATCTTATAATTGCACATAAAAGCGTGAACGTTAATTGGTGTTTGCCTACAGACATTATTGTGATGATACCATTAGCACTAATCTTGATAGATAATTAGTCAGTGTGATCTTGATTAATGTTTACCGACATAGACGTATATAAAAATTAAAATTAATAAATTGATCAGTGTGTGATTGTTAATTGATTTTTGCCTAGTCATTATTATGATGATAGCGTCAGCACTAATCTTGATTGATAATTAGTCACCATGATCTTAACTGATGTTTGCCGTCATAGACGTATATAAGTGCTTGTAATTAATAGACTAGTCAGTGATTCAATCTCGCAACGTACGCAATACAGTATGAAGAAGTCGACTAAGACGGCAACCAACTAATTGTATTTGTATGCATATCTTATAAAATATTATATATATTATACACTATATAACAAATTAAATCAATTATAAACTTTACTTGACACCATTTCCCCCCTTCATTTAACGCGTGGAAATGGTACACTTATATACGAAGTACTCATAACGCATATAAAGTCGATGAAAACAAATACAAATTGATGTGAATTGTGTCGAAATAATTTATAAATAAGTTAACAAGTATACACTTTTGCTTGACGTATACACTTATATACGACGGCGACATGTTACTGATCAAGGGCGAACTGTTACCGATCAAGGGCGACCTGTTACCAGTTAAGGGAGGGTAAAGTGTTACTAATTCTTCTCGAGTTGGTCTCTCCTTTTCAATTCTCAATTGCCAGTAATATCTAGCTTGTAAACGCCGATAATTCGCTCGATTAGCTGATATTCCCTTCAGGATCCAGCCAAACGACGATTCGCCAGGTCCTTCTTTAAATCTGTTAGCTTGAAATGGTCTAATTCTTAGTTGTTTACACAAGCTTCGTTGATTTCTTTGTCCGTGTCCGCCATCTTTTTTTCTTTACTTAGTCCCCAGAGGCTCGTCGACGAGTAGCCTCCCTTTGAATTCAAGGGAAGTAACCGAGTTATCGGACTGCCCAATTGTTATCATATCTAATAATATTACCTGTGTAATGTAAAGGTCGTGAAAAGCTCATCGTGAATAATGTAATGTCATATGTTGTCACTTTATTCTCCTTATCAAGGTTATTAGGTGTTATTTCCGTTGACGTACATTGGACTTTGGTACATCAATTACATCTAAACATAATTATATATGATATGCTACCGTTTACACTTCTGCTCTTGTCATTTTGTTTTTGATTTAAATATATAAATATAGATTTTGAAATTTTGTTAATTTCTTCTAATACACATATACCAATTACCTCACACAAATACAATGTGGACAGTATTTTTATTGTGTCACTACTTTTCTGAATGACGCCTTAACTTAGCTCTAAGAATAGAAACTTTTTACATATATATTTTATATAATGTCTTGTTACTGTTTAGTTGTATTTGACTGCTTTGTGAATAACTTTGTCCTGTGATGTTAGTGTTGTTGTTATTTAAGTTTCTTACGACACAGATACTACCTAGTACACGTACGCTTGAATTATACTAAATACCTTTTCTGAAATCGTAATTTTACATCGGTATGTTTATACATTAAAACAACTTTATAGTTGCAGATACTGACAAAAATCTGGACATTTAATGTTTGAGACTCCGAGAGACTACATGATGAATTGTAATTAAAAAAAAGTCAGCAAATAAGCGGGACATTTAAACAAATAATGCTTAATTACCTAAATCGCTTATTATTTTGGCATATTTTTAATGTCAAACACGCGTGTTTATCAAACGAAAAGTAAACTCTCCAGCCGTACAACTTGAACTCCATGCCCTTTACGTGAGATTGCACAGTAGGTATATTTTTGTACCTTTATTATAAAACATGCCAACTGCGGATAATTCCTAGTTTTTTTATATTTATTATTTGAATCTCATCACCTATTAACTCTTCACAATACTACATTTTATTTTTTTTGGTTTGGGTTGTTTTTTTAAGTCAAAGATTTCTTTTTTCGTGTTTTTTTTAAATTATTTTCACGTTTGACATTCATGGCATATGTTGTAATGGCATTGTATGACGTCGTTAAATTGCTCTTCTTTTACGTCATCGCTTGGGCTGTTTTATTTCAAACTACTCACTCATTTTGACCTTTTAGGTTGCCGAAACTTTTAACTACTGTACATATTGCACATATGTTCATTGTTTATCTTATTACTAGTTATTTTATCAATATATAAGGTCTTAATATATATTATTTATTTATACTTTAGTTCTTACTCACGATGCAGGTGCTGACTATTGTCTCACTTTGACAGGATATGTTTATTTACACTGTTTGTTTGATTGGAAAACTTTCCAGATGTGCGAGGTTGGAGCGCTCCACAAACCAGGTTTAAGGACCCAAGTCTGTCCTTTGTCGATTGGTCGTTTCAATGCGGTAACTGCTGTTGTTGTTGTTTTCTTTTTGTGTGTTATTTCTCGTCTTTGTGTTTTTGTCATATCACATTTGCCCTGTTTGCCTTTGTCTGGAGGTAGATTATATTTAAATATATGTGGTCATTTTGATAGGACCCTTTACCTATATTTTATTTATTTGTCAACTTTAATTAGTTAATATTTTATTTCACTGCAAGATTTTTTTAGTCTGTCCAATAACACCATTGTAGACAACTCAATTTAAGTGTTCAAATTGTTTGCGTGCCTATTGTGAAAATATGAACTGAAAGATTAATTAAAATTTTAAGACACAAGTCTTAATTAAACAAACAGTATGATCGGCCCTTTGAACACAAGAAAGCGCGTACATGGGTCATTACTCAGGTATATACCCGGAATAATAAAATATCCCCGAATACCTAAATCGTAGTAAGTGGCGTACATATACCATCTTATATGTCTTTAGTATGTCTCCATAGTTTTAACAGGGAAATCATGTGTCTAGATTCAAACAATGTCACCAACCTTACCGGCGCCCATGTTTCTCAGCTAACGCATGTACTATCATCAAATACTGGAATGATTTGGCCACTCGAAATAGGATAGACGCTGTCATATACCGATCGCAGGCCACTAAAACGGATTGATCGCGAAACCTACTGAACATGATCAAATGCAAGTACAAACAGGGCCGTGAAGCAAAACCGTGCACATGCTGAAGAATTACCAATCTTTTAATGGTGGGCATAAAAACACCAATGTATTTATATCAAAATCATGAAGAAAGACGGAAAGTAATGCGGCCTTTTGGTGATGGGATGCTAAAGCCAACAAACAATTATTATGTGGCCTATACACATGTTATATTAAAACAACTGCTTATTTTGTCGTAAGATCATGTTTTAGGTGGGTTTTTTTAATTCTTGATGGAAAATTTACATAAGTTAAATTTTAGTGGTAACATTCAGATTTTGCATTAAACATACAAATGTGCGTGCGTGCGTGCGTGTTTGTGCGTGTTACATTTTATTTACTTTTTTTACTGTTTCAATTTGTATAGTGTGTTAAAATGAACACATATCATTCGTATTTATGATCAATTGTTGCTTGCGCAGTGTGGCGGGTGTAAAATATAATACAAAATAAAATTAACACTTACTTTAGTCTTCCAGGATTGTTACGAATATTCTAATTTGACATATATATGACCTTGGTACTTTATTTCCGTCTAAAGGCATGATGCTACAAACATTCACACTCCGGGATTTTATCTTATATTCAAGTAAATCATTTCTGCTAGTATTTCGTGAAATTTTATAATAACTAGTATAGCTTTGGAAACCCATTGTTAGTCACATGATGCCTTTTACCTTCATAAAGATAAAGCCTAATACAGAATACGATGAACCTTTTTTTTTTAATTATTTACAGGATACGATATACGCTAAGGTTCGATACAAAACACGATATACTTTAAGATAATAAATTCTTTACCATATGCTACGATACGGGGTAGGTTACCATATATTGTCTGTGAACGTTGCGTTCATTATATCATGTACGTTTTACATTAGGCTACGAAATATGATACGGGTCGACTCATGCTACTTTCACTGCACGAACTCAAGTCAATACCGACCGGACCGATTCGCACCCCCCCCCCCCCCCCCCCCCGCCACCCCCTTCGAGAACATGCTTTCGGCAATATTTTAACACCTTTCTAATTTTAAAAGCCGTATAGCCGTAACTTTATATTACAGTTTTCTCTAAAACCATTGTCGATAGCATAAACGCGATAGAAAAAGTGCGTATTGTAACGACCACAACTCGGGACTTTTTGCTTACAGAAACAAAGCTCTTTTCTCTCAACAACAAAATAGTATCAGAATAGGCTGGCATATTTGCTAGATTATTAACAATACATATCAAAAGTACAAAACGCATCCACATAAGAGAGGTCCTTGAACGAAGTGTTTTTACTAAGCCAGTCTCAATTCCATTTTACAACAATACGCTCTTTTTGGAATGGGCGACCGTGGCAAGGCCTCAGAACCTTAACTCGTGAGTTCGAGTCCCGAAAGAAACAAGAATGTTCATGTGTGAAGTTTTTTTGCGGTGCGCTGTTGTTCTGTCCAGACATAGTTCTGAGGACTCCATCCATCAATTATTTCATGAACGTCGCCAATACGGTTATTATATTGTAATCTCCCTTTTGCTTTGAATGTAAATCATATAAATACATCAGATGCGAATGTGCATGAATTGCAAATAAGAGGGACATTTAGACAGATTTACAGAAGGTTTCAGAGGATATTTTGCCCGACATCGACGAAAGATCTGGGGTTGTATTGTCCACTAAGTAAAACATAGGGTGTGTTTCGTCCACCTTGACAAAACAGGCAGGTGGTCGAAACCGTGACCGCAAGACCATCCACAAGATTTAAGTCGTTGGGCATTACAATTTACTCTTCATTGCTCTTGGAAGGTACTACCCGAGTGCTGGGTAATCGGACAGTCACTAGATTTAATGTAAGTTGGAAGGAACGTTTCTCGAAGGACTTACAGCAACTATAATGTCGTACATAAAATATGGGTTAAAACGCACTAAAACATTGTTTTGTGCAAGTTAAGCCATGTCTTAAGCACAATGAAAAGTTTGTCATTTTCTACGGTAAGTCACATTGACCGTTGACACCGTGATTTGGGTTATCTTTGATACATGTCGTCCCTTTCGGGTTATCACAGGTATTACATTATTTAGCAATCGTAACATACAGTTTTGATCGAATATTTTCTTGTGCGTGCATTTACAGTACTACGAAAAGGTTCCGCGACCCACAGTGACCTTGGCTAATAAATATACGGCATGGGTCTGACCTACAACACGTAGTCTGCTTTGGGTGATCTTATATAAATAATAACAAATAATTTGACCTTTAAACAAACGCGACATAGTTATGGACCGGGTACTAACTGCATATGCGTTAGATACTATTTAAAAACATGCACACAGGTAAGTGATCAAGAGGCTATCATCAGCTACACGTCGGCTGCTAATAGTGATAAAAGGTATCAATATATTTTGAAATCGCGTCACGCATTAAAAGCTATTCATCAAGTACGAATCACTTTAAATTTAAAATTCAAACAGTTAAAACGTAACCAAATTCCTTTATCTTATGTATTTTACAAAGAAGAAATAATTTCCATCCTATCAATTTGGCAATCTGTATTGCAAATAATCTAGGTTCCTTTCATATAAAATTATTTTCGTTAAAAATCTACTCCCAATCCTGTCACAGGAAAAATAATACTTACAATAAATACGAATTGTTCCAGTTCCATTCCTGTTCATCACGTTCGTGCCGTACTCAGATACCCCATTACTGGCACTACACACGTACACACCGGAGTTCTGGTAGGTAGCATTATTCAAGGTCAAGGTCGCATCAGTAAACGGTATCGTAGCAACATTGCCATATCCAGGCCAGATTTGGACCCAGTCTTGATACGTGTAGTTCTCCGGGTAGCCTACTGCTGTACATGTGATGGTATAGGGCCAAGAGGTTGTGGTCAACACATTGACTTTAGGTGGATCTGTTGTAGTTCAAATAAATAGGAGATATTATAGTTTTACTGTAAAACAAAATACCTCCATTATCATTATCCCATATTTAAGCACAGGCGACCATAAAAGGAAATTGTCGGACCAAAAAAACATATACAACCTATATAATATAATATATATATATATATAATTATATATATATATATATATATATATATATATATATATATATATATATATATATATATATATATATATATATATATATATATATATATATTAGCCACAAATGGTTGTTGCCAAGTCTACAAAGATTGTATATGTCGGTGTACAGAAAAGTATGAATAACATGAATATGAGCGTGCTATAATAAAATAATGCTGTTCGCATATACACGTGTTATAAAAGGAAATTTGGCAGCATGTGAAAAGTATGCACCACCAGTGGACATACCCCGGTATAACATGTGGATTTGTTTACAAATATTGGTGGACGATGATTACCAGCTTAGAGTTTGCATATTCCCTATAGAAAGGATCTTGTACGTTTCTTTGTTATTTGTCCATATTAATATGTCATGTTCATATTCGGTTTTTCGTGGTGTTATCCAGTTAAAGACTATAAATATACAAAATGTCAATGACAATGCACATGTATACTATTGCATCTATATCATAATAATATTGTACCAAGACATATTCATGTATTCGGCACGAATCGGCATTACATAAATATACTAGTTTTCTTCGTCTCTTTTTACAGGAAAATACACAAAACCGGTAAGTAACAAGATGTGAATGAAATACATGTGTGTAATACATCTTATATTAATTTGTTAGAATTTTCAAGAATTAATGTTGGTCTACACTTTAAATATTAAATAAACACTGCCTTGCCTATCTACCTACCCTCATACGCACTGAAACAAAAGGCCACCCTCCAGCACCTAACATCCATCCATGCATCCACCTTTTTATCTTTCGTATACATTGATAATTGAAACTCAAACCATATTTATACTAAAACATTTTTTGTGATTATATCTAATCATTTTCATTTTTTTTTTTTTTTGTGTGTGTGTGTTTAAGACGTGTGTAGATATTTTAAATACATCATACAGCGATAAATTAAGATTTTGTGAAATTTATAGCGTCGTCCAGATAATTTAACGAATTGCGTCCCAGACAAATGTCTCTGTAGAACCACCGGCGCTCCGCAGGTTAGTTGAAAGACCTCAATCGAACATAATGGGACTCGAACCAACGCGTTAAGAGGCTAATCAGTTGAATGCAAAACAAGGGCTAAATACCGCTTACAGCACGATTTTGATGATGCATGAAAACAGCTTGTTGCTAGGTTTGAATATAAAGCTTCGATGGTGTTCCCAAGATTTACACACAGATGACGTTATACTACCTCCAATCCCAAACCGAGGTTGATACTGAACTTTTTAACACCTTGACAAAAGTAGCAACAGCAACGATAACTTCATAATCCTATAATTACAGTACAGTAAGTCAACACTACATGTATCTTGGTGATTACGATATGTTTGTATTTTAACAGCTGCAGTCACTGGACAGAAAAAGGTGCAAGCTACCGATTAAACGGCATATTCTGCATTACCTGGTGAAATGTCAAAAAGCTAGACATTGACGACAGTCGTCAAACGGGCTTAACGGTCTATAGTCCTGTTTAATAACCCTTGTTATCTCCCTTTGAAGAGTTATCGTTCGTTTTGCGTACAACTTCCGGTGAGCAAAAAAAAACAAGATGGCGTCTGAAAACAATGAAAACGGTGGTCTGTGCAAATTTTCAAAATTATCAGTGCGTGAACTGAAAGACTTTCTTAGAGAAAGAGGGGCGCATGTATCAGGGAATCGTCCGGAACTTATAATACGCGATAGAAAAGTAATAAGATTTCTCCCAATACAGTCTCCCTGTGCAGACAAAAATTTAGTCATTACAAATTTTCAGCAGATGAAATCCTAGTGGTAAATTACATTTCTTCTTGTGTTAAGAAAAACTAATATAAATGTCCTATCCGATACCTTGTTTTAAGTTCATATAAACATTGTTTTCTTCTCTTTCTAATTGATATAATATGACAAATATACAAATTCAGACATAACATGTCAATACATAGTTGACACAATCTTGTTTTGTGAATTTCATCACATAATATACTAATTGACATAAACATTTGGAAGCATGGTCTTGTATACGTCGGGTGCGGGAATAGCCGTACCACTACATTCTCGTACCGTGAATAGTCGTACCAAATTGGGAATAATCGTACCATATATAAAGTATATATTCTCATATTGGTGACATAATTGCTGCCAGGCATTGCATCTATCGCATTGGATAGCGTGCATTCTTGCTGTAACAAAACCATTGCAATTTACGCATTTGAAAGCCATTACAGTTTGGCTTGTTTGGAGAGACTGAATTTTCATCAGAATCGGATTCTTTATATATCTTATTTGACAAACTGTTGACATAAGACACAACTGCGAAGTTACTTACAAGTTCCCTCGTATCTATGATTGACTACAATTAATCGTAATTAACTTTGTTCTTTAATTGTCGTCCAATGAGCCGTCATCTTAAACTGACAATTCTTTCATTAATTAACATGTAAAAAGCGGCCACTCAGCAAAACCTGAAAGTCAATGTGTGACCGTCAGTTGTTTTATTGCGGTCATGCACTAGAGGTGTGACTGTCAATTACCTTTGTGCAAATTCGCTGCTGTTAACGTCAAGTGATTGTCTTTGTTTCGATTTGCTCGCGTAACCTATTAATCGCAGCTATTGTGTTATATGTGAATAATAATAAATGCATCGATTATTCTTTTATCTTTCGACATTGCCATAGATTATACATCTTTCATAAACAATTAAATCTTTGAGACGCTTTGGAGTTTTGATTATGCTGTCAATGATGCACACACAATTCCCCACCCACTTTTAAAACTCTGTTGTCTACGACGAATATGCACGGTATAGGATTCTCCTTGGTGTATTTTCCCTCTAGAAAATGCTCTAAACAAAGTTGATCATTCTTCAGATTGCAAGTGGAAATTTGGCTCATTGTTTTAAGTCAACTTATCTACAGTTTTCTCAGTTTATCGTCAGTTGGAATTCTGTGAAAGGTGGCGTCCTTCTGTCAACTCTCCCCTGTAAATGCTACATACACAACAATAATGTCTCTTTTTTAAGTCGAGTTTAACACCTTTTCTGCCATCGTTGACATTTTTTTATTTTCTCTCCACATGAAATGAAATGCGTTTTACTATCTATACAGATATATGTATATCAAATAGATATAAATAACAACGCATATTTTGATTTTGACTATTGTTTCATTAATAACTTATTATTAACATATTTTATTAATATGTTTGTGCTCTAAATATAAACATAATTGACTTGCTTGTTGGTAAACACTATGACAATAAATACGCATGGTCTTGTATACACATGACGTGTTCAATTTAAGTTAGTTACCACATCTTTCGATGCACACATTTACATTATATGTATTTAAATTATATAAGCAGAGTAAGAATGTTAACAACTTACTGGAACTTTCCGATGTATATTTACAGACTGATTAAACAATATTACAGTATATGTTAACTGGAATTGTCCGACGCATTAAAATGATAAGCGAAGTACATGCATAAAATACAAAACTTAATATCATTATACTTTCACAAACGAATGGTTGTATACATCTATATTCACTGATCAGGTGATCATATCAGGTAAAGTATTGCCATTATCGACAAATATAAACATGTTTTGACAATCAGAAAATACAAGATATAAGCCTTTGCAAGAGTTGGTATGCCTAAACCAATTCTTTAGCGCCTAATTGAATGGATATGTCTAGATACAACATGTGATTTAAGTTACTAAAACACAATCCGTTTTGTGAAATGCAAATGAAAACCTTAATTCGGCCAGTCAGACTCAGGATTAGAGAATCGTGACTTTGGTGTTACTATTTGCTTCGTCACAAATCCGTATACATGTTAACTGATGTTTACATATAGTGTACAAGTGGCTTAAATACAGATTTCAACGATGACTCTGCAGTCCCAAAGAATATAATATGCAAATCATACTAATATTTACATTGCATGTAACAATTTAAAAGCGTGTGAGATATATTTAATTGTATTAAAACATATTTACCGACGTACCTTATAACTCTTGTAACTAATATGACCGTTTAAAAACTACTTAACAACTCTTGTCACCTTCGAATTCAGTGCAATATATATTTTGTTAATTAAATGGAACAATAAACAAAAAAAGATACTCACATTTTACAAAAACGTATATTTCCTTCGAGTCCGGGATCCCAATTTTGTTCCCAGCCTGACATATATAGCTTCCAGCATCTGTCCTGTTGACATGACTTATCACATAACTGAAGCTGTTATCTGTAGCTGTCCCCGTCCCACTGATCAATGTTGTGGTACCTTTATACCATGTGAAGTTAGCAGGTGGTTTACTTGACGCTGAACATGCAAGGGAGAAGTCTGGTTCACCCTCAGTTGCTGTTATGTTGACTAACGAATGTATCAGAGGAGAATCTGAAGTTCAAAGTGTTTAAATATAAATCATCATTTGCAAATGAGGTCACATTGAAATGACGACATATTACTTAGAAATAAAAACAAGATAATAAATTTCGACCGTTTGTTATCACCTAAACTTAAGCTTATTCCTATATTTATTTGATTTACTTTTGTTTATTGTTTATTTTTATTGCTTACTGATATAATCATCATGTTTGCATGAATGTATATATTTTGACTATGTGACGATGAGCTCTTATGCTTACGTTTTTGTGGCGTAACGGGGCTCCATAGTAGAAACGCAACATCATCCCCTGATTACAAGTTTATTGATGAAAGTTACATTTTACAATCTAACAACAGTGAGGCGCCAATACCTCTCTCTAAGGCGTCCACTTCCACTCTCTGTCTCGTCCAGATCTACCCTCCTTCTCCCTAGCCTGTCTCTTTTCCCTCTCCTCTCTATTCTGCACTCCTAACATATATATAGTCTAAAACTAATTGCCTTTCGAACTGGGGTCGCATATATTTTTGACTATGGTGTCATTCTTACAGTGCACAACTCACGTTTCCCGCCTATATTTTGACGTATTCATCAATAACTGTCCTGAATCGTGCCTGTTTATGGCTATTTTACTCTTTTCCCGGCACAGAAAATGTATATTGCATCATTCGGGTTTATTATTCATGTCATTCATTGTCCTGCTTTATTTATCTTGCACTTTGTTTACTTAAATGGCACGATGTCTTTAACTAACCAAATTATAACCAATTATTATTTAACTGAAAACTAATTAAAATGGTAATATTACATTACAGCTTTCGAATAAACATAAAATATTAACATATTTGTAAAAATCGGAACGAATTCGCCTTGCCATCACGATTATATTCCCAACTGAACAAAGCGCATTTCCGTTAAATGCGTATTGTATTAAGTTTTATGGCACATCGACATTTGGTACGAAAAGGTTTAACGAAAAAGAGTTTTACCGCAAATAGACTATATTTACGTTAAAATAAATATCAAAAACAGGAGTGGAAATATAGCAATCCATAAGTGAAAATCTAGAAGATTAAAATAAAGTGAATTATAATTGAAATTGCGTTTATGTTTTTGAAATTAAAAAAAATTAAAACCCAGTATGGTCTGTTATAATACAGCAAAATGTGGTTAACGGTTAGTGTATTCCAATGCGACAGCGCGTAAGAGCTATGTCTTTCCGTCTGCTTTCTCTACAAAACTGGTTGCTTTTTCGCCATTTTCCGATCAAAAGCGGAACACATCGGAAACAGTCGTAAGAAAAATGTCTGAATATAAGCAACCTCCTTAAATTCGAAATTGGTGTTGTATCGGTCAAATATCAACCCATCCCAATGCCATCGTGTTGCCATATTTATCAAAAGTCTAAGTTTAGGGTCCCTTTAGCCGATGATGGCCTTATTTTTACGATTCTTTTACTTTGAAACGGTCAGCACTGCAACTTTAAAGTACTGGGCCCGCTTACTTAGACTAAGAAACTCATTAAGCACAACTGAAGATATATTAAACACGGTAGAAGAGTAGCCAAGCCAACTAACAGAACCATTTATACAAATGATCATTATATTATTATGAGTCAAAATTGGACTAACAGCCATCAAATCAATTTTCATTAAAACAAAATTTTAAGACGTAATCGACGCAATCTATAAGATAGATTAGTTAACTCAACTCAAATACTGGGTACTGAGATATCGCTACTCAAGTCCACATCTACACCGACGGTAGCAAGGATACAAACAAAAATGCTATAGGAGCAGGAGTTATTATGATTGAAAATCAGCAGAATAAATAAACAAGGCCAAAATAAAACTAGATACAAGGCATTCTATATTTAGATGCGAACTGTTAATTATAACCAATAAAATGTGTTCAAATATAACAAAATTGCCGATCAACAATAAATATTTAACCCGGCTCTCTTTATTTACAAGCATTTCAGACAATTTACGGAAGGAAGAGACAACAATTAATCAAAGAAATATATATATTACAAACAAATATTAAGTAAAATCTCTAATATGAATATGAAGATTGGAACTCCAAGGTCAGAATTCAACATCATAATATCATAATATATAATATATCATAATATCCCCCCTCCCCCCCCCCACCCCCCCCCCCCCCCCCCCCCCCCGTTGACAAAGCAGAAGTAATAAATACGCGATATTAATGTTTTGGAAGAAATGAATTACATTAAATATTTATTTAATAATATAGGATAACACCTACATAAACTGAATTAATTCAATGTCCAACCGATATCATATCCAAATTCAATAAAGACCTAAATAACTAATCACCGTACAAAATTAAGGCAAATAGATGGAGGGAAGCTGAATAAACGTGGACTCATAAAGACCCCGTAAAAAGCAAGGCACCCGACATAAACCATATAGTTTGATAGAAATATATTTCATCTTTCTTTTAAAGGGGGTAACCGACACGCTGCCTATATATGTCAAATATATATGTAACAATATCTAACCTCTGTGTGGGGTATTTTATGCAGAAAATCATTCTTCAGTCTACGCTTAAACGAGTAGAAACAGTATCTCCATTTAAGGGCAGTAAAACATGTAAATTAATTCTAATATGTTCATTGTTTTCAAACCTATAAATAAGAACAATTGGAATTCCTGCTAAATATGGTCATCGAAGTCAAAGCAGATGACGTGGATGAGCTGAAACATGAGTGGTCACGTGGCTTTCCTAGTTTAAAAAAGCTTACTGTGCAGCGTAGCTCAGACAGGAAATATATTTTTAAATGGCGATTGTGGCGTTATGGTTTACTTAATACGCAGGTTTGTGACATCAATAAACATTTTTTATGAGATCCGTTTAGGTAACAATGATTTTAATGAACATAATTTTGTCCAAACTGTCGGATACCACTTTTAAATGGGTACATTAACCAGGTAACCACTAAGGGCCAAATTTAGAACATACTTCAGGCAAATAACTGTTAAGCCATGCATGGGTAACATGGCCGGGTCACGAGAAAATCCGAAAGGATATGCTGACCCTCATTAAATTAGTTCCAACCTACCGACAGACTTATAGTTGTTGCTGTTTATGGCTCTTCAAATGAGTTATGTTCATCAGCCAAATGCTATTTTTAAAGTTCAGAACGGTTCTTATCATGCCCTGATGATGATTTAAGGAAATTTGCTCAGCGCCCAAAGTTGCGATTTTAGTGTATTTATTTGCTTATTTAGAAGAATAGATTCCATGGATTGATTCGGAGTATGTATATATTTTCCATATTTTTTCGTTTAACTACATTTAAATTAGGAACTAAGACTTACACAATAGCATCGCTTTAAAGAAATTGTCAATTGTATTTTCCGCCAAATTTGAAATCAGCCGTTCGGATGTTTTAAGTGAAAAAAGTACGGGAAAAGTGTGTTAGTAGTTAAGCTTGGGTTGGTAATCCAGTTAGTTTAGTCTATAGTGTAATATATATATTCTAGTAGAGAATAAAATGTATTTAATATCTTCAAGGTATTTAAGTGTTGTATTTTTTATTAAATCTGCCTTTTTCCGCTGGTACAAAAAGCAAAGACCTTGAATTTACCGAAACGAGTCGTTTGTGAATAAAAGAGCTTTTTGTAGCTTATCTTTTGCTGTTGTGTGCTGCCTTAACCAATACAACACAGGGTTAAAGGGTTTCACTATGTCACAGTAAAAAAAGTTCCTGTAGGTGAACTTGCATTCTTTACCAAGGTAGCTTGCCCCTAGTTTTAATTGTGTGTAAAAACTATCCTAAACTAACAATATTGTGGCAGTAAATATTGACCAAAGAGTCCTACCACCATATCTGAATTTATGCGTTAATTTGCACTCAGAAAAATATATTTATTGGCTTCTTTTTTGCAATGTGCTCCGATGAAATTATAGTTCTTTCTCCATGACTTGGTATCCCTAGTTTTATAAAGGTATTGAGCTGTTTGTTGTTGTTGTTTTTGACAGTAGACTGTAAATATTATATATATATATATTTATTTATTTATTTTTTATTTTTTTTTTTGTGTGCAGAAAGAGTGTTTCCTGACTTGCTTGATTTTGCAATGATTAAATATTATATCATTTTCCATTGTATTCTTTTCAGTATTCGTCAAGGTACATGCCGATGTGTGCGAGTAATTTTAGGAGAGTATGTAAATGGCTTCATTATCCTAAAAAGACTTACAAAGGACCATTTCGTTATAAGAGGAAATCGATTTAAAAACAGACCAATTAACACCTCCGGTCAACACGTTTGAGATCAAACCAATCAACATAACGAATGGCTGGCTTAAAATCCTACTTCCTTTAAGATTAGTGGTGTCATAAAAGTGTCACCAATTTATTGGAATTAACATACGTGCACGTGATTGGCAGGGTGGGAAATGTACGGAAGTTAAGAGGCGTTATGTCAGATGTTTACTGTTGTTTATGATATTAGTACATCGTTTTGAGAAACACATTCACACCTTAAACGTTTGATCACTGGCAGAGTTTGTTTGCTACACTTGTGAACGTACTTTTATTGAATTTCCGTAGAGCACTTAATTGCTTTCAAGTTTATTTAAATTCGCATAAATGTGTATAAAATATACGCGATTAAAATAATTGGGCGAAGAGACTATATCAGCGTTGATTGTGCCCAGTGATAACAAAGGTAAGCTAGCTTTACAATTAACTAACTTGTCGGAATATCAGAGATGATTCCACACGATCCAATTATTTATTAACAATGTTCATTGTATATGAGCCGTTCCATTCAAATCCCATGTTTGAGACAAACCTCTTTTCCATAACCTGATAGATTGTGTTAAAGCTATTTTTCCAGCTGTATGTTTATTCCAATTACGTATAACTGCTCTTTATTTTCCAAAAAAAAAAGCTTGGGCAAATAACCAGAAGCACTTTCCTAGTCTTCACAATTATTTTCCTATATGTTCATTCATATTCAATCTACGCATATTGTCATTCAAGTAATAAGTACGAAAACTTCATAGGTGTGCAATATTAATTTGCTCATCGATAGTATGCATGTACCGAAAATGTAACATATAGTTTGGTTTCTGTTTACAACCCTAAACTAGTTTTGTATTTGTATTTGTATAGCATTTATTATGGCATTTAGATTTCCAGTGAACTTTTGTATGGGCATGATAATGTCATTAGAAAAATGTCACAATATATGTGTATATATACATATCAAAGAATTATGTGAAGGCAAAGTACAATTCTCATTGTGTTACATTACCATACTACACGTTCCGTTACGGTACGATGTAACATTTATGATGTGGCTCGTTACGATACTTTACGATAGGCCTTTTACGTTACACGATACGCTACGTTACCATACGATACCTTAACGATAGAAATACGCACGATACACGACGTTTTGGGCAACTGGTATGGTGCTAGGACTGTATATGTTGCAATGCTCATATGACTTTGTCATATATTCTTATTCATGATCACAACAGTGCTACTTGTGCAGTGTGGCGGTCGTAAAAAATCTCCCCGTGCATGTAATCTATGTTGTCATTTTATTCATCCTATAAGGATTGTTACGTGTATTTCCTTTGATGGTCATTGGACTTTGGTTCCTTAATTCCATCTTCACATGGACAGGATGCTACAATTTACTCTTCTCTTGTCATTTTCTTCTTGGTTCAGAAAGTTAATTTCATTTAAGATTAACAATATTCATGTAATTCTTCTAATCGAGATTGTCACAAAATAACATAGTCGTGGCCTTATTTTATATAGTGATTTTGTGTACGAGGTTAATGTCACGTAGGCCAGAGCGATACTGTAGAGTTTGGTTATAGTAAAATAGGGATAACCTTAGGGTTATTTTGTTGCCTTTTGTTGTGTAAAGGGTTTTTAGAGGTTCTAATTATGTTGTTTTTATAATTACATGAAAAGAGTGTTTTTTTAATTCATTTTGAAAGGGTCTTGAAACGTTAACCCATAGTTTATTTACGTTAGGCCTTTTTTATCTTAAAAAGGTGAGGCGTACTAAAGGTGTATGCAAGTGGTTTTTCACGAGAAGTCTGAGGAATCACGGGTTACAAATTCTCGGGTTTCTTGAATTAAGTCAGGCTACGGGGCTGTCTATTATCATAAATACCTGTACGCTCCAAGTGTTGGTGTCAGTTATCGAGATGCGTTGATAGGGGACGTTGATGATGCTGTACCATAACACTACGGAATATGTGCAAGTACTTTTTATTTTTCGCATTTTTGTTTTAAGCAGTTTTTCGTTTTGCAGAATTAATTGTTGTTAAATTAATTATTTAGTAAGATTGTTGTATTGTTTTCTTGCAGAAAACAAGTGTACAGTCATTTAATATAGGCAACTTTTATAATTGTCGCCAGCGTAATTTTATTTAGTAGATCGTTAAATTGTTGTTTTTTTTAAGGAAACAAGTGTACGATAATTAGTAATATCGGCAATTTTTGAAAGCATTTTAATGTTTCGTAGGCCGAGGGTTCTAAGTCTAAGTTTATATGATAATGTTAGGACTATGTATGTATTAAGTTTTGGAAGCCATATTTATTTTAGGTTAAATCTAAATGGGATAAATATTTCGATACTTCACTAGAATGGTAAACGTAAAGTTGAAGTTTTGACAATAGGTCTGGTTTTATAGTTGAGGGAGACTTATGCACTGTTTAAATGCACTGTTTAAAGGCACTTATGTAAAACCATTGAGCAGACATATGGTTCAAGTACGATGGTATTATACCATTGGTTTATATACCATTACTATGTCATAGATGCACTAATATGATGCAAAATGATCGATATGGTCTAAGTGATATGAAGAAACACATGGGACATTGTATAATTGTTATGTAGGAACACGTGTTATATGGTAAAGGTGTTGTATGTCATGTAGAAACACACTAAATATTTGATTTTGAGAAGTAAATTGACGTCATTTGTCATTTGTAGCCGTATTTAGGCCAGTGAAGAGCCGTATTTAGGCCAGTGAAGAGCCGTATTTAGAAGTAGACGAGCAGAGGCCCATAGGTGGACAGCGATACAAGGTCGACTTGTACTACGAACTCGTTACATGTACGACGGGGTAGACTCTGTGTGGGGAACGGCAAGGGAGATGCCATATCGGACAGCTTCGTCGCAGGAGTGAGCTGCACGAGCAGATACATTGTTGGACAGTTTCGTCGCAGGAGTGAGCTGCACGAGCAGATACCATATCGGACAGCTATGTCGTAGCACATATACTAAGGATTGTGTTATCAGAGGAGTGTTGTTTGTTGTGTAGGACGTAAAGATACAGTGCACAGTTAAGACCAGCGGACAGTTATCAGACTTAATATAAGCCGGCGGGGTTTTGTTTTTCTATTGTATTAAAATCATTTTCATTTATCTTGTATGTATATTGTTTTGTATATAAAGTATAATTTGATTTTAAATTGTCTTTTGAGTTTTATATTCTACCCTGGTGAGTCGCCTCTTGGCCATTTTGTCACAGAGATATTACCTCTCTCTCTCTCTTTCTCTCTCTCTCTCTCCCTCTCTCTCTCTCTCTCTTCTAAACACTCTGTGGACATTCTTTTTCAATGACTCACTATTTTGTCGTATATTCTTATTTGTGAAGATTTGGCCATTAATATGGCCTCTTGCGAGTTCACGAGGTTTTTAGCAACTTTTGCCTTGTGACCTACTTCCCGTGACCTAATAAAGAACTCATCCAGGATTTCATGCAAAAAAAAACCACATTCTGGCCACGTTTCAATCAATACTTGGTTTTATTTACCGTCGCCCTAACTATTGTTATAGGGCGAGCATTAATATATAGAAGTTTAAAATAAGATATCACAGTATGTTTATTTTTAATGGCGTGAGGGTTGCCTAATGTCAGGAAGGCTAAAAAGATTAAAACTTAAACAAAATAAAGATGATTATTGCTTGGTAATGGCTTTGACAATAGGCTCCAATATAGAATGTATGGATGTTTGTACTGTCTATGAGGTATATGTGTGTTTGTGATCCAGGTTTGGTGAAGACTGTTCTATAAATCTAGTGTTTACTAGCTTAACCTACGATTTGACCTAGTAACCTACTTTTAGACCCCACCTAACCCAGTTAGGTACTCATCCAACATTTCAAAACACATTCTGGCCATGTTTAGTGACGATTGGGTCATAAATGTGGTTTCTATCGTATTCACATTTTGTTGTTGTTGTTTTTCTAAAATGTTACTTATGTTCTAGAATTTGACCCCACGTAACCAAATTACGAAGTCGTCTAAGATTTCTTGCAGACAAACATTCTGGCCAAGTTTGATAAAATTTGGATAAATTCTGTAGTCTCTTATGTCTTGGTATAATCACCGGCACACCGCAGGTTAGCTGTTAAACATTCCCTCATAATAGTGCTAGCCCCGACTGAGTCCCATAAAAGCTGTTTCTGCCATCTATATTGAAATTTACCTATTTTCTTATCGTCAACTCGTTGCTCAGTACACAATCCGGATATGCTTATTTTCGGATGCGAAATATTTTGTTTTCATTGCCAGTCTGGTATAGCAAGATACCACAAGAATATATAGATGTATCATTGGGCATAAGACTTGCCATTTAACCTAAATTTATATATTGTTTATGATTTACACTTAGGATGTGCATTAGTTTTAATTGATATGCATGGTGCAATGTAAAACCTACCTGATTACTATTTTTCAGTTATGGGGTGTAAGTAGTTCTACCCACACACTGTCTGATGTTTTATTGTTCTGGGATTTATTATTGTTTTTATGTATGTCAGTGTTTATCGCAAATGCGCAAGGCGTCTAGATAAGGTTAGCTGTCTGTAACATCAGAATAAACGGTGGCAGAACAAGCATACTTACAGAGAACATTTAGAGTGATGTGTCTGCTATCAACGCCGTAACCATTGTGAGTCCTACATGTGATGTTATGCCCGTCCATATATCTGGTTGGTGTGATAGTCAGGAGCAATGATGTAATCAATCCATTATTGTTACCAGCCTTTATAGTTTGTGTTGATGTGCTCGCTATGATGTTAGATCCATTATACCACGTGATGTTTGAGGCAGGGTTTGATGAGCCAGACGTGCAGTTGAGTCGTATTTTGTCGATTCCGTTTGATACCGTCGCCTGGTTACCGGAGATTGTCGTAGAGCCATTCAAGGGACCGACTAAAATATTCGAGAAATAAATGTTTCTGTTGAAAAGATTAAAGGGCCAACAACCAATTATATTTAATTACACAATTTGATAAACGTATTGTTTTATTAGCGACATTTACTGTATAATAGTTCATTTATAATTGCTGGAATTTATTTAATGACATCACAGATATAGTTTAAATGTCATAAAAGCAGACACCGTATATTTGGTATGGGACTGCTCTTACCATGTGATTTAGTTGAATGGAGAATATGTCGACTTAACAAAGTAAAAAAAATTAGTACATATGTATTGTATTTGGACACTACATTGGCATCATAAAATGCTCAGGTTTACTCGGTGACTAATACATTTAAAGTATATTTTAAGCAACAAGAAACGAACATAGGAGTAACATCCTTTACCCCAAAAATCATTTTTATAACTACAACGGGGTCGATTTTCGGCCAAAACAGGAAATGAGTTCAAGTGTGCATTGGCGTCACGCGGTCACGTGTTCGTTACGAAGGGTACAACGGTCCACGCAACCATGCGTCATCGGGGTTTTTAATCAGTTTACATTTATGTCACGTGGCGGAACAACGGGTACCTAAGCCATTGCCAAAATGTCTATTTCAAACACAGCCATGAATAACGATTGACGTCACACTGCGGAAGGTCGACTATCCACGCCCCTATTTAAAATCATTCACGTGATTTACCAGTTTTACTGTTATGGCGTTCAAAATGTAATACCTTACTTATAATGTTGTTGCTTTTTATCATCGAGGTATGACTTTTTTCTGATATCTTTCTTTTTTAATATACTTACTTTTTTTTTCTAAGCAACCTAAACTTTATTGTTAGTTGCTAAATGTGAATGCGTGTTTTAATAAAGCCATATTATTTTATATATCTTCTGTTTAGGTACAACTTGTACTATTGATGCGTTATTAAGTATAAAAAACTAGTTTCTTAATAGGTGTTTACTTACTTGCTCGTACAAATATCAAAAAAGTATATGTGTACATAAAGAACTTAATAAACTGCGCATATTATATCCCAAATATAGTAATTTGCCACATAACGACCACGCCAGAAAAGCGACCACGTCTCTGTCAAGTCCATTTAATAGTAATTAAACGTGATCACATTCACACGTTATTTATTACTCTTTTGGAGAGTAGAAATAATTGAATCGAATCTATACCAACATATATGTATCGTTCAAGTCTCATATGATCATCGATTATGTACTTCATTAAAGTAAGTCAAGGCTTTCCCATTTGAATGTTATCACCCCACCAACCTAAATTAAAGCTTTTCCGATACAGTTTTGTATACTTACATTTTTATCTTTTCGTCAGCACCATAGAAGGCATTACAAACCAACATACGAGGATGCATCGTTGTTTAACATGCGATAAAACATACGCGATGATTTGTGACGACACATGAAGGATAAATATGCTGCTGCTGTTCTCCATGTTTGTCTTTATGTGTCACCTCATATGGAATACCGTCACTTACGTCTCTAAACGTCACTATTATAGTCACTGTTTGGCATTACAATATATTAATATACTGAATTGTCAGTACAACGTTACAAACCTTACTGGCTAGTCACTGTCACTAGTATCAGTCATGTTGTTATTTATCTGTAAAGTGGAAGTAACCAGACCTAATGACGCGTCTGTAAGATTCCACGCGCATTTTTAACCAGTGAATAATGTAAATACGTGATTTCGTCAGTTAAACGCCAAAAGTTTTCTATATCTTGAATATAATAATACAGTTAAAACTTAAACAGATTTCTTAAGTTATTTACTTAAAAAAGTTAGTACAATAAGCGAGGATACTGAATTCATCTTTTGAGCCCTTTTGGCTCTTATAATAAAATTGTTTACTTTTTATTAAATTTATAATATCTAAAATAAATCTATAATTTTTGTCACAGGTTTAATACTTAGATTACATAATTTATTGCATTACAATGAACTTAAAGATATTGAAAAGTATTCAGATTCATTTTAAATTGCTGATGAGCCCTTCTGGCATGGATCAAAAATGAATTTCGCATAAGTATTCATGACGGTCCATTATATTTTAGGCGCATATTGTTCCAGAAGAAGAAGAATGGTCTGATTCTGACTTCTACACAACACAAGAGACAATAAATGAGTTTGAAAGTATGTCAAATAAATCATATTTTTGAAAATATGTAGGGAAAACTTCTAACATGACTTTTGTAACATCTTATTAATGAAAATATAAGGAAATTATCATTATGCTACAACCAGTGATACGTTGATTACCGAATTATCAGTGTATTAATTTGTTGCAGGATCTATATACCAGTTTTCTTATATGTTTTCTTATATATTGCAGGGATGAACTGTATGAATGAAGATCCAAAACAATCTTTTACTGAGGAATCATCAAATGTGTCACACATTCAAGGCAACGCTGATGTAAAGGAACCTGAAGATATGTCTGATTCTGATGATGTTCCTCTTTCAATAATTCAAGATAAACTTAAGAATAAGAGAGAGAGCCTGAACAACAAAAGCATAATCTGCATGAAGATATCTCTGAAGAAGATAGTTATGAAGATGAAAGCTACAGACCATCTTCTGATGCATCTTTGAGTGAAGGCTACTGTTCTTCCCATTCAAAAGAAAGAAAATTTGGGTACAGAAACAAATAAGACCCTTCAAGAGGAAGGAAAATAGAAAAATAATGTTGAAAGAAATCAGTGATTCGAGTTCAGGCCTATTACATAACAAGGCACCAATAATAACAATAAAAATATGTAGAAGAAAACTACACAATTTAAACAACAACAATACAATCAGCATTTGGAGAAAGACCCGAAACAGAGCAAGGCTGATCACACGCTACAAACAATCTTTAAAAAGGAGTGGCGAGGCGAGATTGTCCAATTTACTAACAAGTAACTCTTTAAAACAAATATCAGTAAATGCAGACGGAGACTGCTTCTTCAATGCTGTTCCGATACCACTAAGCACAGACTACATAGTTCAGGAACTCAGAAATAAACTAGTAGTCATCTATTGGAAAGGAACAAAACACTACAAGGCGTTTGTACAACACAGAAAAGGCATGAGTTGTGATGAATTCTCGAATATGTATGACAGCAAAGTAAAAGGTATTAGAAAGAAAGGGATTTGGAATGTTTTGCAGATTTTCTTACGCTAGCTACTGCAAATTGGTTCAACGTCAACATCACAATCTACGCTAGTAGATTAAAACCATCCAGTCATTGAGATTATCCCAGATATATATTGAAGATGACTGTGCCAGAAAAGATGTCAGGCTAACATACCTTGCAGTGCATATGAACATTATGATGATCAGAAGGACATTATCCGAACCGCAAGATTCATCAAATACAAATGATGACAAACCCTCTACTCTGAAGCAGGTGTTGTTGTTTTCTCTCCCATGAAGACAAAACTATCGCGAAAAGGGATGCTAAATGTAACTATGTGTAACTATGTGGAAAAAGAATATAAGGTAAAGAAATAAAAGAATGGGAAAGAGTTATATTTCTCCAAATTCAAATTTACAGAGGAGGTGAGACAAGCAATTTTTTTATACATATTATGACGGAAACATGACTTTCCAGCATATTGATGTCCGCCCAACTAGCAATAGGTACAACAGGTACAATACCAAACTTACAAACATAACAACATTTTTCTTGACCTAAAAACACACACATAAAGTAATTACAAAAAATTCAAAACTGACAAACAAGGGAACAGGGTTAAATGGCTGAAGGTTAAAGTGCTGAAAGTCCAGAAGAGAGTCAAATTAAATACGAGTATAACGAAGAGTTCAGAAAATAAATGTGACCAGATCAGTACGAGCATGCCTGTCTGCTATTGCCGGTGACCTTCTGCGAAAGAATGATGGGAAATTACCGATTTCCGAAGAAAAAAAGGACTTGTTAGATCTTTGTGATTCGTTAGTCATTCCTGCGATATACAGAGGAGTTTATGAATCCTTACAAACAAACAAATCTGCTAAAGACCAGTTAGCACTACCAGACATTAATGAAGACTCAGACAGCTCTGTGGGCGATTAGACAAGGCCAAAAACATAGAAAATGGTTACAAATGGTTTCAAAAAGACTTCGAAACTGACATGTACCTTAACAACAGCAGTTATTAACATCTTACTGTATTAATGGACTTAACACATTTATCTACTGCGCGATTCAGATCTGATGAGCCCTTTTGGCTTTATTAAATTTCTCTCGGAAAGTTAAATATTTCTTTCTGCCAAACGGACTCATCAGCAAAATGCCCTTTTTTGGCAATGTTTGTGTGTTTCTTATATTTTGCTTTGTGTGAATAAACATATAATGAATTACTACTGATATGTGCAAAATATAAATTCATTATCACCAAAAGTGGATTTTTAAGATGCATCTAAAATTAAAACCTGTTTTTCTCCATTATGTGAAAAATACTGTTGAGCCCTTTTGTCTTTTAACCGACGATTTACAGTCCAGAGTTATATTAGCAGCAAAGAATACATGCGACCGCTACTATGTTCAGTTATTGAATTATCCACGAAACTCATATTCGATACTTGGCCTTTTAAGAAACTATGGCAAACTAGAGTCGAACGTTTGGTCTAGAGATTATACAGTTGTCTTTGAGATAGTGTACTTGTTCAAACACACACACACTCACAAATACTTTTCATTTAAATCATTTAAACATATAAACAAGCAAAATTACTCTACAGCACCTTTCCTAACGCACCTTTTTTATTATTCATCTCATCTTATAATCAGCAGATAGTTATCAGAGTTACATTGTGATAGTATTTTGACATTTGTTATTACAAGTATTACAAGTTGCGAAGCAAAATATTTTGCAGGGTTCGAACTCGTAATTATTAATTTGCATTCTTATTCTTGAAATCTTAGTACCTTTATCCAATAGGCCAAGTTAAAAAATATCTAGGATTAAACTGGCTATGGGCGCCGCAATGATTGGACTTTAAAGGACATATTTATATAGGAATATGGAAACTACACGGTTACTTAATATGTTCCATGACAAACTGAATGCAAACACAATCACATTTTACGTGAACTTACACTTAACATCGACAATGACGGTCACATTTCGTGGTGAAGGTAATGTCGTGTGTAACAATCTACATGTAGCTTTCTGTCCGTTATCCACAGCACTGACTGGTCTCTTTAACTCGGACACCACGGTATATGTCTCTGACGTCGAGTCATATCTCAAGGTATAAGTAGGAGTAAAAGTCTGATCACGGTAGAACCACGTGATGTTGGGAGGAGGTCTGCCATTGGCTGATGTACATTGGAGGCTCATGCTTGCTCCAGATACTGTCTCGCCTGTCTGCGATACGTTCGGATTATCGGGCATCACTGTAAGTATTTATGTCAAGCAAGTACGTTAAATCACATGAAATATATATATATATATATATATTTATGATGATAGCATCGACGATACATGTAACAGCTTCAGATCAACTGGTGCGGGTACAAAGGGCGGAAATAGGGGTTTCTCAAAATGGCCACGTTGTAAACAAACACTTGATCAAGGTACAATTCGTTAGTTTGATGTAGGCCTACTCTTTCTTATGAGGATTCTTTTAGGAGAAGGGAATTGTTGCCTCAATGCGCTTTGCTAAAAGTTTGTATTGCTTTGGCCGACTATAGAAGGACACTTCCATGAAAATGAGGACCGCAAAATACGTTCGTCTGTCGTCAGATGCTGAGCGACTGAAAGTCATATTTGTCAAAATCGGCATTAATGAATATAGGCCGACGGAAATCAGCACTGAAATGTTTTCCTGCCTAACCTAGATTGAATAATTAGACACTGGTTAGATTGTCAATTCTTCAACAAAGAACCCATGCTTTCATAAATATAATTAATGTTTATTGTAGAAGGCTTAAATGCTCTTTCTGTGGCGTAGTGGTAGAGTCGCCGACTCCTCTGACAACTTAACCTCCACTGCGTGGGTTCCAGTCCGTTTGGGGGCGAGACCCTTCTCAAGATTCTTGTAACTGTTCCACTTCACCTTTCTGTTATTTACCTTCTGGCCATATCATTACTGGGGATTTAAACATCATCGATGACTACAAATTGAGAAAATTACTCTTTAAGGGCTCGAAATATCGCCTGCCAGATGACATAGATTTTGACCTTTGTTGCAAAGAAATTGCTGATGCAATTAATCTGTTTGCCGATCGCTGGTGTAAGAGAGAAAACACGGATACAGTAGCACTTAATACTTGGAAGAAAGCCATTTTTAAGATAATAAAAAATCGCGTTAAATTATACCGCTCCAATCCTTCTAGTTTACCTAAGAAACCTTTTTATCACTTAAAACATCTAAAACAGTCCTTTCAGAATATTCACGATAAATTTGTACTTGTACCTGCAGACAAAGCTTCAAACAACATAATTTTTGTCTGACGACTTTATTACAAAAATATACTGAGTGCTGAGTTATCCACCACCAGTTCTTACTCTTGCACCAACCTTGACTTTCAGACAGTCATTGACAAACATAAACAGATATTGCATAATTTCAATATCAAAATAGAAACAAAGCAAGAAAAACTTCCTTCCTTGTACTGGATTCCTAAGCTTCACAAAACACCATACAAGTCACGATTCATAGCTAATGCCAGCTCTAGCACCACCACTCACATATCTAAACTACTTACGTCTTGCCTTACAGCCGTTCGCAATCACGTTGTTAAATATTGTGAAAAAGTGTATGAAAATTCAGGAATTAACATTTTTTGGTCTATTAAAAATTCTTCAGAAGTCTTAGACAAGTTTCGTACTTTAAACTTTCATTGCTCTGCAGTTAATACTTACGATTTCTCT
Organism: Sinonovacula constricta; assembly: GCA_007844125.1. Classification (NCBI taxonomy): domain Eukaryota; kingdom Metazoa; phylum Mollusca; class Bivalvia; order Cardiida; family Solecurtidae; genus Sinonovacula; species Sinonovacula constricta. The sequence continues at coordinate 59,608,525 of CM017560.1, read as the reverse complement.
ACGCTGTACACTTCTTTACCTCATGATTTAATTAAGACCAAATTGATTGCTCTTATTGAGAAAACATTTGCTCGAGAGCAACGTCTATATATTGCATGTCATGAAAGTAATGCTTTTTTTACCAACACATTCTTAGAAAAGTTTACTATGTGGACTTGCACGGATGTTTGTGAAGCTTTACGTTTTCTATTAGACAATATTTACATAAAATGCGGTGACACTTTATTTAGACAAGTAATTGGTATCCCTATGGGAACCAACTGTGCACCATTAATTGCAGATTTGTTTTTATACTGCTTTGAACGTGATTTCATGTTAACTTTATCCCCTTCAAACCAAAGCCACATTATAGAGGCTTTCAATTTAACGTCACGCTATCTTGACGATATTCTAACTATAGATAATCCTTTCTTTTCTCAAATGATCCATCTGATTTACCCTCCAGAACTTACCCTTAATAAAGCAAATAACTGACACTTAAATGCAGCATTTCTAGACATTGAGATCAATATTTCCAATGACAACGTCTCTACTAAAATCTATGACAAGAGAGATGATTTCAACTTTAGTATTGTGAATTATCCATACCTTGATGGTGATTCACCTCGTGCTACCTCCTATGGTATTTACATATCACAACTTACAAGGTTTGCACGAGTTTGTACTAAAGTAGAAGATTTCAATGCTAGAAACCTGTTTATTTCTTCTAAACTGTTACAGCAAGGCTTTCGTTTTCATAAATTAAGAAAGGCGTTTTCAAAATTCTTTCACCGCAATGATTTTATTGCTTCTAAGTATAATAGCAGTATGAAAACACTTATGCAGAAAGGCATAAGCCATCTTGCATTTTATGGAAATGTTTTATACAAGTTAAAGAAGATCAAGGGTCTCAATAACTTTTCTGACCACTTTACAAAACTTATCAGAAAATGTATTGCAGACGGTTACAACCCGGGAATACTTCGATGTACTGCACTGCTTGCAATTGACCCTTTTACAGTCAAGAACTTGCATTGCTTTTAAATTACACGATGACCGGACAGGTCGTTGAGACTATATGAAAACAGTGACTTAAAGCCATAATTGGACAGTCACTGTTGGATTTCTTGTCTCTTCATCTCTCCAGTCGTGCCCTATATAGGTGGGACAACTTGAGCAGTCTCCATACCCTTTACGTGAGATTGCACAGTAGGTATAACATCGGGATTTTTTTTTAATCTTTATCATATATAATATATCAACTGCGGATAAATCCTCGGCGTTTATAATATGTTTTTTAAACGATTAACTCTAAACAATACTACGTTTTATTTTGTTGATTTTCTAAAATTCTATTGTTTCTTCCATATTGTTTACATTTCACTTTTGACACTTTTGGCATATGAAGTCATGGCATTTATGACGTCGTTATATGGTTCTTATAATATATCAGCGCTTGTACTGCTTTATTTTATTTTAAACTACTCTCTCATTTGGAATTTTTTGGTTGCCGAGGCTTTTATCTACTGTAAATACTGTACATATGTTCATTATATCTGTTTTAACTCCCGATGCAGGTGCTTATTGTTAGTTGTGTCACTTTGACGGGATACTTTTATTTACACTGTTTGTTTGATAGAAAAACCGTCAGGAAGTGCGAGGTTGGAGCGCTCCACAAACCAGGTTTAAGCACCCCAGTTGGCCATTTTGCCGACTGACCGTTCCAAGGCGGTAACTGATGGTTTTTCTTTTTGTGTGTTATGTCTCGTCTCTGTGTTTTTTGTCACATTTACATTTATCTTGTCTACCTTGGTCTGCAGGTAGATAAAATTTAAATATCTGTGAAAATTTTGATAGGACCTTTTCTTATTTACCTATTTATAAGGAAAGGTCTTTCAGCTGTCTTGAGGTTCGCCGGTTATTCTACACAGACATTTTTTTTTCTGCGACCTTCCTTTACCAAATAGCTGGATGTCACTATAATTATGATCTTAATGCAATAAATTGGTCGCTGCGATATATTTCAAAAACGAAAACGTTTCTAAACGTTAAGTTTCTAAATTTCAGGTCAAACCAATAAAAGATAATCATGATTAGTCCTGGGACTAGGCCCAATTTTTTTAAAGGTGGTCTCTGTTGCACTATGTTTAGGAAATTATCTTTGGGTTGCCAAGACACATGGCTAAACCGATGCAGCTGTCACAATGTCAAGGTTGCATGTAGGTCTCAACTCCAACAAGCTTGACCATCTTTTTGCCGGCAGCTTCAAACATATACAACCTCTTCTACAAATTTCTACAAAAGTTGCTGGTGCAAGTATCATAAAAAAGAGACAGCATGACGTCATAATCGGGTTATTTTGAGGCACCTATAATAAAGGGGAGAATCAGAAGACTTTTAATATAATGATCATGGTCTCAAATCGTATGAGGCAAGTCGTACATTTACTATATGTTTTTTTTAATTATGACAAATCAAATGTGCTTATTAATATAACATAATTTGTCAATAGCGTTCTTAGAATTACATCAGAACAGTTTTTTTAATAAATAAGAAGACTTTTCGTACGGACAATTGCTCAAAGAGATAGAAAATATATTTCTGCGATTTATATTTAACAAAAAGGATACGTCCAATGTATAAATCATTTAAACTTAACACTTTATTTACTTACAGTCGAGGTACAAGATAGCTGTTGCAGGACTCGGATTAAGTGAAGCTTCATTAGTAGCACCAGGATAAAACATCCGACACAGAAATGACGTCAAGTCGTCTGCTCTACGTGGTGTGAAATTATGGGTCAAGGTCACCGTGTATGTGCCATCTGATTGTTGTACAGAATCTGATGTATTCGTCTGTGCCACTGGTGAGGAACTCGTGCTGCCCCTGTACCAGGCTAGTGTAGGGGCGGGAATGCCTCCAATGGACACACACTGGAATGTCAGAGGAATGTCTTCTATACCACGGAGGACTTGACGGTTGGTGGAGATGGCGACCAGGTTGTCAATGGTGGGAGATGTTGGAGTGACTGCAATGTGCAACAACATTTTGTTAATAATATTCCAGCATTTAACATGTTATCAAATGTTGTTTATCATATTCTTTTCTAGAACGCAAGAGTGTTAGACAAAAGATGAATAGTAACTGTTGTGATTAAAAAGCCATCTGTTCTTTTTAACAGCATTACTAAAAATAATATGTGTATTTCCGGCACCCAAGAAAGTCATTTTTTTCTTTATATTTCTTATATTATCCAATTATAATTTGTGCTTCCTGGCATCATGACAACTTTCACCCTGGAAAATGTATTCTTATACTTGTCAACAGTCATGAAACGTCTCTTAAAGACAATGTAACGTAAATGCTGCTGCTTAGAAAAAAAATCTCTTTCACTTTCTTCCATTCACAATGCTGTTTAGAAAATAATTTCTCTTTCACTTTCCTTCATTCACCCGTGTGTCTGTAAGGATAGCACCTCACCCTACCATCAATATCCCCTTAGATTGCAATATGTCTATTTAAACAGTACCGGATATTTATGTTATTAACAAGGCAATAAATACCGTACACATATATGCATGTTGTACTCTATTAAGTGCGGAGCAATACACTTACCTTAAAGAACTTGTTAATTGATTATATTATAAATGTTACAGATATGATTTGTTTGAATAATACTGTGTGCATGGATTAATTTTGTAATTTTTGACAAAACAAATATTCAAACATCAACTGTGGCCTGTGGGTAGAACTTGCAGTATGCCCAAATTTTGAGCGTGTTTTTTTCTCTCTTTGATAATTAATTTTGTATAATATATTCTAGAAACAAGAGGGTCATAGTGGCTTATATTGCTGACTTGAGCGCTATAGACATTAAGTAATAGTGAGCAAGGCATATCAGACATGTTTAAACAGACCAGAATAATTGTAATACATGCACACAAGCATTATTTGGGCAATCGTTTTATTTTTTCCTACATTCATGTAGCCATAGATGAAAAACCCTGACGGCCATGTCTGTAACGATCCAATCGTTTTAACAATCTTGAGAGAGGGTTCCCTAAGGAACATGTAAATCAATTACTAAAGCTCTTTAAGTTTCCTATGTATCTAAGGACGGTATCTTTGTATGTATCTTTGCTCAGGTCAGCTAAAAACTAGACAAGAATGCTCAACATTCTCAAGAAACAGTGCAAATATGACTACATCAAACATAGAACTTGACCTGATGTGTGCATTGAGCTCCTGTTATTAGTTGCTTACACCAAGATCTAAAATTCGGCAAACCCGGCAAACCACTTTCGAATTATGGCTCCAGACAAAAAAAACCTACATTTTAACAAAGGGCAACAAGCAAATGAGTTAAATTGAGATCCCCCTCCTAAAATGCAATCTATGTATACATAAATTTCTGGCAACGGTTGTGGGTAAATGAGATTATGGTTTTGATGTAGACAAACGTAATAAAAGTATCTCTTATAAAAAGCAATCATCTACTTGCGCTGGCCATGAGCAATGTTCCTACCAGGTTGAGGGATTGGGCTCATGTGTTATTTAGATATCGATCGGAAACAAAAATCACATTCAATGTATCTGTGACATTTCTTGCGCCAATGACTCAAAAAATAATAGGGGCCATCTAGTCATAATGACCAATGGCCCACCCAACTTTGGGGATTGTGGGTGCATGCATACTTGACATCACCTTGATTATTGTTGTATTCGGCCTACCCAAGTTTGGCGATTATGGGAGTATGTATACTTGACGTCACCTTGGTTATTGGTGTATTCGACCTATCCAAGTTTGGCGATTATGGGTGTATGCATACCTGACGTCACCTTGGTTATTGGAGTATTCGACCTACCCAAGTTTGGCGATTATGGTTGTATGCATTCCTGACGTCACTTTGGTTATTGGTGTATTCGACCTACCAAAGTTTGGCGATTATGTGTGTATGCGGCCTACTCAAGTTTGGGGATTATGGTGTATGTGGCCCACCCAAGTTTGGGGATTGTGGGTTTATGCGACCCACCTAAGTTTGGGGATTGTGGGTGTATGCGGCCCACATAAGTTTATGGATTATGGGTGTAAACCACCTTGATATATTATGAAAAATGTTTAAAGAGTCTATATATTTATTCCATAATCCTTTGAGAACTGTATGAGCAGTTCATTCTGTAGATATTTCCAGCGGGCGGTCTTTACATAAAATTGAACTCTCAACACAAACAAGTACTTTGTAATAGATGGATAATAGTCACACAATTTGTAGTATATCTACATCATCCTCACTATTAAGATAGTGGCACATTTTTTTCCAGGGCAACTCAAACGTGGGAGTTATATTTTGATTGCATATTTAGTGTAACTCTTCCTTAATACTTAAAGAAGCAACTAATCAATCGTTTCATCTATATTTATTAACCCAATAATAAATTACTACTGAAGTAACATTTTCTTGCATATGTATACTTCTCATTTGACAATTTTGAACACATCAGGTTTAGATGTACATTGGTACTTATGATTGATTAAATGACCCACCAGATTCTTATTATGTCATCTGAAACAAATGCTGGCAAGAAGATATTAAAATGTAAACATTTCTCCATTGCTTGAAGGTGGTTAAGTACATTAGCATATTAAGAATATCAATAAATTCAAATTTTGTTTTAAAACTCACTTAAAACCTTTATCATGACACTTAAGCTCCATAAAATAGCTATTTCTAAGCAAATATTTTGATTTGCATTACCATAAAAACCTGAACCTCAAATCAGAGAGTGCATTGGCAATGAGGTACGAATCAAGCCTACTGGCAACAACCCTCTCCAAGAGTTTTGACAGAAAGCTCAGATTGGAGACGGGACAGTAGTTTTTGTCAACCTCTGGGTCAAAACCAGCTTTTTTTAAGGAGCTGGGTGATGTGAGCCATTTTGAGTGACTCGGGGACTACGCCTAGTGGCACAAGTTCGTCAATACACTCTTTTATCAACCACGTTGGTAGAGGGTCCAATGCGCAAGACTTATTCGGACTTGTAGTGATAAGTTTCCGAATCTCCTCATTGCTTGCAAATTTTATAAATATTCAATTTAAACTTTCCTTAGTAATTAATGCTGCAGTTCAAATTTACTTCATATTTTTATATATTTTTAAAAATTGTTTACAGAGAAGGACGTGAAACAGTTTTACACCTTGTTTATGTAAAGGGTTGAATATACATGTAGTTTCACATAAACATACCTAATGTGTGCGTGTTTTCAACATGGTTGACGTAAAGATATTCACGTAAAGTTGAGCCCATGTAAAACAATGTATAGATGTGTTATCGAAATTCTTAATTGCTTTGACAAATCCACACAACAGTCAGTAAAATAGGCATAGAATATTAATTAAACATCTTTCCTTTTCTTCGTTTCTTCTAGCTAGTTTCTATGCCCGTAGACATTATCAGCTGATTTTCACGCATGCCCGTTATTGGTAACATTGCTCTAGTATCCAATTGTGATGTAGTTCGTGTTTTTTTCAGAGTAAGAAGTGTTCAATATACTAAAAACCCTTTTTAACATTGCAAATTGTGTTCAATCAATATCTTTTTAATACAATGAGCCGATAATTGAATTAATATGAAAGATTGAAATAAAATATGTGTTTAGCAAAGCCTATAAATGTACGTTCATTTTAAAAGTGACCAAGTACTTACCGACTTATGACCTCAATACTGCTTTGAGATTATGTCTATCCCTAAAAACAGGTATATTTACCAATATGGAAGGATCCAGACACCCGAACCGCCTGTGTTCCTGTAGTTACCATTATGGTATAATTATGTGAACCGTCATGTAGAGATATTGTTGACAGCCAAGTGCAACTGTAGTGGAATAATGTAGAACTGGGTCCACATGTGTAAGTGCCTGGTAACTGAGTGGAGGGGCTGGTCTGTAAGACAGATGTTACATTTAAGGATGATTAAAACATTGAAAACTAGGTGACCCAACGATGCTTGTATATTGGGACTATTAATCAATGGCTAACAAGTTTATTCATAATCATCAGCGATTTAATGTGCTGTTTCCATGTTTCTGGGTTCCACTGGGCAGTCCCATGTTTTCTACAGATGCCCTGTGCCACATGGACCATTTACGTCCCACATTTTTTAACTCCGTTTTTTATTGTTGTAGAATTCATATTTTAACATAATACTGTCTACAAGATTATATGTAAAAGTATTTGACCGGTGTTGCCTAATGTCACTTTCAAGATTAATGAAAACAAATGCAATTGTGTTTTGGGAAATATCAAATTATCACAGTATGTTTAACACCCCAATTATAATTGTGACAGGATAGACATTATTGTTTTTTCAGAGTTGTGTTTAGTTCACCTTAAATATAATTGTTCTATAATTCTACGAATGCTGATTCGTATATACACAATGCAACTATTTTTAATATGTACATTGAGTGTTGTGTATTTTTGGTGACGTGTATTGTGTAAGTTTCTTATAGATTTTGACAGTGTTTGAAAAAGATATAAAATAGTTTGTTACAGAATCGCACGTGGAATAGGGACATGGATGGTGGGTACGTTTCGTCGAATAGTTTGTAACAGACATTATCTCCACATAACAGACGTTGTGTCCACTAAAAAGACGTTGTGTAAACAAAACAGAAATTATCTTCACAAAACAGACGTAGTATTCACAAAACAGACATTGTCTGCACACAACAGATACTTTGTCCACAAAACAAGCATTATTTCAACAAGGTAGACTTTGTGTCCAGAAAGGAGACATTGTTTCAACAAAGCAGACTATGTGTCCAAAACACCAACACCGTCTGCACAAAACATACGTTGTGTCCACAAAACATACGCTGCGTCCAGAGAACAGACCTTACCTCAAGAAAACAGACCTTGTCACCACAAAACAGACTATGTGTCAACAAAGCAGGCAATAGGTCCACAAAACAGACATTATCTAAATAATACATGCATTGTGTCCACAAAGCAATATCTGCACAAAGCAGGCGTTGTTTTAGCACAAAATACGTTATGTTCAGACAACAGTGTGTTCATAAAACAAACCATGTCTGCACACAACGGGCATTATGTCCACAAAGCAGATTGTGTCCTAAAAAGAGACATAATCTTCACATAACAGACATTGACTCCACAAAACAGACGTCGTGTCCACAAAACAGACAATGCAAAAACAGACGGCTCCAGAGAGCACATATTGTGGCCACAAAACAGACGTTATCTCCTCACAACAGACATAATCCACATAACAGACTTTGTGTCCATTAAAAAGATCTTATTTCCACAAAAAATACTTCTCCAGAAAACAGACAATGTATCCACAAAACAGATCTTATTTCCACAGCACAGAAGTCCCTACAAAACATACGTTGCGTCAACAGAACAGACAGTATTGTCATAGTGTTCACAAAACAATGTCTGCACAAAATGTCTGCACAAAGCAAATTGTCTCCAAAAAGAGACATTATTTCCAGAAGACAGACGTTGTGTCCACAAAAAAGCAATGTCTGCACAAAACAGACGATGTGTCCACAAATCTTACTTTGAGGCCTCACAAAGAACATTTTCTTCACAAAACAGATGTTGTGTCCACAAAACAGAGTTTTTTCTCGAAAGAGACTTCACCATAAAACAGCCATGTGTCCAGAAAGCAGACCTTATTTCCGCGATACGGACGTATCCAAAAAACATATGTTGGGTCCACAAAAGCAGACATTGTCTGCACACAGCAGATGTCTGCAAAAAACAGACGTTGTCTCCAGAAAACCGACATTATCTCCAGAAAGCAGATGTGGCGTCCACAAACTAGACGATGTGTCCACAAAACAGACGATGTCTCCACAAAACAGACGATGTGTCCACAAAACAGACGATGTCTCCACAAAACAGACGATGTCTCCACAAAACAGACGATGTCTCCACATAACAGACGTTGTGTCCACAAACTAGACGATGTCTCCATAAAACAGACGATGTCTCCACAAAACAGTCGATGTCTCCACAAAACAGGCTATGTGTCCACAAAACAGACGATGTCTCCACAAAACAGACGATGTCTCTACAAAACAGACGATGTGTTCACAAAACAGACGATGTGTCCACAAAAAAAGACGTTGTGTCGACAAAACAGACGTTGTGTCCACAAAACAGACGTTGGATCTACAAAACAGACGATGTGTCCAAAAAACAGACAATGTCACCACAAAACATACCATGTCTCCACATAACAGACGTTGTGTCCACAAACTAGACGATGTCTCCATAAAACAGACGATGTCTCCACAAAACAGACGATGTGTCCACAAAACAGACGATGTGTCCACAAAACAGACTATGTGTACACAAAACAGAAACTATCTGCACAAAACAATAACTGTGTCCACAAAACAGTTGTTTTCTGCACAAAAAAGAAGTTGTGTCCACAAAACAGACGATGTGTCCACAAAACAGACGATGTGTCCACAAAACAGACTATGTGTCCACAACACAGACGATATCTCCACAAAACAGACTATGTGTCCACAACACAGACGATGTGTCCACAAAACAGACGATATCTCCACAAAACAGACTATGTCTCCACAACACAGACGATGTGTCCACAAAACAGACGATATCTCCACAAAACAGACTATGTGTCCACAACACAGACGATGTGTCCACAACACAGACGATATCTCCACAAAACAGACTATGTGTCCACAACACAGACGATGTGTCCACAAAACAGACGATGTGTCCACAACACAGACGATGTGTCCACAAAACAGACTATGTCTCCACAACACAGACGATGTGTCCACAAAACAGACGATATCTCCACAAAACAGACTATGTGTCCACAACACAGACGATATCTCCACAAAACAGACTATGTGTTCACAACACAGACGATGTGTCCACAAAACAGACGATATCTCCACAAAACAGACTATGTCTCCACAACACAGACGATGTGTCCACAAAACAGACGATATCTCCACAAAACAGACTATGTGTCCACAACACAGACTATGTGTCCACAACACAGACGATGTGTCCACAAAACAGACGATGTGTCCACAAAACAGACTATGTGTCCACAACACAGACGATGTGTCCACAACACAGACGATATCTCCACAAAACAGACTATGTCTCCACAACACAGACGATGTGTCCACAAAACAGACGATATCTCCACAAAACAGACTATGTGTCCACAACACAGACGATGTGTCCACTAAACAGACGTTGTGTCGACAACACAGACGATATCTCCACAAAACAGACTATGTGTCCACAACACAGACGATGTGTCCACAAAACAGACGATGTGTCCACAAAACAGACTATGTGTCCACAACACAGACTATGTGTCCACAAAACAGACTATGTGTCCACAACACAGACGATGTGTCCACAAAACAGACGATGTGTCCACAAAACAGACTATGTGTCCACAACACAGACGATGTGTCCACAAAACAGACTATGTGTCCACAAAGCAGACTATGTGTCCACAACACAGACGATATCTCCACAAAACAGACTATGTGTCCACAACACAGACGATGTGTCCACAACACAGACGATGGGTCCACAAAACAGACGATATCTCCACAAAACAGACTATGTGTCCACAACACAGACTATGTGTCCACAACACAGACGATGTGTCCACAACACAGACGATATCTCCACAAAACAGACTATGTGTCCACAACACAGACGATGTGTCCACAACACAGACGATGTGTCCACAAAACAGACGATATATCTCCACAAAACAGACACTGTCTCCACAAAACAGACTATGTCTCCACAAAACAGACTATGTGTCCACAACACAGACGATATCTCCACAAAACAGACTATGTGTCCACAACACAGACGATATCTCCACAAAACAGACTATGTGTCCACAACACAGACGATATCTCTACAAAACAGACTATGTGTCCACAACACAGACTATGTGTCCACAAAACAGACGATATCTCCACAAAACAGACTATGTGCCCACAACACAGACGATATCTCCACAAAACAGACTATGTGTCCACAACACAGACTATGTGTCCACAACACAGACGATATCTCCACAAAACAGACATGTGTCCACAACACAGACGATGTGTCCACAAAACAGACGATGTGTCCACAAAACAGACGATGTGTCCACAAAACAGACTATGTGTCCACAACACAGACGATGTGTCCACAAAACAGACGATGTGTCCACAAAACAGACGATGTGTCCACAAAACAGACGATATCTCCACAAAACAGACAATGTCTCCACAAAACAGACTATGTCTCCACAACACAGACTATGTGTCCACAACACAGACGATATCTCCACAAAACAGACATGTGTCCACAACACAGACGATGTGTCCACAAAACAGACGATATCTCCACAGAACAGACGATGTCTCCACAAAACAGACTATGTCTCCACAAAACAGACTATGTGGCCACAACACAGACTATGTGTCCACAACACAGACGATATCTCCACAAAACAGACATGTGTCCACAACACAGACGATGTGTCCACAAAACAGACGATGTGTCCACAAAACAGACGATATCTCCACAAAACAGACTATGTCTCCACAAAAGAGATTATGTCTCCACAAAACAGACTATGTGTCCACAACACAGACTATGTGTCCACAACACAGACGATATCTCCACAAAACAGACATGTTTCCACAACACAGACGATGTGTCCACAAAACAGACGATGTGTCCACAAAACAGACGATGTGTCCACAAAACAGACTATGTGTCCACAACACAGACGATGTGTCCACAAAACAGACGATGTGTCCACAAAACAGACGATATCTCCACAAAACAGACACTGTCTCCACAAAACAGACTATGTCTCCACAAAACAGACTATGTCTCCACAAAACAGACTATGTCTCCACAAAACAGACGATATCTCCACAAAACCGACTATGTGTCCACAAAACAGACGATGTGTCCACAAAACAGACGATGTCTCCACAAAACAGACGATGTGTCCACAAAACAGACGATGTGTCTACAAAACAGACGATGTGTCCACAAAACAGACGATGTGTCTACAAAACAGACGTTGTGTCCACGAAACAGACCATATCTCCACAAACAGACCATGTCTCCACAAACAAGAGGATGTCTCCACAAAACAGACGATGTCTCCACAAAAGAGACGATGTCTCCACAAAACTGACGATGTGTCCACAAAACAGACGATGTGACTACAAAACAGACGATGTGTCCACAAAACAGACGATGTGTCCACAAAACAGACGTTGTGTCCACGAAACAGACCATGTCTCCACAAACAGACGCTGTGTCCACAAAACAGACGATGTGTCCACAAAACAGACGATGTCTCCACAAAACAGACGATGTCTCCACAAAACAGACGATGTCTCCACAAAACAGACGATGTGTCCACAAAACAGACCATGTCACTACAAAACAGACAATGTATCCACAAACAGACGCTGTGTCCACAAAACAGACGATGTGTCCACAAAACAGACGATGTATCCACAAAACAGACGATGTCTCCACAAAACAGACGATGTCTCCACAAAACAGACGTTGTGTCCACAAAACAGACGATGTGTCCACAAAACAGACGTTGTCTCCACAAAACAGACTATGTCTCCACAAAACAGACTATGTGTCCACAAAACAGACGATGTCTCCACAAACAGACGATGTCTCCACAAAACAGACGATGTCTCCACAAACAGACGATCTCTCCACAAAACAGACTATGTCTCCACAAAACAGACGATGTCTCCACAAAACAGACGATGTCTCCACAAAACAGACGATGTCTCCACAAAACAGACGTTGTCTCCACAAAACAGACGATGTCTCCACAAACAGACGATGTCTCCACAAACAGACGATGTCTCCACAAAACAGACGATGTCTCCACAAAAAAGACGTTGTGTCTACAAAACAGACGATGTCTCCACAAACAGACGATGTCTCCACAAAACAGACGATGTCTACAAAACAGACGATGTCTCCACAAACAGACGATGTCTCCACAAAACAGACGTTGTCTCCACAAACAGACTATGTCTCCACAAACAGACGATGTCTCCACAAAACAGACGATCTCTCCACAAAACAGACTATGTCTCAACAAAACAGACGATGTGTCCACAAAACAGACGTTGTCTCCACAGACTATGTCTCCAGAAAACAGACGATGTCTCCACAAAACAGACGTTGTGTCCACAAAACAGACGTTGTGTCCACAAAACGAACGATGTGTCCACAAAACAGACGTTGTGTACACAAAACAGACGTTGTGCCCACAAAACAGACGTTATGTCCACAAAACAGACCATGTCTCCACAAAACAGACGATGTCTCCACAAAACAGACGTTGTGTCCACAAAACAGACGATGTGTCCACAAAACGGACGATGTGTCCACAAAACAGACCATGCCTCCACAAAACAGACCATGTCTCCACAAAACAGACCATGTCTCCACAAAACAGACGTTGTGTCCACAAAACAGACGTTGTGTCCACAAAACAGACCATGTCTCCACAAAACAGACGATGTGTCCACAAAACAGACGTTGTCTCCACAAACAGACGATGTCTCCACAAAACAGATGATGTCTCCACAAAACAGACGTTGTGTCCACAAAACAGACGTTGTGTCCACAAAACAGACGTTGTGTCCACAGACGATGTGTCCACAAAACAGACGTTGTCTCCACAAACAGACGATGTCTCCACAAAACAGACGATGTCTCCACAAAACAGACGATGTCTCCACAAAACAGACGATGTCTCCACATAACAGACGTTGTGTCCACAAAACAGACGATGTCTCCACAAAACAGACGTTGTGTCCACAAAACAGACGATGTGTCCACAAAACAGACCATGTCTCCACAAAACAGACTATGTCTCCACAAAACAAACGATGTGTCCACAAAACAGACGATGTCTCCACAAACAGACGATGTCTCCACAAAACAGACGTTGTGTCCACAAAACAGACGTTGTGTCCACAAAACAGACGTTGTCTCCACAAACAGACGATGTGTCCACAAAACAGACGTTGTCTCCACAAACAGACGATGTCTTCACAAAACCGTCGATGTCTCCACAAAACAGACGATGTCTCCACAAAACAGACGATGTCTCAAACAAACAGACTATGTCTCCACAAAACAGACGATGTGTCCACAAAACAATCGATCTCTCCACTAAACAGACTATGTCTCCACAAAACAGACGATGTGTCCACAAAACAGACGATCTCTCCACAAAACAGACGATCTCTCCACAAAACAGACTATGTCTCCACAAAACAGACTATGTCTCTACAAAACAGACGATCTCTCCACAAAAAAAGACTATGTCTCCACAAAACAGACGATGTCTCCACAAAACAGACGATGTCTCCACAAAACAGACGATGTGTCCACAATACAGACATTATCACCACAAAGCAGACGATCTCTCCACAAAACAGACGATGTGTCCACAAAACAGACCATGTTTCCACAAAACAGACGATTTGTCCACAATACAGACATTATCACCACAAAGCAGACGATCTATCCACAAAACAGACGATGTGTCCACAAAACAGACGATTTGTCCACAATACAGACGATGTCTCCACAAAACAGACGATTTGTCCACAATACAGACGATGTCTCCACAAAACAGACGATTTGTCCACAATACAGACATTATCACCACAAAGCAGACGATCTCTCCACAAAACAGACGATGTGTCCACAAAACAGACGTTGTCTCCACAAACAGACGATGTCTCCACAAAACAGACGATGTCTCCACAAAACAGACGATGTCTCCACAAAACAGACGATGTCTCCACATAACAGACGTTGTGTCCACAAAACAGACGATGTCTCCACAAAACAGACGTTGTGACCACAAAACAGACGATGTGTCCACAAAACAGACCATGTCTCCACAAAACAGACTATGTCTCCACAAAACAGACGATGTGTCCACAAAACAGACGATGTCTCCACAAACAGACGATGTCTCCACAAAACAGACTATGTGTCCACAAAACAGACGTTGTGTCCACAAAACAGACGTTGTCTCCACAAACAGACGATGTGTCCACAAAACAGACGTTGTCTCCACAAACAGACGATGTATTCACAAAACAGACGATGTCTCCACAAAACAGACGATGTCTCCACAAAACAGACGATGTCTCAACAAAACAGACTATGTCTCCACAAAACAGACGATGTGTCCACAAAACAATCGATCTCTCCACTAAACAGACTATGTCTCCACAAAACAGACGATGTGTCCACAAAACAGACGATCTCTCCGCAAAACAGACGATCTCTCCACAAAACAGACTATGTCTCCACAAAACAGACGACGTCTCCACAAAACAGACTATGTCTCTACAAAACAGACGATCTCTCCACAAAAAAAGACTATGTCTCCACAAAACAGACGATGTCTTCACAAAACAGACGATGTGTCCACAAAACAGACGATGTGTCCACAATACAGACATAATCACCACAAAGCAGACGATCTCTCCACAAAACAGACGATGTGTCCACAAAACAGACCATGTTTCCACAAAACAGACGATTTTTCCACAATACAGACATTATCACCACAAAGCAGACGATCTATCCACAAAACAGACGATGTGTCCACAAAACAGACGAGTTGTCCACAATACAGACGATGTCTCCACAAAACAGACGATTTGTCCACAATACAGACGATGTCTCCACAAAACAGACGATTTGTCCACAATACAGACATTATCACCACAAAGCAGACGATCTCTCCACAAAACAGACGATGTGTCCACAAAACAGACGATTTGTCCACAGTACAGACGATGTCTCCACAAAACAGACGATTTGTCCACAATACAGACATTATCACCACAAAGCAGACGATCTATCCACAAAACAGACGATGTGTCCACAAAACAGACGATTTGTCCACAATACAGACGATGTCTCCACAAAACAGACGATTTGTCCACAATACAGACATTATCACCACAAAGCAGACGATGTCTCCACAAAACAGACGATGTCTCCACATAACAGACGTTGTGTCCACAAAACAGACGATGTCTCCACAAAACAGACGTTGTGTCCACAAAACAGACGATGTGTCCACAAAACAGACCATGTCTCCACAAAACAGACTATGTCTCCACAAAACAAACGATGTGTCCACAAAACAGACGATGTCTCCACAAACAGACGATGTCTCCACAAAACAGACGTTGTGTCCACAAAACAGACGTTGTGTCCACAAAACAGACGTTGTCTCCACAAACAGACGATGTGTCCACAAAACAGACGTTGTCTCCACAAACAGACGATGTCTTCACAAAACCGACGATGTCTCCACAAAACAGACGATGTCTCCACAAAACAGACGATGTCTCAACCAAACAGACTATGTCTCCACAAAACAGACGATGTGTCCACAAAACAATCGATCTCTCCACTAAACAGTCTATGTCTCCACAAAACAGACGATGTGTCCACAAAACAGACGATCTCTCCACAAAACAGACGATCTCTCCACAAAACAGACTATGTCTCCACAAAACAGACGACGTCTCCAGAAAACAGACTATGTCTCTACAAAACAGACGATCTCTCCACAAAAAAAGACTATGTCTCCACAAAACAGACGATGTCTCCACAAAACAGACGATGTGTCCACAAAACAGACGATGTGTCCACAATACAGACATTATCACCACAAAGCAGACGATCTCTCCACAAAACAGACGATGTGTCCACAAAACAGACCATGTTTCCACAAAACAGACGATTTGTCCACAATACAGACATTATCACCACAAAGCAGACGATCTATCCACAAAACAGACGATGTGTCCACAAAACAGACGATTTGTCCACAATACAGACGATGTCTCCACAAAACAGACGATTTGTCCACAATACAGACGATGTCTCCACAAAACAGACGATTTGTCCACAATACAGACATTATCACCACAAAGCAGACGATCTCTCCACAAAACAGACGATGTGTCCACAAAACAGACGTTGTCTCCACAAACAGACGATGTCTCCACAAAACAGACGATGTCTCCACAAAACAGACGATGTCTCCACAAAACAGACGATGTCTCCACATAACAGACGTTGTGTCCACAAAACAGACGATGTCTCCACAAAACAGACGTTGTGTCCACAAAACAGACGATGTGTCCACAAAACAGACCATGTCTCCACAAAACAGACTATGTCTCCACAAAACAGACGATGTGTCCACAAAACAGACGATGTCTCCACAAACAGACGATGTCTCCACAAAACAGACTATGTGTCCACAAAACAGACGTTGTGTCCACAAAACAGACGTTGTCTCCACAAACAGACGATGTGTCCACAAAACAGACGTTGTCTCCACAAACAGACGATGTATTCACAAAACAGACGATGTCTCCACAAAACAGACGATGTCTCCACAAAACAGACGATGTCTCAACAAAACAGACTATGTCTCCACAAAACAGACGATGTGTCCACAAAACAATCGATCTCTCCACTAAACAGACTATGTCTCCACAAAACAGACGATGTGTCCACAAAACAGACGATCTCTCCACAAAACAGACGATCTCTCCACAAAACAGACTATGTCTCCACAAAACAGACGACGTCTCCACAAAACAGACTATGTCTCTACAAAACAGACGACCTCTCCACAAAAAAAGACTATGTCTCCACAAAACAGACGATGTCTTCACAAAACAGACGATGTGTCCACAAAACAGACGATGTGTCCACAATACAGACATAATCACCACAAAGCAGACGATCTCTCCACAAAACAGACGATGTGTCCACAAAACAGACCATGTTTCCACAAAACAGACGATTTTTCCACAATACAGACATTATCACCACAAAGCAGACGATCTATCCACAAAACAGACGATGTGTCCACAAAACAGACGAGTTGTCCACAATACAGACGATGTCTTCACAAAACAGACGATTTGTCCACAATACAGACGATGTCTCCACAAAACAGACGATTTGTCCACAATACAGACATTATCACCACAAAGCAGACGATCTCTCCACAAAACAGACGATGTGTCCACAAAACAGACGATTTGTCCACAGTACAGACGATGTCTCCACAAAACAGACGATTTGTCCACAATACAGACATTATCACCACAAAGCAGACGATCTATCCACAAAACAGACGATGTGTCCACAAAACAGACGATTTGTCCACAATACAGACGATGTCTCCACAAAACAGACGATTTGTCCACAATACAGACATTATCACCACAAAGCAGACGATCTATCCACAAAACAGACGATGTGTCCACAAAACAGACGATTTGTCCACAATACAGACGATGTCTCCACAAAACAGATGATTTGTCCACAAAACAGACATTATCACCACAAAACAGACGATCTCTCCACAAAACAGACGATGTGTCCACAAAACAGACGATTTGTCCACAATACAGACGATGTCTCCACAAAACAGACGATTTGTCCACAATACAGACATTATCACCACAAAACAGACGATCTATCCACAAAACAGACGATGTGTCCACAAAACAGACGATTTGTCCACAATACAGACGATGTCTCCACAAAACAGACGATTTGTCCACAATACAGACGATGTCTCCACAAAACAGACGATTTGTCCACAATACAGACATTATCACCACAAAGCAGACGATCTCTCCACAAAACAGACGATGTGTCCACAAAACAGACGTTGTCTCCACAAACAGACGATGTCTCCACAAAACAGACGATGTCTCCACAAAACAGACGATGTCTCCACAAAACAGACGATGTCTCCACATAACAGACGTTGTGTCCACAAAACAGACGATGTCTCCATAAAACAGACGTTGTGTCCACAAAACAGACGATGTGTCCACAAAACAGACCATGTCTCCACAAAACAGACTATGTCTCCACAAAACAGACGATGTGTCCACAAAACAGACGATGTCTCCACAAACAGACGATGTCTCCACAAAACAGACTATGTGTCCACAAAACAGACGTTGTGTCCACAAAACAGACGTTGTCTCCACAAACAGACGATGTGTCCACAAAACAGACGTTGTCTCCACAAACAGACGATGTATTCACAAAACAGACGATGTCTCCACAAAACAGACGATGTCTCCACAAAACAGACGATGTCTCAACAAAACAGACTATGTCTCCACAAAACAGACGATGTGTCCACAAAACAATCGATCTCTCCACTAAACAGACTATGTCTCCACAAAACAGACGATGTGTCCACAAAACAGACGATCTCTCCACAAAACAGACGATCTCTCCACAAAACAGACTATGTCTCCACAAAATAGACGACGTCTCCACAAAACAGACTATGTCTCTACAAAACAGACGATCTCTCCACAAAAAAAGACTATGTCTCCACAAAACAGACGATGTCTTCACAAAACAGACGATGTGTCCACAAAACAGACGATGTGTCCACAATACAGACATAATCACCACAAAGCAGACGATCTCTCCACAAAACAGACGATGTGTCCACAAAACAGACCATGTTTCCACAAAACAGACGATTTTTCCACAATACAGACATTATCACCACAAAGCAGACGATCTATCCACAAAACAGACGATGTGTCCACAAAACAGACGAGTTGTCCACAATACAGACGATGTCTCCACAAAACAGACGATTTGTCCACAATACAGACGATGTCTCCACAAAACAGACGATTTGTCCACAATACAGACATTATCACCACAAAGCAGACGATCTCTCCACAAAACAGACGATGTGTCCACAAAACAGACGATTTGTCAACAGTACAGACGATGTCTCCACAAAACAGACGATTTGTCCACAATACAGACATTATCACCACAAAGCAGACGATCTATCCACAAAACAGACGATGTGTCCACAAAACAGACGATTTGTCCACAATACAGACGATGTCTCCACAAAACAGACGATTTGTCCACAATACAGACATTATCACCACAAAGCAGACGATCTATCCACAAAACAGACGATGTGTCCACAAAACAGACGATTTGTCCACAATACAGACGATGTCTCCACAAAACAGACGATTTGTCCACAATACAGACATTATCACCACAAAGCAGACGATCTCTCCACAAAACAGACGATGTGTCCACAAAACAGACGATTTGTCCACAATACAGACGATGTCTCCACAAAACAGACGATTTGTCCACAATACAGACGATGTCTCCACAAAACAGATGATTTGTCCACAAAACAGACATTATCACCACAAAACAGACGATCTCTCCACAAAACAGACGATGTGTCCACAAAACAGACGATTTGTCCACAATACAGACGATGTCTCCACAAAACAGACGATTTGTCCACAATACAGACATTATCACCACAAAACAGACGATCTATCCACAAAACAGACGATGTGTCCACAAAACAGACGATTTGTCCACAATACAGACGATGTGTCCACAAAACAGACGATTTGTCCACAATACAGACGATGTCTCCACAAAACAGACTATTTGTCCACAATACAGACGATGTCTCCACAAAACAGACGATTTGTCCACAATACAGACATTATCACCACAAAGCAGACGATCTCTCCACAAAACAGACGATGTGTCCACAATACAGACGATGTCTCCACAAAACAGACGATTTGTTCACAATACAGACGATGTCTCCACAAAACAGACGATTTGTCCACAATACAGACATTATCACCACAAAGCAGACGATCCCTCCACAAAACAGACGATGTGTCCACAAAACAGACGATTTGTCCACAATACAGACGATGTCTCCACAAAACAGACGATTTGTCCACAATACAGACGATGTCTCCACAAAACAGACGATTTGTCCACAATACAGACGATGTCTCCACAAAACAGACGATTTGTCCACAATACAGACATTATCACCACAAAGCAGACGATCTCTCCACAAAACAGACGGTGTGTCCACAAAACAGACGATGTCTCCACAAACGAGACGATGTCTCCACAAAACAGACGATGTCTCCACAAAACAGACGATGTGTCCACAAAACAGACGATGTCTCCACAAAACAGACGATTTGTCCACAAAACAGACGATCTCTCCACAAAACAGACGATCTCTCCACAAAACAGACGATGTCTCTACAAAACAGACCATGTCTCCACAAAACAGACGTTGTCTCCACAAAGTAGACGATGTGTCCACAAAACAGACCATGTCACCAGAAAACAGACGTTTCCACAAAACAGACGTTGTGTCCACAAAACAGACGTTGTGAACAAAAAACAGACCATGTGTCCACAAAACAGACGTTGTGTCCACAAAACAGACCATGTCTCCACAAAACAGACGATGTGTCCACTAAACATGCGATGTGCCCACAAAACAGACGATGTCTCCATAAAACAGACGATGTCTCCACAAAGTAGACGATGTGTCCACAAAACAGACGATTTGTCCACAATACAGACATTATCACCACAAAGCAGACGATCTCTCCACAAAACAGACGATGTGTCCACAAAACAGACAATTTGTCCACAATACAGACGATGTCTCCACAAAACAAACGATTTGTCCACAATACAGACGATGTCTCCACAAAACAGACGATTTGTCCACAATACAGACGATGTCTCCACAAAACAGACGATTTGTTCACAATACAGACATTATCACCACAAAGCAGACGATCTCTCCACAAAACAGACGGTGTGTCCACAAAACAGACGATGTCTCCACAAAACAGACGATGTGTCCACAAAACAGACGTTGTGAACAAAAAACAGACCATGTGTCCACAAAACAGACGTTGTGTCCACAAAACAGACCATGTCTCCACAAAACAGACGATGTGTCCACTAAACATGCGATGTGCCCACAAAACAGACGATGTCTCCACAAAACAGACGATGTCTCCACAAAGTAGACGATGTGTCCACAAAACAGACGATTTGTCCACAATACAGACATTATCACCACAAAGCAGACGATCTCTCCACAAAACAGACGATGTGTCCACAAAACAGACAATTTGTCCACAATACAGACGATGTCTCCACAAAACAAACGATTTGTCCACAATACAGACGATGTCTCCACAAAACAGACGATTTGTCCACAATACAGACGATGTCTCCACAAAACAGACGATTTGTTCACAATACAGACATTATCACCACAAAGCAGACGATCTCTCCACAAAACAGACGGTGTGTCCACAAAACAGACGATGTCTCCACAAAACAGACGATGTGTCCACAAAACAGACGATGTGTCCACAATACAGACATTATCACCACAAAGCAGACGATGTCTCCACAAAACAGACGATGTGTCCACAAAACAGACCATGTTTCCACAAAACAGACGATTTGTCCACAATACAGACATTATCACCACAAAGCAGACGACCTATCCACAAAACAGACGATGTGTCCACAAAACAGACGATTTGTCCACAATACAGACGATGTCTCCACAAAACAGACGATTTGTCCACAATACAGACGATGTCTCCACAAAACAGACGATTTGTCCACAATACAGACATTATCACCACAAAGCAGACGATCTCTCCACAAAACAGACGATGTGTCCACAAAACAGACGATTTGTCCACAATACAGACGATGTCTCCACAAAACAGACGATTTGTCCACAATACAGACATTATCACCACAAAGCAGACGATCTATCCACAAAACAGACGATGTGTTCACAAAACAGACGATTTGTCCACAATACAGACGATGTCTCCACAAAACAGACGATTTGTCCTCAATACAGACGATGTCTCCACAAAACAGACGATTTGTCCACAATACAGACATTATCACCACAAAGCAGACGATCTCTCCAGAAAACAGACGATGTGTCCACAAAACAGACGATTTGTCCACAATACAGACGATGTCTCCACAAAACAGACGATTTGTCCACAATACAGACGATGTCTCCACAAAACAGACGATTTGTCAACAATACAGACATTATCACCACAAAACAGACGATCTCTCCACAAAACAGACGATGTGTCCACAAAACAGACGATTTGTCCACAATACAGACGATGTCTCCACAAAACAGACGATTTGTCCACAATACAGACATTATCACCACAAAACAGACGATCTATCCCCAAAACAGACGATGTGTCCACAAAACAGACGATTTGTCCACAATACAGACGATGTGTCCACAAAACAGACGATTTGTCCACAATACAGACGATGTCTCCACAAAACAGACGATTTGTGCACAATACAGACGATGTCTCCACAAAACAGACGATTTGTCCACAATACAGACATTATCACCACAAAGCAGACGATCTCTCCACAAAACAGACGATGTGTCCACAATACAGATGATGTCTCCACAAAACAGACGATTTGTCCACAATACAGACGATGTCTCCACAAAACAGACGATTTGTCCACAATACAGACATTATCACCACAAAGCAGACGATCTCTCCACAAAACAGACGAGGTGTCCACAAAACAGACGATTTGTCCACAATACAGACGATGTCTCCACAAAATAGACGATTTGTCCACAATACAGACGATGTCTCCACAAAACAGACGATTTGTCCACACTACAGACATTATCACCACAAAGCAGACGATCTCTCCACAAAACAGACGATGTGTCCACAAAACAGACGATTTGTCCACAATACAGACGATGTCTCCACAAAACAGACGATTTGTCCACAATACAGACGATGTCTCCACAAAACAGACGATTTGTCCACAATACAGACGATGTCTCCACAAAACAGACGATTTGTCCACAAAACAGACATTATCACCACAAAGCAGACGATCTCTCCACAAAACAGACGGTGTGTCCACAAAACAGACGATGTCTCCACAAAAGAGACGATGTGTCCACAAAACAGACGATGTCTCCACAAAACAGACGATTTGTCCACAAAACAGACGATCTCTCCACAAAACAGACGATCTCTCCACAAAACAGACGATGTCTCTACAAAACAGACCATGTCTCCACAAAACAGACCATGTCTCCACAAAACAGACCATGTCTCCACAAAACAGACGTTGTGTCCACAAAACAGACGATGTGTCCACAATACAGACGATGTCTCCACAAAACTGACGATTTGTCCACAATACAGACATTATCACCACAAAGCAGACGATCTCTCCACAAAACAGACGATGTGTCCACAAAACAGACGATTTGTCCACAATACAGACGATGTCTCCACAAAACAGACGATTTGTCCACAATACAGACGATGTCTCCACAAAACAGACGATTTGTCCACAATACAGACATTATCACCACAAAGCAGACGATCTCTGCACAAAACAGACGATGTGTCCACAAAACAGACGATTTGTCCACAATACAGACGATGTCTCCACAAAACAGACGTTGTTTCCACGAAACAGACGATGTCTCCACAAAACAGACGTTGTTTCCACAAAACAGACGATGTGTCCACAAAACAGACCATGTCTCCACAAAACAGACGTTGTTTCCACAAAACAGACGATGTGTCCACAAAACAGACGATGTGTCCACAAAACAGACGATGTGTCCACGAAACAGACCATGTCTCCACAAAACAGACGTTGTTTCCACAAAGCAGACGTTGTTTCCACAAAACAGACGTTGTTTCCACAAAACAGACCATGTCGCCACAAAACAGACCATGTGTCCAGAAAACAGACGATGTCTCCACAAAACAGACGTTGTTTCCACGAAACAGACGATGTCTCCACAAAACAGACGTTGTTTCCACAAAACAGACGATGTCTCCACAAAACAGACGTTGAGTCCACAAAACAGACGATGTGTCCACGAAACAGATCATGTCTCCACAAAACAGACGATTTCTCCAGAAAACTGACGATGTGTCCACAATACAGACGATGTCTACACAAAACAGACCATGTCTCCACAAAACAGACGATTTCTCCACAAAACAGACGATGTCTCCACAAAACAGACGATGTCTCCACAAAACAAATCTATGTTTCCACAAAACAGACCATGTCTCCACAAAACAGACCATGTCTCCACAAAACAGACCATGTCTCCACAAAACAGACGATTTTTCCACAAAACAGACGATGTGTCCACAAAACAGACCATGTCTCCACAAAACAGACCAGTCTCCACAAAACAGACGATGTCTCCACAAAACAAACGATGTCTCCACAAAACAGACTATGTTTCCACAAAACAGACCATGTCTCCACAAAACAGACCATGTCTCCACAAAACAGACGTTGTGTCCACAAAACAGACGATGTGTCCACAAAACAGCCGATGTCTCTACAAAACAGACGTTGTGTCCACAAAAAAGACCATGTCACCACAAAACAGACCATGTCACCACAAAACAGACGTTGTTCCCACAAAACAGACGTTGTGTCCACAAAACAGACGTTGTGTCCAAAAACAGACCATGTGTCCACAAAACAGACGAAGTGTCCACAAAACAGACGATGGTTCCACAAAACAGACGTTGTTTCCACAAAACAGACCATTTCTCCACAAAACAGACGATGTGTCCACAAAACCCACGTTGTGTCTACAAAACAGACCATGTCTCCACAAAACAGACCATGTCTCCACAAAACAGACGATGTGTCCACAAAACAGACGTTGTGTTCACAAAACAGACGATGTGTCTACAAAACAGACCGTGGCTCCACAAACAAACGCTGTGTCCACAAAACAGACCGTGGCTCCACAAAACAGACGTTGTGTCCACAAAACCGACGTTGTGTCCACAAAACCGACGTTGTGTCTACAAAACAGACCATGTCTCCACAAAACAGACCATGTCTCCACAAAACAGACGTTGTGTCCACAAAACAGACGATGTGTCCACAAAACAGCCGATGTCTCTACAAAACAGACGTTGTGTCCACAAAAAAGACCATGTCACCACAAAACAGACCATGTCACCACAAAACAGACGTTGTTCCCACAAAACAGACGTTGTGTCCACAAAACAGACGTTGTGTCCAAAAACAGACCATGTGTCCACAAAACAGACGATGTGTCCACAAAACAGACGTTGTGTCCACAAAACAGACGATGGTTCCACAAAACAGACGTTGTTTCCACAAAACAGACCATTTCTCCACAAAACAGACGATGTGTCCACAAAACCGACGTTGTGTCTACAAAACAGACCATGTCTCCACAAAACAGACCATGTCTCCACAAAACAGACCATGTCTCCACAAAACAGACGATGTGTCCACAAAACAGACGTTGTGTTCACAAAACAGACGATGTGTCTACAAAACAGACCGTGGCTCCACAAACCAACGATGTGTCCACAAAACAGACGTTGTGTCTACAAATCAGACGATGTGTCTACAAAACAGACGATTTCTCCACAAAACAGACGATGTGTCCACAAAACAGACGATGTCTCCACAAAACAGACGATGTGTCCACAAAACAGACGATGTGTCCACAAAAGCAGACGATGTGTCCACAAAACAGACGATGACTCCACAAAACAGACGATGTGTCCACAAAACAGACGATGTGTCTACAAAACAGACGATTTCTCCACAAAACAGACGATGTGTCCACAAAACAGACGATGTCTCCACAAAACAGACGATGTGTCCACAAAAGCAGACGATGTGTCCACAAAACAGACGATGACTCCACAAAACAGACGATGTGTCCACAAAACAGACATTTTCTCCACAAAGCAGACGATGTCTCCACAAAACAGACGATGTGTCCACAAAACAGACGATGTGTCCACAAAAGCAGACGATGTGTCCACAAAACAGACGATGACTCCACAAAACAGACGATGTGTCCACAAAACAGACGATGTGTCTACAAAACAGACGATTTCTCCACAAAACAGACGATGTGTCCACAAAACAGACGATGTGTCCACAAAACAGACGATGTGTCCACAAAAGCAGACGATGTGTCCACAAAA
Source organism: Sinonovacula constricta (assembly GCA_007844125.1). Classification (NCBI taxonomy): domain Eukaryota; kingdom Metazoa; phylum Mollusca; class Bivalvia; order Cardiida; family Solecurtidae; genus Sinonovacula; species Sinonovacula constricta. Next base: position 59,581,461 of record CM017560.1, on the reverse strand, counting down.
CAGACGATGACTCCACAAAACAGACGATGTGTCCACAAAACAGACATTATCTCCACAAAGCAGACGATGTTTCCACAAAACAGACGATGTTTCCACAAAGCAGACGATGTGTCCACAAAACAGACGATGTGTCTACAAAACAGACAATGTGTCCACAAATCAGACGTTGTGTCTACAAAACAGACGATCTGTCTACAAAACAGACCGTGGCTCCACAAAACAGACGATGTCTCCACAAAACAGACCATGTCTCCACAAAACAGGTCATGTCTCCACAAAACAGACGTTGTGTCCACAAAACAGACTATGTCTCCACAAAACAGACGATGTGTCCACAGGACACATCGTCTGTTTTGTGAAGAAATCGTCTGTTTTGTGGAGACATGGTCTGTTTTGCGGACACAATGTCTGTTTTGTGGGCACATCGTCTGTTTTGTGGAGACAAGCTCTGTTTTGTGGACACAACGTCTGTTTTGTGGACACAACGTCTGTTTTGTGGAGACATGGTCAGTTTTGTGGACACAACGTCTGTTTTGTGGACACAACGTCTGTTTTGTGGACACAACGTCTGTTTTGTGAAGACATGGTCAGTTTTGTGGACACAACGTCTGTTTTGTGGACACATCGTCTGTTTTGTGGAGACATCGTCTGTTTTGTGGACACATGGTCTGTTTTGTTGACACATCGTCTGTTTTGTGGACACAACGTCTGTTTTGTTGACACATCATGTGTTTTGTGGACACAACGTCTGTTTTGTGGACACAACGTCTGTTTTGTGGACACATCGTCTGTTTTTTGGAGACATCGTCTGTTTTGTGGACACATAATCTGTTTTGTGGAGACATTGTCTATTTTGTGGAGACATTGTCTGTTTTGTGGATATTACGTCTGTTTTTTGGAGACATGGTCTGTTTTTGTGGACACAACGTCTGTTTTGTGGACACATAGTCTGTTTTGTGGACACATCGTCTGTTTTGTGGACACATTGTCTGTTTTGAGGACACATCGTCTGTTTTGTGAAGAAATCGTCTGTTTTGTGGAGACATGGTCTGTTTTGTGGACACAACGTCTGTTTTGTGGACACATGCCTGTAAAGAACAGACATTATCTTTACAAAACAGACATTACCTTTACAAAAAAAAACATTATCTTTACAAAACACACATTATCTTTACAAAAAAAGACATTATCTTTACAAATCAGACATTATCTTTACAAAAAAGACATTATCCTTTACAAAACAGACATTATCTTTACAAAAAAGACATTATCTTAACAAAACAGACATTATCTTTACAAAACAGACATTATCTTTAAAAACAGACATTATCTTTACAAAAAAGACATTATCTTTATAAAAAGACCTTATCTTTACAAAACAGACATTATCTTTACAAAACAGACATTATCTTTACAAAAAAAGACATTATCTTTACAAAACAGACATTATCTTTACAAAACAGACATTATCTTTACACAACAGACATTATCTTTCGGAACAGACATTGTCTTAACAAAGCAGACATTATCTTTATAAAACAGCCATATCTTTACAAAACAGACATTACCTTTACAAAACAGACATTATCTTTATAAAACTGACATTATCTTTACAAAACAGGCATTATCTTTACAAAACAGACATTATATTTACATAACAGACATTGTCTTTACAAAATAGACATTGTCTTTACAAACAGACATTATCTTTTCAAAACAGACATTGTCTTCACAAAATAGACACATTGTCTTCACAAAACAGGAACACTGTCTACAAAACAGTGCGTCTCCAATACAGACAGTTTGTCTACAAATCATACATTATGTCTACAAAACGACATTTCCATAATAATCAATTTTTTTTATTTTTTTAATTTAAAACCCAACAAACTTCAATAATTGCTTAATTTACTCCTGACACCTTCAAGCAAGGTTGATATACAAACATCATTTATAAAGAATTAGTCATTATATAAAGGAACTTAATGTATATTTACAGATATAATTTAAATCTTCGTTGCTCTTCTTCATACAAGAAGTTCTTTTTTAAATGAAACACTGACACTGACTGACTGAAACCAAAGAAGTCAATGCAGTTTAATCGTGTGTCAACTTTTGTTTTCAATTTTCACAATTCCGAAAATATGAAAGAGTAAGCATTTTATTAGTTTGAATGTTACTCCACTTAAAAAGTTTTGTTTCATTTTGTTGTTACTATTTTGTTTGTGAAATTAAGCTTTAAAACAATGCATTATATATTTGTTAATGTGAATTTTGAGTGTTTTAAAACTACTCTTTGTGTTTTTTTAAATGGGAAGTAAATCTAGAAGTTAAAGTGTGAAAAAAAGCTTTTTTTATTATGAAGGAAAAAAAGAAGGTAGAAAAGTGTGGGAATTATTTTTAAAAACTTACCAGATTTGTAGAAAGATCTGAAGGTTGCGGAAAGAGTTTATCCACTGAAATCCTTAACGTCTTATTTGACATTATCTCTGCAGTTGACTTAGATGCTATACCTAAAAGAAACAACACAACAAGTAAGAGATTTATTTTCTTTGTGTCTGCATATGTAAAATATATTAATTTGAATTAAATTGTATATCTTAGTTTTATTTAAAGCAATTAAATGCAATTCTCTGTAACCATTAGAAAAGTTTGGACCCTAGATCTTAGATTTCTAAAACTAGAGATCTTGTGAAGGTAATCACAAATCAAAGAAGAACCATGTGTTCCAGATTGCCGGATTCCATGGTAATGGGCCCCAAACATCGGGAAAATGGGTTTTTAATGGGGGTGGCTGTAAAATATCATTAATTTTAATAAATAAAATTCAATTTTGCATGTGTGTTTTATTTAAAGAAAATAATCCTTATACTTTTCAATTTCACTATAAAACAATAAAAATAAGGTGATATTTTTTACCGATTTACAGAATTTAAACTTTCTACAAGAAAATTCTATATATGTTCAGGAATGCATTCTCATTAACTTACACGTATACTGCATACTTTGCTGAGCTGATGTAACATCAAATCCACAGACACACGCATAATTTCCCGCGTCCGAGAATTGTATGTCGGTAATAGTGAGCTTCACCGTGCTGGAGGATATTACAGTTCCATTGTACTTGTCTGGGTCAATATATGTCTGTGGTCCAGACTGTGTATATATACTAACACCATTCTTAAGGAATCTATACCCATTGGTACAGTTAGTGGATGTGCACGTTAGCACAACCTCGTTCCCACAGTTGGCTGATGTCGGTAGGCCCAGGGTGGCCGTGCCTGTTAAAACATTATGATCTATATCTTCAAATTTATAAACGATTAAATCAAATGTTCTAACGAAAAGCATTTGGACATTCAATGTTTACGTAAGTAAATATTAACGGCTATTGACTCCGGAAAACGTTTTATTGTCCCAAGAACATGATCATACGACGTTCTAACTTTAGTTTAAGCGAAACGTCACTAGGATAAAACAATGTGTTGTTGTTGATTAAATTACTTTCATTTTAATGTCATTTATGTATATGTGTACAGTTAATATCATTTCCCAAAACATTATCTAAGAAGAGCTGACGTCACGTAAATAGTTCGATATAATGACGTACTAACTTAATGTAAACAAATGAGAAATATACTTTGTCGCTTTGATACAAATATATTATTAGCAAGAGGGAATAAAATACATTTTTTTTAATTAAAAAAGCAACAAACGTATATTTAGGCCAATATATAGTGTTGCAGAACTATGCATTTTATATTAACATAGGTCGATCTTGCTATGAGAATTCCCTGAAAAGTGTAAATTTACCTTAACACATGTATTCTTTGTATAATGTCCAAAGCTATATAACACTATAGGTATCGCTGTTTATCGTGTATATCAAAACAAAGGAGAAGATTGGGTATATCTTATGATAAAGTATGCTACTTTGTTTCCAATAGACGTCGTATATATCCAACCATATTTCCTCGAACATTAACAAATTTATAGACTATATGTATGTTCTATGTAGGCATTGCTCAGCATGTCGTTGTTACTTTTAGGTATACATTTAATAATATTTCGAAATTTAAATATCACACAATATTGAAGCAATGTATCTTCAGATAGAAATACATCCATTGTATATCATAGCAATTTAAACTGACACCCTGGCACATTCGTACTTTTGCGTAAATGTGTTCATTTCTGGATGCATATTTTTATTCAGAAGTGATGAAAGCACGTGCTCGGATAGCTTTAATATTCGATATTAGTTTTTATGCGTACAGTATAACACTCGTGTTTCTTTGGTTTGTTAAAAAGAACACTAAAGTAGTTAAGTGCGTCTTTTTTTTAAATCAGTAACAGTGTGCATTTACTATTGTGTTTTTATATAATTTGCTCAGATCGGATTTAATATATGATACTTATAATTCATGTGCTATTCTGCACAAGCAAGATTTTACAATTACGCGACTCACATGACGGTGTATGTTAACAAAATGTTCAGAAGTGTTACTTGTTTTGATATGTTTCTTATGCAAGTGTATATAGTCCGCATGGGTTTGTATGTGTTTAAAAAAGCTGTAAACCCCATTGCTATTTCTCCGTTATTTGTTGTTGTTGTTTGTTGTTGTTGTTTTATTGTTGTTATTTGTTGTTGTTGTTGTTGTTTGTGTGTATTTAGATACATCGCAGCATCCAATTATGACCATTATAGCGACGTCCAGCTGTTTGATGGAAGAAGACATCGGACAAATATCTGGGTAGAACCACCTGGAAGTCCTTCTTAGTGATAATAATACTTCAAGGCAAATGAACAATACGACCCATATTTACATCTGAGTGGGGATATATTTTTATCACATGATTCACATTGTTTTCCATTCAATATACCAAACTCCACGCAGTGATTACTTCCCTTGACAGTACATTATATCACTGCCACCAGCAAGTTTTTCGCCCAAATACAGGCGGAGAGGTTTTTTTATTTTTTATTTTTTTCTGGACTTATCTCCTCAAAACATAGCATCTTTCCTTTAAAAATATTAATTTATCACATTAAAAATAAAAAGTAACTTAAAATATGAAAAAATATGAAATTATGAAAGTCAAACGTGGCGTGTTTAAGGAGGCCGCCATGTTTACTTCACGTGATGCTCTATCGTCACGTGATCCTTGCTGGGGGCAGAGATTTAAGAAGCATCTCGTGACGTTATCGCTGTGAGGAGATTGTCAATATACCCATGTAATATTTTTTTGTATTACACTAGTGTAATACAGCTTTTCTTGCAATTTGATTGGCTAGCAGCTTCGCGCTACTATTTGGTATTCATCCGCCGAGTTTGTAAACAAACTGGAAGACAATGACAACTCTTTTTTTGTTGGTTCAAATGTCACGATTAATTATTAGTATAAATAAACTTGCCACCATCATGAAGCGTTTAGCTAAGGCTTTTGGACTTGCATCCGAAAGACGTCTGACCAACCACAGCACCCGGAAACTTTTAGTTCAAAAACTGTCCGAAAATAACATCCTGGCAAATCAGATTATGTGCATGCAGATAACAGGACACCGCAACATTCAACCAATTAATAACTGCCCCATATTAGCGATAATCAACACAAAATGATATCGAACATTCTCACAAAGTCTAACTGTTCTTACCAGCATGTGAATCAAGACATGAATGTCCACAACGCGATGGTAACTTCAATAAATTCCGCCACAAAGAACTAAAACATACCGTCCACGGTGGCTTTAACAGCATCTTTGCACGAAACCGTTTTATGGTGGAACTTTCAATATTAATATTCAGCTGCCTATGACACAATCAAATGTAAATTCTACTGACGAGTCTGCAAGTCCACAACATACCAAACGAAAGAGAATTATCTCCACTTCGACACTGGCAGCGATGAGAATTAAATTTGAATAGTGACCTTCACACTAACCGCTATGTAAACTTTCTGGGTCACGCACTTTCACGCGTTTACTGATTATTGTTATTCAGCTGAAATAGTCGATAAAACATACGACAATGATATGTTATTTTTATTATATATTAATGATAAATACGCATTAAAGTTTGTCAAAAGGTCGTTTTTACTCTCAATTAAAGACAATAAAATGGAACTGTTTTGTGTAGCGCAACAATGAACTCAAACGGTCTTTGATGCGGTGTTTGGTTAAATGACGTCACACTATCGTTCTAATTTTTGAACCGGCACGTAGATCTACACGGGTATTTGTTTGTATTAGTTAGAGTCCAAATAGAGAAATCTACATGAAATAGACACGGCAAAGGAGGGTGCGGTAGCGACCGACTGGGCGTGTCTATTTCATGTAGGTTTCTCTATTTGGAATCTAACTGACTTAGTGTTTACGCTAGTTTTCCCCTAATTATCATACCAACCACGCCCATCGTGTTCCAAAATCGCATCAGCACCAAAAGTAAACTGATTTTGTTTGCTGCATCTACACTTCACGTGATCAACAAACCACGCGCTAGCCTTGTCACTGCAACCGGACACATTGGGTATACATGTACATTTGAAAAATTCTGTTACACGACAGGTGTGTAGTTCTAACTCATTTACCAGGAGGCATTCACACAGGAAACATGGGAAAAGAAATTAATTTCGCTCTCAGGGATTTCTTGTTTGAAAACTTCGATAATGAAGACGAAGTTTCCTCGTCTACTCAACTGTTGCAAATACCGACTCAACAGCGGATTTTCAAGCAAGAAGGTACTTTTATAAACGATCTACATTACTAAATCTATTATTTTTATTTCACAGTTGTTTTCAATTGTAAATCTAAACGTTGACCTTAGGTACTTGTTCAATGTATTTAGATAATTATTTTTTTGTCTAACACACGTTTGTAACAAACTTAACATAAATTTATTAAATCTACATTTATTTGTGTTTAATAAATAGATCTAGCATTGTATATTGTCTATTTTTAGAGTCCAACCGTCGATTTGCCGATCCTGTCTCTTCCGACGATCTTAAACAGCAATGCAACAATGCTATTACAAAGAAAACACGTGCCATTTTGCTAATCTTTGCCAACATTTCAATCTACAGAATAAAGTTTATATGCTGTGTTTTGTTATTTCTTTTGCACACGACACACTCATTTGTACCGTCATGCATATTAATTAGGTAGGCCGGAGTAACAATCCCTTGCACATGACGTCACTGTAGAAAGTTTGTTCTATAACAATAATTTCTATAGACTGTTTCCTCACGAAATAGAAGGGAGAATTTTAAAAAAAAAATAAAGCATTGTGATTGGTTGAAAAACTAGGGTAAACACTAACTAGTAAAAGAGGACGAAAATCATGTGATAAAAAGAATCTGACACTCGTTGTGTTTAATACAAACATTTATTAAACTCGTCCAGGCAAAATTATATTAAACTAGCCGAGGCTCGTTTAATATCATTGTACCTCAACTCGTTTAATAAATGATTGTATTAAATAACAACTCATGTCCGATTCTCTATGTCTTCCATTTTTTAAAACTGTGTCTTAAGTTATTCTCTATGTAAATACTAATATATGTCATGTCAGTGTTGATCTCTAGAAGTGCATGGTATTTTACTGTTGAACTTAGTGATTAACTAGAGCCCATTTAGGGTATACTCATTATAACCCATTCTGTTGGAACAAGTAGCTTATACTTATATGCTAGTATGTTAGTAACGTATGTATAATGAAACTGCCCTGTACAGCACTTTTCTTTGCTGTTTACACATTTTGCAACGTCATTATTAATGTACATTTTCAGGAGCTACTTATTTGTTTTGTTTGTGTGTTGTTTTTTTTGTGCGTGGATTCGACCAGTACATTCCAGATCATTAGGTTACTGTACATCTCATCAGTGGAGTCAGCAAAAGCACAAGTCCTTAGTGATAACAAAGTTTATATCAACCTGTTTGATACTTCAGACATTGCTCAGAAAGATAAAACTTCAAGACAAATATCTAGTTAAGGATGTTTATTAACTATTATTTACTGTGATGCAGTCGCAATTACTTACGTAAATATTATCACCAAATAAAGTTTGTTGCCTAAATAGATAAACAGACTTAACGTGGAATATGCTATTCTTGGGCATTGTTAATAAAAAGTATCTAAGTTGCTATGTAATTACCCGACTTGTGTTTTACATTGCACTTTTGGCATATGACGTCATGACATTGTATGACGTAATTAAATTGTTTTAATATACGTCATTTATTTTAAACTACTCTCTCATTTCGAATTTTTAGGTTGCCGATGATTTTATCTACTGTACATACTAGTTATTTTGTCTGTATATCAGTAAATTGTATCTGTTTCAAATCCCGATGCCGATACTGTTAGTTGCCTCACTTTGACTGGATTTTTTATGCACACTGTTTGTTTGAGAGAAAACCCTTCAGAAAGTGCGAGTTTTGAGCGCTCCACAAACCAGGTTTAAGCAACCCAGTCGGTTCTTTTGCCGACAGACCGTTCCAAGGCGGTAAATGATGTTGTTTTTTTGTGTGTGTTATGTCTCGTCTTTGTGTTTTTGTCACATTTACATTTACCTTGTTTGCCTTTGTCTGGCGGTAGATTAGATTTAAATATCTGTGGGGAAAAAATAGGATCTTTTCTTATTTACCTATTCAAAAAATATATGTTTATATTGAGTGTTAAATGAAAGTTTACTTTCATAATATACTTAATATACTTACCATTAACATAGTGTGCACGAATCAAGATCAGTAAAAGGATGACAGCCTTCATCGTCATTACGCTAGAGGAAAAATATAATTAAAATAATATTGAAAAAATACAGATTTTCTTGTCGAATACACACACTTATACTCTAATAGGCATTAATCCGGACCATTATAAAGGAATTTAATATTTTTTGTGTTTCATTAAAGATCTGAAAACGTCATTTTTTTCTGTTCTCATTTACATTACCATGGTGTGTAAATATAGGCCTATTTTTTATTATTTATCAAAGTAAAAAAATCTTGAGTCATTCATTTAATTTTCTTATTTAGAAGTTATATAATAACATAAAAACCAACAAATATGTTCATAAAAAACTACGACTCGCAATTTGAACATAGACTTTTTCATCGAAAACATTATTTACTTGACACGACGCGCATTGACAATATGAATATTTATATATCAACAAAACATGTAAAGTCATTAACATTTACTGTCACATTTTTAAAATTCGATAAACTACACAGGCTAACCTGCGGAAAACTAGCAATAAGAACAACTACTACAACAAAACAAACGAGTGCAGGCGTAACAGGCGTACAAACAGTAAGCTGCCACAAAATATTAGTATCCGGGAGCAGCAGCAGTCTCACCCATTTACCACAATAATCAACCTAGCCTAGCGCCCGAATGTCCATTTACATCAACATATGCCGTCCAATAGGCATATCATCACAAAAGGTCCATATAAATCCACATATGCAGATTGATGATCCTATCAATTCATAAGGTTAGATATTTAATAAACATCGACATCCTAGAAGCCCATTAACACATATAGATGAATTCCATTAACTTCAACAGTTGCCGTCTGATGAGCCCATCAACGTACAAGGTTCGAAGGTCAATAAACATCTAATTGTTTATAAACTGAAAATGTATTTGTTAACATAGTAGATTAACATTATTTTATGTTTTGAAAAAGCAAACATTCCTACATAACACATCAAAACAAACTTTTTTTATAACTTGTTTGGTTTTTTTCTTCCATATTTATTATTTATTTTTTCTGATATGGGACGACCTGTAGGTTGTGCAATTGCGGGATATGTACCAAGAGTAAGGCAGATTATATGAAATGTACCTGTATTCGGTAAGTTTGTGGTTATGTACATGTAGGCCACATGACAGTGGAATGTACACCTAAAATTATGGAAACTGCCCCTGGGGTCTGTCAGATGGGGGAATATGTACATGAAATAAGTAGGATTTGTACCTGAAGTGATATGTACCTGTAGTCTGTGAGATTGGTCGATATGTACCAGTAGTCTGTGAGATTGGTCGATATGTACCAGAAGTCTGTGAGAATGGTCGATATGTACCAGTAGTCTGTGAGATTGGTCGATATGTACCTGTAGCTCGTGAGATTGGTCGATATGTACCAGTAGTCTGTGAGATTGGTCGATATGTACCAGAAGTCTGTGAGATTGGTCGATATGTACCAGTAGTCTGTGAGATTGGTCGATATGTACCTGTAGCTCGTGAGAATGGTCGATATGTACCAGTAGTCTGTGAGATTGGTCGATATGTACCTGTAGCTCGTGAAATTGGACGATATGTACCTGAAGTCTGTGAGACTGGTCGATATGTATCAGTAGTCTGTGAGATTGGTCGATATGTACCTGTAGCTCGTGAGATTGGTCGATATGTACCAGTAGTCTGTGAGATTGGTCGATATGTACCAGAAGTCTGTGAGATTGGTCAATATGTACCTGTAGCTCGTGAGATTGGACGATATGTACCAGTTGTCTGTGAGATTGGTCGATATGTACCAGTAGTCTGTGAGATTGGTCGATATGTACCAGTAGTCTGTGATATTGGTTAATATGTACCAGTAGTCTGTGATATTGGTTGATATGTACCTGTAGTCTGTGAGATTGGTCGTTATGTACCAGTAGTCTGTGAGATTGGTCGATATGTACCAGTAGTCTGTGAGATTGGTCGATATGTACGAGTAGTCTGTGAGATTGGTCGATATGTACCTGTAGTCTGTGAGATTGGTCGATATGTACTTGTAGTCTGTGAGATTGGTCGATATGTACCTGTAGTCTGTGAGATTGGTCGATATGTACCTGTAGTCTGTGAGATTGGTCGATATGTACCTGTAGTCTGTGAGATTGGTCAATATGTACCTGTAGTCTGTAAGATTGGTCGATACGTACCTGTAGTCTGTGAGATTGGTCGATATGTACCTGTAGTCTGTGAGATTGGTCGTTATGTACCTGTAGTCTGTGAGATTGGTCGATATGTACCTGTAGTCTGTGAGATTGGTCGATATGTACCTGTAGTCTGTTAGACTGGTCAATATGTACCTGTAGTCTGTGAGATTGGTCAATATGTACTTGTAGTCTGTGAGATTGGTCGATATGTACCTGTAGTCTGTGAGATTGGTCGATATGTACTTGTAGTCTGTGAGATTGGTCGATATGTACCTGTAGTCTGTGAGATTGGTCGATATGTACTTGTAGTCTGTGAGATTGGTCGATATGTACTTGTAGTCTGTGAGATTGGTCGATATGTACTTGTAGTCTGTGAGATTGGTCAATATGTACCTGTAGTCTGTGAGATTGGTCAATATGTACTTGTAGTCTGTGAGATTGGTCGATATGTACCTGTAGTCTGTGAGATTGGTCAATATGTACTTGTAGTCTGTGAGATTGGTCGATATGTACCTGTAGTCTGTGAGATTGGTCGATATGTACCTGTAGTCTGTGAGATTGGTCGATATGTACCTGTAGTCTGTGAGATTGGTCGATATTTACCTGTAGTCTGTGAGATTGGTCGTTATGTACCTGTAGTCTGTGAGATTGGTCAATATGTACCTGTAGTCTGTGAGATTGGTCAATATGTACCTGTAGTCTGTGAGACTGGTCAATATGTACCTGTAGTCTGTGAGATTGGTCAATATGTACCTGTAGTCTGTGAGATTGGTCGATATGTACCTGTAGTCTGTGAGATTGGTCAATATGTACCTGTAGTCTGTGAGATTGGTCGATATGTACCTGTAGTCCGTGAGATTGGTCGATATGTACCTGTAGTCTGTGAGATTGGTCAATATGTACCTGTAGTCTGTGAGATTGGTCGTTATGTACCTGTAGCTCGTGAGACTGGTCGATATGTACCTGTAGTCTGTGAGATTGGTCGATATGTACCAGTAGTCTGTGAGATTGGTCAATATGTACCTGTAGTCTGTGAGATTGGTCGTTATGTACCTGTAGCTCGTGAGACTGGTCGATATGTACCTGTAGTCTGTGAGATTGGTCGATATGTACCAGTAGCTCTTGAGATTGGTCAATATGTACTTGTAGTCTGTGAGATTGGTCGATATGTACCTGTAGTCTGTGAGATTGGTCGATATGTACCTGTAGTCTGTGAGATTGGTCGATATGTACCTGTAGTCTGTTAGATAGGTCGATATGTACCTGTAGTCTGTTAGACTGGTCAATATGTACCTGTAGTCTGTGAGATTGGTGGATATGTACCTGTAGTCTGTGAGATTGGTCGATATGTACCTGTAGCTCGTGAGATTGGTCGATATGTACCTGTAGTCTGTGAGATTGGTCGATATGTACCTGTAGTCTGTGCATTGGTCGATATGTACCTGTAGTCCGTGAGATTGGTCGATACGTACCTGTAGTCCGTGAGATTGGTCGATATGTACCAGTAGTCTGTGAGATTGGTCGATATGTACCTGTAGCTCGTGACATTGGTCGATATGTACGAGTAGTCTGTGAGATTGGTCGATATGTACCTGTAGTCTGTGAGATTGGTCGATATGTACCTGTAGTCTGTGAGATTGGTCGATATGTACCTGTAGTCTGTGAGATTGGTCGATATGTACCTGTAGTCTGTGAGATTGGTCAATATGTACCAGTAGTCTGTGAGATTGGTCGATATGTACCAGTAGTCTGTGAGATTGGTCGATATGTACCTGTAGTCTGTGAGATTGGTCAATATGTACCTGTAGTCTGTGAGATTGGTCAATATGTACCTGTAGTCTGTAAGATTGGTCGATATGCACCTGTAGTCTGTGAGATTGGTCGATATGTACCTGTAGTCCGTGAGATTGGTCGATATGTACCTGTAGTCTGTAAGATTGGTCAATATGTACCTGTAGTCTGTGAGATTGGTCAATATGTACCTGTAGTCTGTAAGATTGGTCAATATGTACCTGTAGTCTGTGAGATTGGTCAATATGTACCTGTAGTCTGTAAGATTGGTCGATATGCACCTGTAGTCTGTGAGATTGGTCGATATGTACCTGTAGTCCGTGAGATTGGTCGATATGTACCTGTAGTCTGTAAGATTGGTCAATATGTACCTGTAGTCTGTAAGATTGGTCAATATGTACCTGTAGTCTGTGAGATTGGTCGATATGTACCTGTAGTCTGTGAGATTGGTCGATATGTACCTGTAGTCTGTGAGATTGGTCGATATGTACCAGTAGTCTGTGAGATTGGTCAATATGTACCTGTAGTCTGTAAGATTGGTCAATATGTACCTGTAGTCTGTGAGATTGGTCGATATGTACCTGTAGTCTGTGAGATTGGTCGATATGTACCTGTAGTCAGTGAGATTGGTCGATATGTACCTGTAGTCTGTAAGATTGGTCAATATGTACCTGTAGTCTGTGAGATTGGTCGATATGTACCTGTAGTCTGTGAGATTGGTCGATATGTACCTGTAGTCTGTAAGATTGGTCGATATGTACCTGTAGCTTGTGAGATTGGACGATATGTACCTGTAGCTTGTGAGATTGGTCGATATGTACCTGTAGTCTGTAAGATTGGTCGATATGTACCTGTAGCTTGTGAGATTGGTCGATATGTACCTGTAGCTTGTGAGATTGGTCGATATGTACCTGTAGCTTGTGAGATTGGTCGATATGTACCTGTAGTCTGTAAGATTGGTCGATATGTACCTGTAGTCTGTAAGATTGGTCGATATGTACCTGTAGTCTGTGAGATTGGTCGATATGTATCTGTAGCTCGTGAGACTGGTCGATATGTACCTGTAGTCTGTGAGATTGGTCGATATGTACCAGTAGCTCTTGAGATTGGTCAATATGTACTTGTAGTCTGTGAGATTGGTCGATATGTACCTGTAGTCTGTTAGACTGGTCAATATGTACCTGTAGTCTGTTAGACTGGTCAATATGTACCTGTAGTCTGTGAGATTGGTCGATATGTACCTGTAGCTCGTGAGATTGGTCGATATGTACCTGTAGTCTGTGAGATTGGTCGATATGTACCTGTAGTCTGTGAGATTGGTCGATATGTACCTGTAGTCTGTGAGATTGGTCGATATGTACCTGTAGTCTGTGAGATTGGTCGATATGTACCTGTAGTCTGTGAATTGGTCGATACGTACCTGTAGTCCGTGAGATTGGTCGATATGTACCAGTAGTCTGTGAGATTGGTCGATATGTACCTGTAGCTCGTGACATTGGACGATATGTACCTGTAGCTCGTGAGATTGGTCGATATGTACCTGTTGTCTGTGAGATTGGTCGATATGTACCTGTAGTCTGTGAGATTGGTCGATATGTACCTGTAGCTCGTGAGATTGGTCGATATGTACCTGTAGTCTGTGAGATTGGTCGATATGTACCTGTAGCTCGTGAGATTGGACGATATGTACCTGTAGTCTGTGAGATTGGACGATATGTACCTGTAGCTCGTGACATTGGACGATATGTACCTGTAGTCTGTGAGATTGGTCGATATGTATCAGTAGTCTGTGAGATTGGTCGATATGTACCTGTAGCTCGTGAGATTGGTCGATATGTACCAGTAGTCTGTGAGATTGGACGATATGTACCAGTAGTCTGTGAGCTTGGTCGATATGTACCTGTAGCTCGTGAGATTGGACGATATGTACCTGTAGCTCGTGAGATTGGTCGATATGTACCTGTAGTCTGTGAGATTGGTCGATATGTACCTGTAGCTCGTGAGATTGGACGATATCTACCAGTAGTCTGTGAGATTGGTCGATATGTACCAGTAGTCTGTGAGATTGGTCGATATGTACCTGTAGTCTGTGAGATTGGTCAATATGTACCTGTAGTCTGTGAGATTGGTCGATATGTACCTGTAGTCTGTGAGATTGGTCGATATGTACCTGTAGCTTGTGAGATTGGACGATATGTACCTGTAGTCTGTGAGATTGGTCGATATGTACCAGTAGTCTGTGAGATTGGACGATATGTACATGTAGTCTGTGAGATTGATCGATATGTACCTGTAGTCTGTGAGATTGGTCGATATGTACATGTAGTCTGTGAGATTGGTCGATATGTACCAGTAGTCTGTGAGATTGGTCAATATGTACCTGTAGTCTGTAAGATTGGTCGTTATGTACCTGTAGCTCGTGAGACTGGTCGATATGTACCTGTAGTCTGTGAGATTGGTCAATATGTACCTGTAGCTCGTGAGACTGGTCGATATGTACCTGTAGTCTGTGAGATTGGTCAATATGTACCTGTAGCTCGTGAGACTGGTCGATATGTACCTGTAGTCTGTGAGATTGGTCAATATGTACCTGTAGCTCGTGAGACTGGACGATATGTACATGTAGTCTGTGAGACTGGTCGATATGTACCTGTAGTCTGTGAGATTGGTCAATATGTACCTGTAGTCTGTAAGATTGGTCGTTATGTACCTGTAGTCTGTGAGGTTGGTCGATATGTACCTGTAGCTTGTGAGATTGGTCGATATGTACCAGTAGCTCGTGAGACTGGTCGATATGTACCTGTAGTCTGTAAGATTGGTCAATATGTACCTGTAGTCTGTGAGATTGGTCGATATGTACCTGTAGCTCGTGAGACTGGTCGATATGTACCTGTAGTCTGTAAGATTGGTCGTTATGTACCTGTAGCTCGTGAGACTGGTCGATATGTACCTGTAGTCTGTGAGATTGGTCGATATGTACCAGTAGCTCGTGAGATTGGTCAATATGTACTTGTAGTCTGTAAGATTGGTCGATATGTACCTGTAGTCTGTTAGATTGGTCGATATGTACCTGTAGTCTGTTAGACTGGTCAATATGTACCTGTACTCTGTGAGATTGGTCGATATGTACCTGTAGTCTGTGAGATTGGTCGATATGTACCTGTAGCTCGTGAGATTGGTCGATATGTACCTGTAGTCTGTGAGATTGGTCGATATGTACCTGTAGCTCGTGAGATTGGACGATATGTACATGTAGTCTGTGAGATTGGACGATATGTACATGTAGTCTGTGAGATTGGTCGATATGCACCTGTAGTCTGTAAGATTGGTCGATATGTACCTGTAGTCTGTGAGATTGGTCGATATGTACCTGTAGCTCGTGAGATTGGTCGATATGTACCTGTAGTCTGTGAGATTGGTCGATATGTACCTGTAGCTCGTGAGATTGGACGATATGTACATGTAGTCTGTGAGATTGGACGATATGTACATGTAGTCTGTGAGATTGGTCGATATGCACCTGTAGTCTGTGAGATTGGTCGATATGTACCTGTAGCTTGTGAGATTGGACGATATGTACCTGTAGTCTGTGAGATTGGTCGATATGTACCAGTAGTCTGTGAGATTGGACGATATGTACATGTAGTCTGTGAGATTGGTCGATATGTACCAGTAGTCTGTGAGATTGGTCGATATGTTCCTGTAGTCTGTGAGATTGGTCGATATGTACCTGTAGTCTGTGAGATTGGTCGATATGTACCAGTAGTCTGTGAGATTTTTCAATATGTACCTGTAGTCTGTGAGATTGGTCGATATGTACTTGTTATCTGTGAGATTGGTCGATATGTACCTGTAGTCTGTGAGATTGGTCGATATGTACCTGTAATCTGTGAGATTGGTCGATATGTACCAGTAGTCTGTGAGATTTTTCAATATGTACCTGTAGTCTGTGAGATTGGTCAATATGTACCTGTAGTCTGTGAGATTGGTCGATATGCACCTGTAATCTGTGAGATTGGTCGATATGTACCAGTAGTCTGTGAGATTTTTCAATATGTACCTGTAGTCTGTGAGATTGGTCAATATGTACTTGTAATCTGTGAGATTGGTCAATATGTACCTGTAGTCTGTGAGATTGTTCGATATGTACCTGTAGTCTGTGAGATTGGTCGATATGTACCTGTTCACAAGTTCACAAGTTTTTCCTTAAGATTTGACATAGTGACCTGGTTTTTGTCCCCACGTGTTACAGTTACGACGTCCTCTTCGATCACTTGAAGCCAAACATTAGGGAAAAAATTGGTGAAGATTGGGCAATAAATGTGGCTTCTAGCATGTTCTCAAGGTTTCCTAATATTTGAGCTTGTGACCTTTTTTGACCCCACATAACCCAGTTTCGAACTCTTCTAAGATTTCTTGCAGACAAACATTCTGGCCAAGATTGGTGAAAACTGGGCAATAAATGTGGTCTCTTGTGTGTTCACAATGTTTTTTCTAAGATTTGGCCTACTGATATACATTCTGTTCTAACGTGGCCCAGTTAAAAGCTATTTAAAGATATCATTTTGCTAAATGTTGCCCCCTAGTGTGTTCTCTAGGTTTTCTAAGATTTGCCTTAGTGACCTATTTTGGCCCCACATGGCCCAAGTACAAACTCCCTTAAGATTTCATGCTGGCAGTAATTCTGATCGAGTTTGGTGAAGATTTTGCCATAAATGTGGCCTATATTTGTTCATAAGCTTGATTTCTAAAATATAAAACTCTACCCTCTGGCGTGTTCAAAAGTAAATTGTTGACGCCGCACGATGGACGCCGGACGTAGGGGTATCAGAAAAAGTTCACCTTGAGCACGTTGTGCTTTGATGAGCTTATTAAAATATACACATCGACTCGCTCGTTTGGGAAATATATACCTCCATTTTTGGTAAAATAACCATTTTTATGGTTTTCACAAATTTGGTGAGACACAAAGCTTTTATTAAGTGTGTATCTTGTTAAAAAAGAATATGAAAAACCTGTTTAAAAAGTGAGTACAAGCTAAAAAGTAATTAAAACAAACCTGATTGTTACACTAAAACAATAATGTAAAACACATTTGTTAAAGTTATCCTTCAATATAGAAATATAAGAAATAGAAACAGGAATATGTTGCAAACTATGTTTTCTTTGTATTAAGGGAAAATGTAAATACAGTCCTCCAATCTCATTACAATTGTCATTAGCAAAACAGTATGCTGAGCTAAATATGACCAATAGAAAATAGGGTTTCATTCATATTGTCGCCACACTAAAATCATATCGAGTTCAAATATTCTGTAAATAAATAGAGCTATTCCATTTACTGAAGTGTCGGTGTCACGGTAATGCTCTGACGAATGTTTTACGTGCAAATAATACATTTTAAAACCTCAATAACCTGTGCAAAGATTGCAGTGAAACTTCATGTCTTCCTATTGATAATGGCTATAATCAAGTTTCTAAGTTTTAGGCTGGATTTTGTGTGAAATATGGCCCTGGTTCAAGTTAGAAAATGTCGGTGCATATAAATCAGGTTAAGTTTGTGCGTGCTATAAAGTTCTATGAGAAGAAGGCGACGAAAACACTGGAACAGGTAAGCAGGTTACAACAATATGTGAGCAAGTAATAAGGCAAATTTAAAAAGTTATGAGGCTTTTTAAGCTTCCAGTAACTATAAATCGCCAGAAAAAAATATGTATAATGTATAATTCTGAGATCATAAAATGATTTAAAATAAAATATATCGAAACAAGAGAGCCATGATGGCCTTTAACCGCTCACATGATGACAAAGGCTTTAAGTAGGCTCAAATCTGGCACCAAGTAATTAAGAGTTATTTACTTTAGAAAGCTTTGGTGAAGATTGGACCATTAGTGTTGCCACTGGGTTGATAACATTTTCTAGAATTTTATCAAGTAACCTACTGAATACACATGACTCATTTCAAAACATATGTAAGATTTCATACTGGCAAACATGCTGGTCAAGTTTGGTGAAGACTGGGCCATCAATGTAGCCTCTTAAGTGTTTTCCCAAGGTTTTCCTAAATTGTAACCTAGTGACCTACTTTTTGACCCCACATGACCCAATAACGAACCCATCCAGGATCATCTCATGTTGACAAAAATTCTGACCAAGTTTGATGAAGATTGGTCAATAAATGGAGCCTCTAGTATGTTCACAAGCTTTTTCTAAGATTTGACCTAGTGACCTACTTTGTGACCCCACGCGACCCAGTTGCGAACTCATACAAGATTTCATGCAGGCAAACATTCTGACCAAGTTGGGTGAAGATTGGGCTAAAGTGGCCTCTAGTGTGTTCACAAGTTGTTGTGTTTAGATTTGACCTAGTGTCCTCCTTTTTGACCTTACGTGACCCAGTTACGCACTCTTCCAAGATTTCATGTAGACAAACATTCTCACTAAGTTTGGTGGAGATTGGGCTAAAAATGTGGTCTCTAGTGTGTTTAAAAGCTTTTTCTAAGATTTGACCTAGTGACCTACTTTATGACCCCACGTGACCCAATAACGAACGCATCCAAGATTTCATGTAGACAAACATTCTGACCAAGTTTGATAAAGATTGGCCAATAAATAGGGTCTCTATATTTTTTTAAAAGCTTTTTCTAAGATTTGACCTAGTGATCTATTTTTTGACCCCACGTGACCCAGTTACAAACTCATCCAGGATTTCATACAGACAAACATTCTGACCAAAGTTGGTGAAGATTGGGCTATAAATGTGGCCTCTAGTGTGTTCACAATCTTTTTCTTAGATTTGACCTAGCGACCTACTTTTTGACCCCACGTGACCCAGTTACGAACTCATCCAAGACTTCATGCAGCCAATCATTCTGATCAAGATTGGTGAAGATTGGGCTATAAATGTGGCGTCTAGTGTGTTCACAAGCTTTTTTTTTAAGATTTGACCTAGTGACCTACTTTTTGACCCCACATGACCCAGTTACGAACTCCTCCAAGATTTCATGCAGACAAACATTCTGAATAAGTTTGGTAAAGACTGGGCTATAAATGTGGTTTCTAGTGTGTTCACAAGCTTTTTCTAAGATTTGACCTAGTGAACTACTTTTTGACCCCAGGTGACCCAATAATAAACTCTTCCAAGTGTTCGAGCAGAAAATTGCATCTGTGCAGCAGCCTTATATTACACCGATCATTGTTGTTCATATTGTATTTTTTAGAACATAGTTTGTTTTTTTCTTATCAAAGTTGTTTTGCATGCGAGTATTTTGCATCTGGGTTATATACACAGAGACCATTGTTTTAGTGTTTCCTAAAATTCTTCATACATTTTAAAGTGTAATAGATGAAATCAAAAACTTAGAGAAACAGTAAACAGGCATGCCATTTATTCCGATGGAAATAATGCTGGTACAAAGCAATTTTTTATGCAATAATGTGATGATGTGATTTATAATTACATATTGAACTGACATTAATAATATAATTTAACAAAAGTTTATGTCAAGTGAAAGCCAGTGTGTCATACAATATAAGACCGAAATAAGATCTGTTTGAAAACTTTACGGGTCTAGGATTTAAATTCCGATCCCAATTCCATTATTTTAACCCATTTCCCTCTTTCCCAAGAACACTTCAAGTATATTACAGGCAATTTTTGTTTATAAACAGTTTCGTTGTAAATAGATAATCTCACTCTGTTAGCACGTTGTCCGAACATCGAAGGATGTACCTAAAAGCATTCCTAGGTATTTAGGTAAGTATGAATATGTAAGGGCGCATGCGCGTGTCTGCCATTACGCACTTTACGCACGTGCGTAACCTCCGGTCGTAAAAGTCGAAAATTTAAAAGTGCCAAAAACACTAAGAAACCCGATGCCAAACCCGGGTTAGGCATGATGGAAATGATTTCAAAGGTTTCCGTGTTTTAACCTCAATCGAAATTTTGTTTCTAATGATTAATCATGATTAAGTCTATGAAATGGTGCAGTTAGTTCCTCGCAGGTTCGCATTTTACAATTTCCATGTACTTACAAGAAAAGAGCCAACTATATCAAATATTATGTACACAACGGTTTCTTCCCTTAGTTTACCTACCGCGAAAATTGAAACAAGGCTTCAGACGAATTCGATCCGCCATATGAAGATGTTTTTTCTCCAAACTACAAGATAGCAGACGACAATATTAAAATGTGTCTGCTTACACAGAAATGGGATACTCTTCACCGGTTTACTTTTCCAAACAGGTATTGATTTTAACAGTGTTACTTTATGCTGTCGTTAAGTATCGGTAGGCTACTGTCAAGTTAGTTCACGGGCCAAGGCAGTATTGTTTAGAGCTGATACTAATAGATTTAGAGTCGTTTTTAGAATTGTTTCTCATTCATAAAACTGTGTTAATACATTCTATCTGTATGGAAAATTGAATAAAAAGTAAGATTAGGAGAGATGCTGGCAAATTTTCTAATTTAAAGACGGTAACTCGGTATACTTATGCACAATATTTAGCGCTTAATATTTCCCTTTTAAAGTGTGCCCCCAGTTGGCTATATAGATGTCATTTCTAAATTTAATGTGTCGACAAATTTTAAAGACCTTCATTTAGTTATACGGCGTAGCTAATTACAAAATTAAGTACAATGTATCTATTTATTTCGTTTTTAAATAATGTTTTTCAGAAATATTTTTACGTGATCAGTTCACATTATATGGTCAGTGTTATTATTGATCATTATTTTAAGCATAGATTTAAACAAAAAAGTATCTTTTCTTTGACATTACCTAGTAGTCTAAATATTTTTGTTAAATGTACCATATTGTTTTAGGTACGTTGGTGGAAAGTTCCGACGAATTCAAGCATACTGGTTCAATGACAACTACTGGTTGAGGTATTCCAAGTCTTCCAATGGCGTGAATTGCGGTCCATGCTACCTGTTTGCTGGCGATGTCAAAACAACGTTGATTACAGCGCCAGCAACAGATCCAAGTAATATTGGAAAAACAATAGCAAGTCACAACAAAGCAAGAGTACACAAGAACTCGATTGAAGCAGCAGACAACTTTCAGAAAATAACGTCTGGTCAAAAACGTGACATTTCTGCGTGCATGTCAACTGCATACAATGTACTTGTTGAGAAAAATAGGAATATATTGAAAGCAATTGCTGAAAGAATAATATTGTGTGGAAAACAAAATTTGCCTCTAAGAGGCCACAAAGAAGACCATGGTAATTTTGTAGCCTTGCTATAATTTCATGCGAAACACAATCCGTTGCTCCAAGATCATCTGACAAACGGGGACCCGAAAACGAAATACACATCAAACATAATTCCAAATGAATTAATAAACATATGTGGAGACGAAATCAAGCAAAACATCGTACATAATTGCAATTCGTCACCGTTTTTCGGTTTCATTGCCGATGAAGCTACTGATGTGTCAAGAATAGAACAGATGTCCATCAAAGTGACAGAAAACTTCATAGGATTTGCCGGGTGCTCTTCAACCACTGGAGAAGCACTGCGTGATGCCTTTCTAGATTAATTAGAAGAAGCTGGCGCCAATATGACAAAACTTCGAGGGCAAAGGTATGACGGCGCGTCAAACATGTCGGGCAGAGTAAGAGGGGTGCAGGCAAGAATAAGTGAAAAACATCCGCATGCGTTTTACACGCATTGCAGGGCGCACTGCCTCAATCTAGCTATCTGTCACGCTTGTGAAGAACACTTGGTCAGAAATATGATGCAGACGGTGCAGGAAGTAGCTTCCTGTTTTAACATGTCAGCAAAGCGTTTGCTAAGATTCCAAGATGTTCTTGGGGAAGATAAAGAAAGCAAAGAAGCGATGGAAAACAGGACTAAATTACAATCACTATGTGAGACCCGGTGGTCAGCTTGAGCGGACGCTTTGTATACATTCAAATGTTCGTTCAAGACTATCGTCGATACACTTGACGATCTAAGTGTAAACCATGGCTACTCAAAAGCAGAACCTTTCACGTTAGCCATTACTCAGTTTGGGTTTATTGTAACTTTAATTGCTGTAGAGTTTATATTGGCACAGCTCAAGCCACTGTCTGAAATGTTATAAGATAAATGCTGTGATCTTGTGGAAGCAGCAAGAGAGGCAAGAGTTGTCAATGAGCTATTGTCAAAGCAAAGAAACAGCGATGAGTTATGAGAAGATCTGTAGGGAAAAGCAGTCGGAGTAGCAGCTGATGTGGACGTGCTGCCCTCTGTACCTTGAACACCTTTACGGCAACAACACCGGCCAAACACACCTGCTAGTTCGACATCAGAATACTGGCGCCGTAACATATTCTTGCCGTTTATGGACCATCTTCAATTAGAACTTTCTGACCGGTTACTAGATGTAGAAGACCGAATGCAAGCACAGCTGCTGATATCAAGCAATACATCTAAGTTAACAGATCTTCATGTCGAAAAGCTCTACAACACATTCGAACATGACCTGCCGGCTACGGACCGCGAAGAGTTCTATGCCGAGATACGACGGTGGCAGACCAGGTGTAGTCTAGAAGAGGAGCCGGCCAAATCAATAGCGGACATAATTACAGGATTGAATGCCAGTCTTTATTCAAACGTCGCCGCGTGTCTTCACGTTCTTCTAGCAATGCCAGTCTCTACAGCAACAGCCGAACGATCTTTTAGCAGCATGCGACGTCTTAAGACGTACCTCAGATCTACCATGACCACGCAAAGAATGACCGGTCTGGCTATGATGGCTATCCACAGGGAACATAAAATTGATGTTGAGAAAGTAATTGATACATTTGCTCGCAGAAAAGAACGGCGTCTTGCGTTCATATTCAATGTGTAGATATGTATAACCAATCTGTTCAAGAAACCTACAATATTAAATGTGTGACACAGAACTGGTAAAAAGAACGGTCTTGTTTTACTTATTACAGATTGGGAACGGAACAAAAAATATTTAAATTGCGGTGTTATAGTAACAGAGTGTGCTAAATAAGATAAATTTAACCTTATAAATAAAATATCATAATATTGTGTTTGTGTAAATAACAATAGATTAATTCGAGTTTATAATATTGTTGAGGTATTATCAAATCTTCACCCGCAAATGCTAGTACCATTAAATGATTTCACAAATTATATACGATGATTGATTAAAGTACTGAACTTGAACCTCAAAGTGTATGAAGAATCTTTATTTATCATGTTGTAATGATTGATTGAGTACCTAATTTGCCTATAAAACAGTTAATACTTCATAACATGCTTGTTCACAAATTTCCTGATTATTTTATTTAACGGATAATTCTCTTTTTCATATTTGATATTTACACCTAATACATATTTACAACAATTAGATATATTAGTTGGATAAAACGCAACATTATATGACCAGTTATATTTTGTTTTAAGTCAAACCACAGGAATTTACACTTACATTGTTTTATTTTCTCTGTCACTTTTTGGGTTAAAATGACCTTAAAATGCACCTACGCCAGTGTAGCCAAAAAAAAATTCCGGGGCGAGGGGGGGGGGACCCCCCTAGGAAAAGTGCGTAACCTTGAAAACGCTCCAGAAACGCGCCTGTAAGGGCGTACAGATAATCAAGGTTAATTAAGACTTATTAAAAGGGCTGTCATGATACGATTGAAGCATACCACGATTTATTGCGATACATGGCTCTTTTAGGTAAATGAAAAAATAAATTGCTAAGTTTCAAATCTGGTTGCATAAACTCAATGATTTGGTTGTATTCATTTCATGTTAAATAAACATATAAATTTATAATTAAAATGTATTTTATATTGCAATGTGTCATTTGACTAAATATTTATTTTTTGTCAAAAGTGTTAAAGTTTTGACATTTTTGACAAAACGTACATATGACCAAGTCATGACAAGCAACAAAAAGCAATGTACTTTTTTCAATAATTTTTTGTAGGTAATATGAAATCAAACTTCCTTTATAATACAATTTATGAAGCCGAATTTGAAACAAAGCACAACAAAAAATGTAATGGCCATTATTTTTCAAGTTATCAGAAAAAGAGCCAAATATAGGGCGTATTGAAATACATACCGCAATATAGAGTCATATTTGATCAAACTATTTATAAGGAGCTTTTCACCAATTTACAATAAGCAGAATGAACAACAAATGTCTGAATGTTAATATGACATAACGTGTCTAAGCTTTATAGCAGGTAAAAACAGATACAAGAACGTTAAAGGACTAGAAGGTAGCAAAGTAAAGACAATCAAACAAATTAACTGCAGATAATCACAACAGTGTAGTGCGGTGCACTCAGTGAATTCGGGTGATGACAATTCACGAGTAAATTGAGGTTGTGTCTTACATGCTCCTCAAAATGTCGAAAAACGTTCAACAATTGTCTTTGTTGGTCTGTCAAGCTTTACTTAGCAGTGACCCACCACACATCGCTTATTGCGGTTTTATTCGGCGTTCTTACGAAAAATCAATTGGCTCGGCCATATTGTTTACAATTAGCAATGGTCGTGTTCGATTAATTGCTGAACAAACGGTAATGATAATGTTCTAAGTATTGTGCACCGAACTATCCAATAACAATGTCAGTACTTATAGCAATTTTAAGTCCAATAATATTCATGCTTCTAATAAACATTCGTGTTTGTTCTTTTAATCCAAAAATCAAAAGTTTTAACCTACTTTAATAAGAATATATGACAAAGTCCTATGAGTATTGCAACATATACCAAACTCCGGAAAGGCACAGAACAAATGTATTTCACATGCACGCCAAGCGAAAAGTAAGAACAAATTTGTGATGAGTCATTTAAGGAAAAGAGCAAACCCGACAATTACCGCCTTGGAGCGGTCAGTCGGCAATATGGACCGACTGGGTGCTTAAACCGGTTTTACAGAGCTCTTACCTCGCACTTCCTGACGAGTTTCTTAAATGCAAGCAACGAAAAGAAAAACGATCTATTTGAAAACAAAATGTCCATGCGCTGATATTTTCTATACGTTATGACGAAAGTAGTGACGTCATCGAAAAATAATGTCCACATAGTGTTCAGAAATGGAATATGGTATTATTTCGATTTGAAAAAAAAAACACAAAAATGGTTGACCACAAATAAAATTAACTTTCTGAATCATGAACAAACATGACCAGAGACGAATAAATGGTTGTAGCATCCTGTTCATGTGAAGATGGCATTGAAGAACCAAAGTTCAAGGTCCATCAAAGGAAATACACGTAACAATCCTTATAGGATGAATTAAATGACAACATAGATTACATGCACGGGGAGATTTTTTACGACCGCCACACTGCACAAGTAACATTGTTGTGATCATGAATAAGAATATATGACAAAGTCCTATTGGCATTGCAACATGTACAAAAACTTTAAAAGGCACAGGACAAAGGTATTCACAATACGCGCATCTCTGACTTTGGATGCACAAAATGCAACCATATTTATCAAATATCGTCAAAAAAGGTATGTTCATTTTGTATCGCGATACTGTATTAACTTTACCCAGTATCGGACAATACCGGTAAACCGCGACAGCTCTACATTTAAATGATAAAAAGAAATAAACCAAAATCTCAAGTTTTATGTCGTGTTTATAAAAATACAGAAAAAAAGATTAAAAAAAAGATTGCCATTTACCGAATTAGGACCCGTATTTTATCAGG
This sequence comes from Sinonovacula constricta, assembly GCA_007844125.1. Classification (NCBI taxonomy): domain Eukaryota; kingdom Metazoa; phylum Mollusca; class Bivalvia; order Cardiida; family Solecurtidae; genus Sinonovacula; species Sinonovacula constricta. Next base: position 59,555,062 of record CM017560.1, on the reverse strand, counting down.
ATTATGAAAGTAATCGACCATTTGAATAGTCGGGCGTGATGCCCTGTGACAACTAAATACGCTAAAAACACATATATTTTACCTGCTTAATTCTCATTTAATCCGTGAAACTAATCCGTGAAACAAAAACTGACAGTGTTCGCTATCAATCCCTTATACATGCTTACATTACATTCTGTAGTTTCGAATGGTAGATATTCAATGAGTATCTGCACTAACGTTACGATATTTACGACGGTCCGGGAACGAGTGGTGGTTAGCACTAAATAAGAGACAATCGCAATATTTCACCTAGAGCTGACAAAGGTACATTTAACGCAACATTTTGAGGGAAATATGTTCTTGTTGTGATTAAATCGCCATGATATCAACCAGTGCATATGTATTTCGTGCAGTTTTGTTTTTAAAACACACACAATCCCAGATTATAAGGAAACATTCGTGGACTTACTCGAGTTTAGTAGAATTATTGCCGGGTAGCTTTTACATTGTGTCTGAAATTGTCCTCAGTTTTGTGGATTGTTACAGCATATTAAATGTTTTGTCTGCTTTAGCGCATTTTAAAGTGTTCAAGTATGTTAGGATTTTAATATATATTAATGTCTCTGATCTTTAGTGCATTTTTATTAATTCGAATTTAGAATAGCTTATTTTTTCTGTCATCTTCTGTCTGCTTTCAACGTGTGTACTATGTGTTGTTGTGTATGACGTTAGAATGCAGACATTGGAATGTACTAACAAAGCATACAGATGGTATACGGCTGGCTTGTTCCTTGTTGCTGGATAGCTTAGCGCTTTTATATCCCTCTTTTTTTTAGGGTAGTATAGTTTATAAACTGGATTTGGCCTGTCTTCCGCTGGAAAATCGTGTAAAATCAATTGTTTAATGTACTTTTTATGGTTTTAAATTCACCTTAACATACATTGTTGACCTAGATCTTCTCGATGTATTAAGCTGAATGCCATACCTACGTGTAGTAGTATTCGTCTGCTCTTCAGAATATTAATAACTGAAAAGTTTGAATTCTTTAATGTATATGGCTAATTTTGTTTGCTCTATAGTGAAAAATTTAAATTTAATAAGTTGTTTATTGTATCTTATCAGTTTGTTTTTGGTACATTTTAAAATATAAATTTTAATGTCGATTACCTTATATGACCAGTTTTGCCTGTATTGTAGGGTATTTTACAATATAAAAATTTAAGTCGATTAGTCAATATTACTCGGTTTCTCTGGGGGTTTTTAATTATAATTTATTAAGTCATTTTTACTTACATGGCAAAGTTTGTCAGCTTTTTAATATGGAAAAATCGTTTATTTTATACAAGGATGTTTGTCTGCTTTTAAGGGTTTTTCAATATATAAAAAATTAAAGTCGATTTTCCTATATGACCCGGTTTGTTTGCTTTTTAGAACCTTTTAAATTATAAATACAGTCTTTAATTTTAATAACCAATGTAATTTAATGTGGTGATCTAAACACACTGCAATGTCTCATGTGAAAATTACACAGTTTATTCAATATATTGGCTCATGATGAATAGTGGCAGTATATATACATCTTAACAGGCCGATTGTCAAGCGTCGTCCTTTGTCGGTCGGCCGTGCTCATCTCTCGTCGGTTGCTTGTATTGTTCTGTCGCCTGTGCTGTTCTGACCACGCGCATGTATGCATACACTAGTTATCATAACTATTTAGCATATGACCAATAGATGTGGTCCATGTATATATGTGTCCTTTAGGCTAATCTATGTAAGACATGAAGGTAGGTAATAAAAAGTATGTTAATGCATATGGCCGCCAGGTCTGTCTGCTGTTTAGTGTGTGTGTTTTAATGATAATATTAAAGTAATTTAGTACATTAGACCAGGCTTATCTGCTTTTTTGTGATTTTAAATAAGAATATATGACAAATTCCTATGAGCATTGCAACCTATACCAGACCATGAATAGGCACAGGACGAAGGTATTCACATGCAAGCCAAATGGAAAAATAAGAACAAATCTGCGATTAATCATTTAAGAAAAATAGCAAACCCGACAGTTACCTCATTGGAACGGTCAGTCGGCAAAAGAAACTGACTAAGGTGCTTCTGTAATAACAAAAATGTGATGCGTCATTTAACAAAAAAAACATACTAAGTATTTTAATGCATTAGGCCAGGTTTGTCCGCTTTTTAGTAATTTTAAATAGTGATATTTAAGTATTGCAATGCCTTATGCCAGGTGCGTCAGTCATTAAGTGTTTAATACATATATTGAAGTATTTTTTATGCACATGACTAGGTTTGTCTGCTTTTCAGTGCTTTTTCAGTAGCATGTCGATAGAAGTAAATTCCCCCGTGTCATAGTCCATCGAGTTCCAAAGCCCACCATGGCTGTGCTCCACGCAAGCCTTCTCGATGTCCGGGAGGAGGCTGGCTAGGGTTGGCTTCCAGTCATTGCGCTCTTTGGCCTTGATGTAGGCTGCATGGTTCTCGCCAAAGGCTCTCTCGGCTAGGGACTCATCCCCCAAGAATCTACACACTCTCTGTTGGCCTCCTGAGTTCGGTACGTGCGACCGTCCGGGAGCACAAAATGTTCGACGCTGAGCTGCCTGTCTTGTCCTCCGAGCAGCCAGACAGCTATCGGCTCACCCTGGGTTCTTGTCGAATGGCTTCCCAGTCGTCCCCCTCATACATGTGCAAATGAAGGTCTTTGAACCAGGCGTGGTCATTATGGCAGATGAGCTCTTTGGCCCGTCATCGACATTGCTGATACTTGCCACTGTTATAGATGGTCTCCCCAGCGATGTCCCGCAGGACGATTGCTCTTTTGAGGATGCGTTCGAGAGCCTCTACATCGTCCAAAGTGGAGCCTGTTTCATGGACCCGCTCTTCCCAGTTCTGTATTTTCAGGCGCCTTGCGGATGTTAGTCCAAGACCCCTCAACATACCTTTGAAGTGCTCTACTACCCGCTGAGCAACGCAGTTAACGTCCCCGTCCTATAATGGGGCTAAGTTGGCGGGTTCAGGGTCTCTGAGGCTGTAGAGTCACCACCGCGGTGACCGGATAGGCGTTCTGATAATGCACACTATCAACCCTGCGCCTGCTTTGAGTCTTGGGAAAGCTCATCGACCGCCAGCCCCTTCTTCCTCTCTGCACGGACTGAGTCGAATTTGTCTTCGACTGCCCTGTCAGCATCGGCTATCTCCCTCAAGAACAGGAGGAAACTGCACTCTGGAAGAGATGTGAGAAGCCGTGATGCTCTTGCGTCTAGGGGCAGTCGTCCGGCTTTAATGTGCATACCTTCAGTGATCTCAATGTCACCAATATCAAGGTGGTCCTCTGTCTCCACCCTCCACGTGGAGAAGACAACGGCGGTACCAACTTCTTCAAACTCATCTTTGGCCTCGTTCAAAATCTAAACCCACGAGTCAGCTGGAAATTTCACCGGGGGAGTGACCTGGTCATCCACGTCTATGAACGGTTGACCTTTAGGGTCAGACATTTCTGCAAGTAACTCTTCGATATAATCGTCCATAGTGCATAATGGATTTATCCATGTCCAACACCTCTTTTAAAGATGAAATTTCAATAGTCGCCAAACGCATAAATTCCTCGGCAAAGGCTCTCTGCTGCCGCATGTTATGTTTTGACCCCTCCCTCTTATAGCCACAGGCCATGCACAGCACATGTCGTTTTGACGCCTACCCTGCACAATTTGCAGGGCCTCGTGCCGCCGCCTTTGCGAAATCTCATGAGGTGAGTCCTGCAGAAGTCCTTGAGGCAGGACCGGCCGCGGCAAGAGCCAAGAGCAATTGACTGTCCCCTTCATAGCGTCGGTGTGTTGCTTTATATATACCCAACATTTAAATGGGAAGAAGGCTCATGGAGATCCCTGCACAGCTCCTCTGGGCTGGCGAGGGTGGTGGGCCGTCCTAAGGGGGCTCTAACTATTTTTTCGAGTTGCGGGAGGGGGTGGGACGTCGTTTTACTGGCATAGCTAGGTTGGACAGAACCATCCGCCAGGGGGCTAGATCGGGCAATGAGACCTCTCAGGGCCCGATCCGGTTGATATGCTGACCTCCAACCCCCCCCCCCCCCCCCACACACACACACACACACACACCGCCCCCTTGCTGCTCATGATAAAACGATAAAACTGCTTTCTGTGTGCAGAAATCTTATGGGTTTTTTTATGTTTAAATGGCTTCAGGGTAGTTATTAACAGCAAATTTAACCATCTTTACTTATCATTCTGATATATTTTGAGGCTAGTACATCACTATTATTCGTTTTTAGGGCGGGATTATGCAAATATAAAGTAAGTGCGTAAGCTTTAAGCGAACTGTAAGGCGTGAGAAAAAGCCGCTTCCACAAATAAATACCAAATATTATTTCTTTCCCGTTAGAACAGATTTCGACTATTAAAAGGGTGATATCAGAAAATACAATAAGAAAAAGAATATGTATGTAAATTAAACTACACGACAATGCCCCATAGTGAATTGTAGAAAGAAGAAAAATACTTTTATTTATTTGACGTTTAAAATGTATTTTAAATAGCTGTAAACATTAAATCAACTTTTATCTGCATGTTGTAGTCACAAAGATTTGTGATTTGTGACTTACAATCTGGATTATATTTACAAGAGATTTAAAGATAACTACACAATTTGATAACGCGTTAATTGAAGTTATATCTTTTTCGAACTAGCATTTTTTCGCTTAGCAATAAGAATATATGATATAGTCCTAAGAGTATTGCAACATTTACGAAACACTGCAAAGGCACAGGACAATGGTATTCACGTACAAGCCAAAAGTGAGAAATGACCAGAGAAGTGTCAATGTTTGTAGTATCCTGTTCATGTAAAGATGGAACTGAGGAACCAAAGTCCACTGCCCATCAAAGGAAATACACGTACAGTCCTTATAGGATGAATTAAATGACAATGATTTTAGAGAACATGTTTATATTATTGCCCAGGCCCGGATTTACCGCCCCCCCCCCCACCCCCCTACCCCCCATCCACCTATCGGTCCGGTCAAATATTTTCTTCTCGACCATAATATAAATATTATTTATTGAGCAGCGGTCTGATCACACACATTTTGTAGACCGTGTAGGGGTGGTTACACTAAATACCGACCGGAAGTAGAATGTGTGACATGGACTTTTTCTCTTTAGTAACAGTCTGTTGCTATGTTTTGGCATTAAATTTCCTATTTTGAAGGTAATCTGAACCTTTTGGTATCAAAAGGAAGCTGAAACTATGTAGAATTAAAAGAAAGCAAAAGTATTTAACCCCTATGCACAATAATGGACTGATCCACTTGTACAGGAAGTACATATTTCATTGAAATTTGGCGGTTACCGACTGGCAATTTGGCGGTATGCGCAGTCTATGAAGCTGAACCTTCTTACAAGTTGCAAAAGTTGCCTTATTTCTGGATCTTTCTGATAGACAATAAATAGCTCATTTCACCTGTATATGGTTATGGGGGTCCATCATAACTTGGTCATGGTGCAATTTGTTTCCATCTTTTCGCGATTCACTATAGAATATAGAACAAACTTATTTAGTGTCGTCTAACCTGTAACGTTAATCACGGGTATCTCAGGCTGTCATATGCTTAGCCGCCCGAGCAGTCATTAAGCCCACTCGGAACCTGTTGCTAGCCAGGCTCCTGAGGCAACCTGGCACGTGTAAAAAATCCGCTGTGTGCGTTCGCTGTCCACTGCTCCACTAACGAGCTTTGTCGGCACTCATCTGCCGTGATGCAGACGTTATTAACCGTCAGCTTGCATCCCAATCAAGGTACGCGAAAACCAATCTGGCAACCACATAGTCCAGCGGTAGTACACAGCGTGTGTAGTGAAAATATTCAAGACAGCAGGCACTAATACTCACAAAATATGATACTAGGAAAAGTTTAAAGTGAACAGTAACAAATGTCATTGAAGTAGGATAAATGGCCATGGTCATATTTATATCTGTTATGTTATTTAATGAAAAAAATATATTCGATATCCACGAGAATGCATACTTAATATATATTTCGGCGAAGAATGCTACACAACTCGCACCAAACTAAATCGCGTCAGGGAAAATTCGTACCAATATTGAATAACTCGAAAAAAATACAAAATTACAAACGGTAAACAGCAATTACATGTAACACCACACCATATCAATTAACACATAACAGCCAGTGTCGGCACTCGTGCCATCGCTAACACTAACTCGCACTACAGCGTATACAAGGGGCGAGTTGTCTAATATTGGTACGAACTCAAGCTGGTGCGAAATGCGAATTGAAACCTCTGTCAACGCCCGGTGTACAAGATTCTTGTACAAAATATAAATAATGAATAAAATGCTCGTAAGATTATTATGATCTCTGTATATGTTACTCAAAATGAAAATGGGTATTTTTTTTTAGAACAATGTTTAAGATATATTTTAACCCAAATTTTCGGGGAATTATTTTGCGACATGTGACGATAGAATATCACGTGTATGAGAACTACTTTTCCCGGCGTTGACAGAGGTGTAAGCGAAACTTGTGTAGCACGCCCTTTGGTGAGAGAATGCTCTGATGGAGGATATATAGATTGTCTATCTAGGCATTAAGATTTAATGCAAAACCTAACTATGCAAAATAATTGTTACGTGACATATTCTTATTTTAATGGTTTCATCATTTAACCTTAAACAATGACGAGTTTGGTGTTATTTGGTTATAATATAACTCCCGAATGGATAAAATACACACTTAAATTCGCATTTCAATTAAGAGCAAGAAATTATAAACTAAAGTTACTACTTAAAATAATGCAGAAGTTAATCATGTTATCAGTTTAATTTACTCGTTTTCCAGGAAGAATGCGATAAACGTTATGCTTAAAACATTTGTGTTAAAGATTTTGTCACGGATCGGCCGCTTTCCGATCCCGGCAAGGCCGACAAAGAGGAAATGTGCTTCATATGCATCCGAAGAGGATCGAACTAGCTTCCGAGTCCTGAAGAGACTTTGGCTCTATCTTGGGGCTGACTGCCTGAAAAATGTTTCTGTAGTTTGTCGAAAATCCGCAAAATTAGCTGATTTTGGTCGCTCATAGGCCTCTTTCTGACCCCGACAAGGCCGACATAGAGCAAATGTGGCACCACTTCTTCATATGCATCTGAAAGAGGACCGAACCAGCTTTCGACCGCCGAAGAGCTTTTGGCTCTATCTTAGGGGCTGACTGCCTCAAAAATGTCTCCGTAAGTAGTAGAAAATCTGCAAAAAGGGCGATTTTTCGTCGCGTATAGACCATTTTCCGAACCCGACAAGACCGACATAGAGGAAATGTGACACCACTTCCTCATATGCATGTGAAAGAGGATCATACCAGCTTTTAACTGCCGAAGAGCTTTTGGCTCTGTCTTAGGGGCTGACTGACTTAAAAATGTCTTCGTATATGGTAGGAAATCTGGAAAAATAATGTATTTTTGGTCGCGTACAGACCTCTTTCCGACCCCAACAAGGCCGACATAGAGGAAACGTGACACCACTTCTTCATATGCCTCTGAAAGAGGGTCGAACCAGCTTTCGACCGCCGAAGAGCTTTTGGCTCTATCTTAGGGGCTGACTGCTTCAAAAATGTCTGCGTAATTGGTAAAAAAATATGCACAAATAGGGGGATCTTTCGTCGCGGATAGGCCTTTTCCGACCCCGACAAGGCCGATATATTGGAAATGTGACACCACTTCTTCATATACATCTGAAAGAAGGTTGAACCATCTTCCGACTACTGAAGAGCCTTGGGCTCTATCTTTCGGATGACTATCATGAAAATGTCTCCTTATTTGATCAAATATCTGCACACAAAAGGCTTTTATATATATTTGGTCGGAAATCCGAAAAAAATGGGATTTTCTTTGTCGCTGATAGACCTCTTTCCGACACCGACAAGGCGACAAAGTGGAAAACTGACACCACTTCACATTTTAGGAAGACCTTCCAAGAGAACATTATCTTGCTTGCATTTTCTTCGATGTTACATGGTGTTTCTAGTTTGCAAATTTGCCTTTAAAAGTCTCGTAAAAGCATAGACATATGGATCTTTGGTAAAGGTAAAGTAAAGGTGAAAGATGGAAGTTTTCAATATTTCTAAAAGCGTACTTCATTTTAAAAACAATCAAATTAAGTAGCCGCTCCGAAATTTGTACACGCAAATATCTTGTAGTGGGTATACATGGATTACTATTTGCTTCCATGTAGGAAAACATCAAAGTTAAGAGCAAACTGTTATTGACAAGTTTACATGACATAATTCTTAGAACAAAAACATATTTGCAGATTGTTCTCATGTCATACGACCTAACGTTTGACTAAAAAGTAAAATAAATAGTAAAGGTATTTATGATAACTGACACTGCAGCCAATACTCACAGCGTTGTTAATTACATGTGTTCACATTCAAATTAACAACAATTAAGTTTCGTATGATAAAATAAACAACATTTTCTCATTAAGGTAAATGAACGTAAATTTAGGTAAAATACCAAGTGTGTGGAATGGGCATTTAACTATTTAATTAAGACAAATAATAATAGTTATAATAATACGGATTATTTATTTGTTAAATTATTCCGATTTTACGACAAATGTTCGATGATAGAACCATTGTATTTTTTTAATAAAACTAATATGCATTCTGAGACAATGAACACAATAAGACTAAATAATAATTCTATCGATGGTTCCTGTTACAATCCTTAACTTATCGGCAGATAAGTTTATTTTAGAGCATACTCAATACTTAAAAGGCAATGTATCATAATATTTTTTTATTCAAAACGATCTTTAAAATTCTACAGGTTGTTAAACAAAACACACAACCTATTTTTCTTCAATAAAGATTGAATACAATAATCAGCGTCTTTGTATTGTTTAAAATCAGTACTAATGGTCTAACCATACCTAGTAGAAACCGACTGTCTTCAAGAAGGTATCTTACATTCATATATTCGATTTTTAATACAGTATTTGACCACAATTACTTATGCAAATCTGTTTTGTTTTCTCTCAGTTTGACACATTTGTTTGAAAACAGTTTCATATATTTTTATTTCGTCATATTTTATAGTTCTATGTTTGCTTGACACGTCCCCCCCCCCCCCAAATAAAACAAAAAAACACACAACCCCCCCCCCCCCCCCCCCACACACACACACACACACACCAAAAAAAAAAGGAAAAGAAAAAAGCAAACAACATGATATGACTTACATTTTATTTTATTTATTTATTTTGTAAAATGGGTACAACTGAAGCATATGCTCGTTTAGCATTTGACATTTGATGTTTTCTCTATACTCACCTGGATCTGGGACACTGAGTCACAAGCATGAAAAAAACATATCCCATTTTTACAATTACTGCCAACACTGAGTAATGCAGGACAATATACAACAATAAAGTATTGTCAATGTAATAATCAAATTGAGAAAAGTAACTTCGAAATACACATGCATAAATCAACAAGTATTATAAGGAAAATACGGTTTAAATGTTGGGGTATGTAATAAGTATAAAATATTCCCCTAGGGTGGAGCAAGTTTTATAGAAAAGGTACAGAATTTGAAAATTAACATAACTGATTTGTTGTATTTTTCACATTTTCACATCACATTTTTCTCCATTCAGTTTTGAATTAATGGATATTTGTCTTCTAAAATTGGTATCAAAGATATATTTTTATGAATAAGAAAACTCCACATATTATGTTACTTCTGTAGCCTATCTCTTCCGAACTGATTTAATCTTAAAATGAATAAAATAACTGCTGTTGGGTATAACATTTATTATTCTAGATCTCTTACATAAAGAGTGCTTTGCCGACTACATTTAAAGTTAGTATCGGGTATCGTTGTCGCTCGCCGCTCGTGTCTAAAGTTTACACAGTAACTGCTTGCTTGGAACTGCTTGCCAACTTTGTCGTTTGTTCAAGGTACACAGTAGATTTACAATGTAGGCCTACTTAATGTTAAATTTTTCAGGTCATGACAAAATGATTAAACGGTGGTAACAAGAGTTGTGTTGTTTTACTATAAGGAGATAACTTTGTGTGAACATATATTGAAGTCACAGCTTTGAGACTGATTCTGACATAGAATAGAGCAAAAATGCAAATTTAAGTTATATCCAAGCAAATAAAAAACACAAACAGTGGAAAGCAAGATAGTTTTTAGTTATTATTATTTTCTTCCCAATATATACAAACGACGATATGGGAAAACGCAGCTACAAATGTACATGGCTAATTTTGGCTGCATTTGTAGATTTTGTTAAAAATATATACTACATTGTAGTGACCTTAATGAACCAGGATTGTTTTGTATGATTTTTAAATATATTTATATAAATATATAACCCTTTAATGTACAGATTTAGTTATGTCTGTTTTTAGTGCATTGTTAAATATAAATTGTATAGCCCTTAAATTGACCTGGCTAAAATTGTCTGTTGAATGGCTATATAATAAATTGCATAGTCCTCAATGTATCTAGCTATTTTTTTCAGCTTTTTAGAGCTTTTTTTTTAATATAAAATTGTGTGGCTCATTTGTTATACCTGTCTAGTTTCGGCTGTTTTTTAACATTATCATTTTAAAAAGCAGACAAACCTAGTCATATAGATTAAACAAGTTTAATATTTATATTTTAAAATACCATGTAACACAAGCAAAACTGGACACTGTATGACTATTTGCCGGGTATGAATTCATATCCGCGGATATGAATCTGAGGTACGGATATGAATGTAAAAATCAATATTTACGAGCCTTTCTTTAGATTTTTCTGTGTTTAGATGCCCTTAAATGTATTTGGTGGTATACTGTTTGCACACGGTTATGAATTACCATATAAAAAATGTTCGTTTCATCAACCTCGATTGTATGTTACACGACAAAAAGTTACATTATTTTAGTTATAGTTTTTTTTCTTTAATACACATAAATGTCACATACATGGGTGTATATAATGTTTTTTTTACATTTATATCCCTACCCTGTATGTCTACGGATATGAACTCAGGCACGATTATGGGTTTATGTATTGCCAACAATTCTGTAAAGATCCTTAGAATTTAATAAAATTGGTTAAATTAATTAAAAAATAGTATTATAACCATAAAAATGCAAAAATACATCAATTATAGGTAAAGATATTGCTTTTTACGTTCATATCCGTACCCTGTATGTCTACGGATATGAACTCAGGCACGATTATGGGTTTACCGGTATGTATTTCCAACAATTCTGTAAAGATCCGTAGAACTTCATAAAATTGGTTAAATTAATTAAAAAATATTATTACCATAAAAATACATAAATTATAGAGTAAGATATTGCTTTTTACGTTTATATCCGTACCCCGTATGTCCACGGGCATTAACTTAGGCGCGGTTATGGGTTTATGTATTGCAAACAATTCTGTAAAGATCAGTAGAACTTCATAAAATTTGTTAAATTAATTTTTAAAAAAATATTACCATAAAAGTACAAAAATATACCAACTATAGGTAAAAATGTTGCTTTTTGCGTTCATATCCGTAACCATTGTGTCCACGGATATGAACTTCCGTGCGGCAATCGAAATATTAATTAACAGCAAATGTGTACAAAAGTTGTACTTCTTTAAAAGCGGGTAAAGTAATAAAATTAATTACATTTTGTCAAAATTAACAGAAATAAAACAAACAATGCTGCAGATGGCAATTTTAATGTTCCTATCCGTACCCTGTATGTCCACGGATATGAATTCCCATATGTCGGTTTTTATTACATCAATCACAATTACAATTAATACGAGAATACCTTATGTTAATTAATTGTATTTATAGAAAATACATTAATGTTACTAAAAAGACATAAATATAACATAAATGGGTGTAAATAATGATTTTTACATTCATATCCGTACCCAGGATTCATATCCGCGGATATGAATTCATATCCGGTAAATAGTCATACCCAACTGGACATATACGGTAATCGACTTAAAAATTTATAATTTAAAATGTACTAACACGCGGACAAACATGCAAGATACAACAAACAACTTTAAAATAAATATTTTAAATCGCACCAAAGAGCAAACAAAACTAACCATATACATTAAAAGAATTTAAACTTTTTCAGTTTACAATGTTCTAAAGAGCAGACAAATAATAATACATGTAGGTAGGCTATGACAATCAGCTTTATAAGCCGAGTAAGTCAATAATCTATGTTAAAGTGAATTAAAAACCATGAAAAACTACATCAAGCAATTTATTTTACAAAAAATTCAACAGAGGTCAGGCTAAATCCAGTTTGTAAGCTATAATACCATCAAAATTAGATATTAAAGTGCTAAGCTATCCAGCAGTAAGAAACAAGCCAGCCGTACACGGTTTGTATGCTGTACATTCAAATGTCTGCATTCGAACATTATTGGTGTGCTGACAGTTCAGTGCAGTTGGATAGTGTAGTTCTTAATTATCAACAAGCTAGGTGTTTCAGATCCACCGAAGGCATTTCAGGATATCATTCACGTGGTAAATATTTTCTTTATGCTTCCCTTTTTTAATATCTCTTTCTTGACAGTCTCTACCGAATTGGTTATATTGGCATAGTTGAGTGCCTTAACGGCACAAGTATGCTTGGCCTTATCAACGAACTACCAGATATTGGTAACTCCCCTGTCTGCCTCTTCGCAGATGATTGTCTCACATATAACACCATCAACAACACAGCAGACACAACCGTACTACAGAACAACTTGCAAGTATAAATAAACTGTCGTACCACCACAATCTCGTACCGTTACAATTGTACCGAATTGGGAATATTTAGTAGAAATTGTTTGAAGGCAACTGTATACAATATAAATAGTAACAAAACAGTGGAAACAGTAAGCTCTTCCTTTTGTTTGTTGGATTTCGGAAAGGAAGAAACATATAAAAATAAATCTTGTCAAATGTCAAAAATAATAAAAATACAATGAAGAACATTATTCCTTTAACTGGCATATTGTTGTGATGCATATTTTACACATCTGTCTTAAATTAATTTGTCAATTCTTCTGTTCTCTTCATTCAATCGTCAATTACAAATTAACTGTTAAATGATAAATAGATGCCTTAATTTAATAAAAAACAAAACCAAATAAACCCATCAATTATGTTTTGTCCTCATTGTTGATTGCAATGTTTGCACTGAAATCTTTACTCCTTATTAAATGCAGGCCCGGATTTACTGTGGGGGCCATGGCCCCTGGCCCCACAAGTCGACCCGGTCATACATTTTTTCTTGATCATATTTATTGAGCAATGGCCTGATAACATAAATTTTATAGACCATGTAGAGATTATCATGAGTATCTCAGGCTATCAGTCTGTCATAAGTTTAGCCGCCCGAGCATTTATTATCGTCTCTCGGCCCCCTGCTGCTAGCCAGACCCCTGAGGCCACCTGGCACGTGTACAACATTCGCTGTGTGCATTCGCTGTCCACTGCCCCACTAACAAGCTTTATCGGCACATTTCTGCCTGAGATGGTCCGATTGTTCAAGTTAATTTTTTCTGGACATGACAAAATGGTTAAAAGGTGCTAACTAGAATTGTGTTGTTTCACAATAAGATTTTTTTGTGTAAAAATATATTGAGGTCACAGCTTTGAGACTGATTTTGACATAGAATAGAGCAAAAAATCCATTTGAAGTTATATCCCAAAAAATAAATAAATAAATAAATAAAAACACAAACAGTGGAATAGTTGTACCATTTGTAGGACAAAATACCTCCCGGACAAAATAACTCCCGTAAATGAATTACTTTAAAATATATCTTGTAAGTTTAACAGAAAAAATTTGATGCTGTTATCAATGCATTAACAAGATTTAATGGTGCAAATCAAATAGACATTCTTGCAGAATGTGGAAAATTTACAGGAGGTAATTTATTCGCATTGGAAACATTACGGGAGGCTATTTGTCTGCCTTTGCTAAAATGAACAGGAAGAATTGTGTTATCGAAAGATTTTGTCCCTACTCCGTTTTTAGCAATAACCCAGGGTTAAAGAATTAGTGCAGAATGGCTCAGATAGGACATACATGTTTGTTTACTATGATGTTTAATGAAAATATTTTTGGTCAGATACCACCTTTGAGTACTATTGCTAGCATGATGCTTCCTACAGCCGCAGGTCACTAAATTATAAAATTACTCCCAATTTTAGCAATATGTCTCCCCTTTTTAGCTCACCTGAGCATAACAGGGTCAAAGTGAGCTTTTCTGATACCGCTTTGTCCGTAGTTCATCATTAACAATTTAGCTTGTGTACACGCTAGTGGCCAGACTTTTTATCCAATCCTTATCAAACTTGGTCAGAATGTTTGTCTACATGAAATCTTGGATAAGTTCATAACTGGGTCACATGGGGTCAATAAGTAGGTCACTAGGTCAAATTTTAGAAACACCTTGTAAAAACACTTAGACCGGGGAAAATGTTACCACTTATCTCTCTCCTGCGCTCTAGATATTTTCGCCCTACAGTGCCTCAGAGGGACACAGGCCTGTCCATACATCTTTACAAAACACTAAATAAACATATTTCTAAAATCCACATAGAATAATAAAGTTCTCCCTCTCCTTACAAACTAAAGAATTTAAATAATATTCTCACTCTATTGGGAATAGGAGATATTCTTTGTAATTGTAAAGCATGGGTATATATATATCTCCCTTCCCTTCTTTTCTCTCAATCTTTTGCGTTGTATTATCTCTAATGACTTTATTTCTATGGTGCATGTGGATGAATAAAAGAAATCCGACTGTCAACGGGACCACAGAATTAAAATACCGGTCCCATCATCCACATGTTAACCAGTCTTTTCTGTTTAGATAATTTGATAAAACATAGACTTGTAACATAGGACAGGCCTGAAATAATGTATATTTGAGACTGTACATAATAAACTGTATATAGCATTTGTTATTTAAATTATTGATTTTTTAATAAAACATGCTCTTAACTGGTCCTAAAAAGGTGCCACAAGCATTGGATAGAATGTTCTAAATTTATTTTTTAACTTTTATTTTAAACAACTACTTTTCTTGGTTTTTGTGTTGCCTGAAAAGGCGACATATAGGGATTACTTTGTCGGCGGCGTCCGCAGCATCGGCGGCGGCCGGATTTCCTTGTCCGGAGCCTCACTTTGTCACCTTAGGTCCAAATGACTCCAAACTTTGTATGCATGTTTTTGGCAATGACTCAAAGTGCAGTGCATAAGAACGGTAACTCTACCTTCTTCCGTTTTTAGTTATTCCCATTTGATTGATTTTTAGTGCATTTCTTGCGAAGGGCATCACTTGTTGTGCATGTTCTTTGCAATGAGACAATTAAAAGGTTATTTTATATGTGAATTTTGTGCAAATACATTGCTAATATCTGTACAACAAAAAACTAGTTAACATTTTTTATGTCGACTAACAAAATTTCCGTCAGGCGACACATCCGACTCGCGAAGTTCTAGTTAAATTGTTTTGTGTATATTTAGGAGGTGCTCTCAGCACCATTATATGTCCCAGAAAAGGCATTGTATTGTACTATATTGTATTATATTGCAATGAGGTGAGTAAATCCTGTTATGTTAATTAGGTGGACATAAACAAAAATGTATAGGTGAAAAAAAAGTGCATATCTTATAATTGTATAACCATAACTTTTATGACACATACACTACACAGATGCATATACCTCATAGAAAACATAAACACCCATACATTATATATAGGAGCCTATTGTCAAAGCCATAACCATGCAATAATCATCATTTAATTTTCTTAACCTTCATGGCAAAAGGCAACCTTCACGCCATTAATTAAAACTAACTGTGATATTTTATTTAAAACTTCTATACATTAATGCTCGCCCTATAACAATAGTTAGGGCGAGGGTAAATAAAACCAAGTATTGATTGATTGAACACTTTGACGCCACATTTGATGGCCCAATCTTCACCAAACCTGGCCAGAATGTTTCCCCATATGAAATCTTACATATGTTTTGAAGTGGGTCTTGTGGATTCAGTAGGTTACTAGGTAAAATTCTAGAAAATGATATCAATCCCGTGGCCACACTAATGGTCCAGTCCTCACCAAAGATTTCTGAAGTAAATAACTCTTAATAACTTGTTGCCAGATTTGTGCCTGCTAAAAGCCTGTGTTCTCAGGTGAGCAATTAAGGGCCATCATGGTCCTCTTGTCTTTTTTTGCAACTTGATACATAATTCTTCAACCCTGTGTTATTGCTAAAACAGAGTAGTCTTTTGGTAACACATTTCTTCCTGTTCATTTTAGCAAGGGCAGACAAACACCCTCCCATAATGTTTCCAATGCGGATAAATCCCCTCCTGTACATTTTTCACATATTGCAATATTGTAATAATGTGTATTTGGTTTGCACTGTTAAGTCTCATAAATACATTGACAATAACATCAGATTTTTTTCTGATAAAATTTCAACTTCAAGATATTTTACAGTAATTAATTTACAAGAGTGATTTTGTTCCGCCCCTTTTGGGGGTTAAATTTTATATTTTGTCCACTTATGCTAAAATAAACAAAAGGGATTTTGTCCGGGAGGTATTTTGTCCTACAAATGGTAGAACTACTGTTTGTGTTTTGTTTTGCTTGAACATAACGTAAAATTGCAATTTTTGCTCTTTTCTATGCCAGAATCAATCTCAAAGCTGTGACTTCAAGGTACTTTCACAAAAATCCCCTTAATATAAAACAACAAAATTCTTGTTAGCACCTTTTAACCATTTTGTCATGACCTGAAAGAGTTAACTTTAAGTACATTGTAAATCTACTGTGTATCTTGATTGGTATGCAAGGTGACAAACAATCGGAACATCTCGGCTAATAACATCTGCATCACTGCAGAGAAGTGCCAATAAAGCTCGTTTGTGGGACAGCGGACAGCAGTTACTATTCACACAGCGGATTTGTACACATATACAAGCAGAAATTGCACATGTGCAGCATCTGCACATTACACAAATAATAATTGTTCAGATAGTATTTTTATGGAACATAGTATGATTTTTCTTTCTCAGTATGTCATTGTTTATTTTCAGCATTATTTTGTATTGAAGCATTTTGTATCTGAATTATGTATACAAAGAACAAAATTTATTGTCTAACCCTCATACTGAAGGTTATCGTGCATTCACAATAGACCGTCCAGAACAAGTTGTTGTTTTTCTTGCCTGGCTATTATCTGTTTATTGCTAAAAAATAATCTCAATTCGTTACAGGTGGTATCTGACAGTTTTTTCCCTCAAAGAACCAAATAAATTATTTTTGCCTGAAAGAGAGGGATGGCACAAAGAAACAGCAGTGACATCGAAGACCAATTTTGACATTCGTTCTAATTGGGTTAGAGGGCATCCCCACCCACACATGGAAAAAAATCTGTGTCTTAAAGTGTAGGAGATGCGTCCTAAAGTGTATCTGGACGAAAGAGGAATCTTTTTAATTGGTTTACTAGATTGAGCATACTACTGTGAAAAAAAAGCAAAGACAAACCTTGAACAAAATAACTGCTGTTGATAACAGATTCAAATTCTTCCCCAAAAATATGTGCATACAGGCACGTATTTCCCTTTAAGTTGGACCATGGTTGGATGCATAACGTACGTAACATCAATGATAACAAATGCCTTTGACATGACTCTGCACAGTGAAAACAATGTTTTCATTTGAAAAATAAAACAGTTTAGCCCAACATTAATAGCACGTAAATATAACTAAGGTTTTTTTTATGTGTAATGGGGTCTTCGTAGGAGTTATTGACTATGACGATGGGGTTAAACTCATTCGTTGTTTATTTAAAATAAACATGCAGAAAAAAAACAGGTGGACACTTCAGAATAGTAAATGAATTATTCTGGTACATGGCATTATTTTAACCGTTCATCTGCCCAGACAGCGAGAGAGTGACTCGTTAGTTAGAATAGAAAGGCCAGTGGTTTAAAAAAAAATGAAAAGATTGAAATTAATGTGCAGCCTCACACACGAACTCACTTTCACCCCCAGATACTTCCATATAAGGATAAATACTCATAAATATTCATACTAGACAAGTCACATGGTTGGAACAAGACATCCCATTACGGGGTATAGGGTAGACAAGTGATACTAGACGTACAAACATGAAAAACATGTGCACACACAGACTGTCATGTATAACTATGATGGGATTACTATAAGCCTGGTTTTCATTCTTCATTTATACTGGGTAGTGTAGTGGTACTGAGAATTGGACTGTTGTCACAAGAAGGCTCAACATGAATAGACTGACTAGGTTTAGACACTGATCTGGAATCGTACCAATCACGTTTAAAGTGTGGTCTTCTTTGGGGTATCACATAAACAGCAGACTCAGAGGAAGAAGAGCTGTCAGAGTCATAGGTCATATCCTTTGACTCGGATTGTTGCCTAGTTTTGAATGTGTAGCCAACTGGCCATTATCCAACTTTTTGTCCTCCTTTGGCACCATGTTAGCAGAAATCTTGTCTAAACAATTGCCATTTATAGGAAGAAGGAGATTCCTATGGAGAGTCTTTTCTGAAACCTGACATCCTCTTGTTTAACTGTATAATCTGGGGAATTTTGGTCACAATGTAAGGATTAGAAATCCACCGGTCCACTAGCTTATGTGTGCCATCAAAGTACACTCTTTTAATAAGAACTCTGTCTCCCACTTCTAGTTTATTGGCACTGACCATGCGATCATATATGGCCTTATAACGTGCAGCTTGCCTCGCCGAGGCCTCTGCAGCTAACTTGAAAGCATGCTGCAAGCGAGATTTCAACTTTTGCACATAACCA
This sequence comes from Sinonovacula constricta, assembly GCA_007844125.1. Classification (NCBI taxonomy): domain Eukaryota; kingdom Metazoa; phylum Mollusca; class Bivalvia; order Cardiida; family Solecurtidae; genus Sinonovacula; species Sinonovacula constricta. The sequence goes on along the minus strand of CM017560.1, from coordinate 59,536,143 downwards.
GAATGAGACAGCTTGTCATTTTCACAATGTGTACCCAACTGAGTGTCTACAGCTAACCTTGGATGCCAACCAAACATTAATGGGGCGAAAACCCAGTAGCGTCACTGTTAGTGGCATTGTACGCTTGAACTATAGGCCCAATGTATGATTTCCAATCGGACTTTTTATCTGGCTTAAGGGTACCTAACATCTTTTACAGAGTCTGGTAAAACCTCTCAGCAGGATTAGACATGGGGTGAAAAGGTGTAGTACGGGACTTGGCCACTCCAGCTATTTTACACAACTCCTTTATTACTTTACCCTCAAAGTTACGGCCCTGGTCACTATGTAACCGTTCTGGGAAGGAATAAAACCTAATGAAGTGTTCATAAAGAGCCTTGGCCATGGTTTGAGCCGTTTGATTTTTACATGGCACTGCCTGTGCATACCTTGTAAAATGGTCTGTTATGACCAGAATATTCTCGTATCCCCCCTTTGACCTTTCTAGAGATGAAAAGTCAATACAAAGCAATTCCATTGGCCGTAGGAGACTATACTGTGCATTTCTGCAACCTGCTGAGGGATTGCACCTTAACCTCAACATCTCTCTCCAACCCTGGCCAATAAAAACGTTGCCTTGCAAGCCATAATGTCTTTTCTTTGCCCTGATGACCTGTGTCATCATGCACTCCACTCAGTGCCTGAGCACGGTATGATTTTGGTATGACCAATTGCCTGACAAGTTAACCATCTAGGGACGAAGTTCTGTACAAAACACCATCAACTAATTGAAGATTCTTCCACTCCCAAAGGTACTTTTATACAACAGGTGATTCCTTTGCTATCATTCTCCCCCTCGGGCGAAAACGAAGTCCCAAGAGATCAACCACTCTACCTATGTCAGCATCATTGGTCTGTTCTTTCTTTCAGTTTACATGGTTAAGAGGTGGTGGCTGAAGACTGGCCTCTCCTGCAGAAGGAGGGCAATTTCCAGCAGCCAAACACTCAGCCAGAGGTGTGGCTACCTGTGCTGCTATACACATAGCTTGTACAGCACTGGAAGAAACTGTCACATAAGGCCGTCTGCTAAGTACATTAGCATCTATATTTTTGCTTACCTGGCTTGTATTTTATCTCAAAATCAAATGCACTTAATGAAACTAGCCACCTGTGACCTGCAGCATCTAATTTAGCTGTTGTGTTGACATAAGTGAGAGGGTTATTGTCTGTGGTGACTACAAATTTATTACCAAATAGATAGTCATGAAATTTGTCGGTCACTGCCCATTTGAGAGCAAGGAATTTCAACTTATGAGCTGGGTACTTCCTCTCAGCAGGTTTAAGACCTCTGCTAGCATAAGCTATTACCCTATCCACTCCATTTTGCTTTTGATATAGTATGGCTCCTAATCCTTCAGAACTAGCATCAGTGCTGAGGAGAAATGGGGGGTCATACTCTGCATAAGCAAGCACAGGTGCACTAGTTAAGCATTTTTTTATCTTGTCAAAAGCAGACTCCTGAGCTTCAAGCCATACCCATTTTGTGGGAATGCTCTTAGCTTTTTACTGCCTTTCTTACTCTTACCCTTCTGGCTGTTTGTACTGTGGCCCTGAAGGAGCATATTAAGAGGGGCTACTATTTTTGAGTATTTCTTAACATACCTTCTGTAGAAGCCAGTGAAATTTAGGAATTGTCTTAACTCATTCAAGTTTGAAGGTGTGGGCCAAGAAAGGACTGCGGACACCTTTTCTGGGTCAGTTGAGATCCCGTCTCTACCAATTACATGTCCGAGATATACTACAGAAGTCTTGAAAAGCTCACATGTAGAAGGCTTAAGCTTGAGACCATGTTAAGACAGTTTACTAAAGCATGCATCAAGACGTTCTATGAGCTTCGAAAAAGTTTTGGAAAAAATAAGTAGATCATCCAGGAATACCAGACATTCCTTGAGGTGTAGACCTCCCATACATTTCTCCATCATATGCTGAAACGTGCTAGGTGCCCCATGTAATCCGAAACCTAACTGGTTCCACTCATAAAATCCAATTTTACCACAACTGAATGCTGTTTTGGGTTTATCTTCCTTCTCAACATGCACATTCCAATAGCCAGATGTAAGATCCATATTGGAAAAATACTTGGCACCTGCCAGACAATCCACAATGTCATCAAAATTGGGTAGAGCATAATGCTACGGTCTCATTACCAGCTGCCACCGCACGATTAGTATGACATCTGGAAAATTTTGGATTGGACTGCCGCCGTCCGAAAATGTGCGAATCGGGAAAGTGGTCATGAATGTAAAGATGACAGCCTGACGACAGCACGGCGACATTTAGTTTTCAAGGTTCTGGTAGGCCCTGACGTCATAAGAAAATCGGACGGTGACAGTGCTACCACCGCCCGGCGGCAGCCAATTCATGGACTGCCGCCGGGCTGTGGCAATCCGATGGCAGCCCAAAACTGACTGCTGCCGCGTGGCGGCAGCCAGCTTCAACTGCCGCCGCGCTGCCCCCGGCCGGTGGCAGTGCGATGGCAGCTCATTTTTAAGGGTGTATATATAGCTGGCGAGTTTCATGCATAGTCAATCATTTATAATCAATCAAGCGTGATGGCGCCGAAGAAAGTGTCAAATAGCAAGGCACCCGCAAAGAAGGCCAGGGTAGTGCGAGAGAGGGAGCCTGATCCAGAGCCCAGTCCAGGCCCAAGTAGTCCTGAATCGGAAGACAGGCAGATCCTCGATCCTGAGTTCGTTCATTAGCGTCTCGTACTGGCCTAGGAAAGCTTTTCGCTGCAGCCACGGCTTGACCCAACAAGTTCTTTTTCGCCGTCTTTGTTAAGCACGCCGCTGCTCTTCCAAAAGAAGAGCAGCAACTACGAAGTTCTGCCGTCTTTGTTGTCGATCCAGCCTCCAACGGAGTTCCGCAATGCACAGGTCTTGGAGTCGCTGTGGTGTTATCAGTGCCATGGTAACGTTTGTTGCTGGACTTAACCACATCCCTATATATACATGGTGCACGGCGGCAGCCGCTACCCGGCGATAGCGGCACGGTAGCCGGCGGATAGCAGTCCAATATGAACAGCCGCCGGCATGCCACTGCCCAGCCCAGCAACAGCCCGACGGCAACGCCACAGTAGGGCGGTGGCTGGGCGGTGGCAGTTGGGAATAGCCCGATCACCGCGCAGTCTAGGGGGCGGTCCAGAATCCTGGACGAGGCCATAATCGCGCTGCCTCCCACCAGTTGCTGCACGGTCGCGGCGCTGCCGCCGCACCACTCTGAAATGTCGCCGTCCTGCCACCGCGCAGTTTCGAATTTGGGAGGGAAATCGCGCGGCGACATTTGAATTTTAACTTTTAGTTATAATCTCGACAGCCACCGCGCGACGTGTAAAAAGAGGACTGCCGCCGCGCGTCGACAGCGGCCGCGCTGCCACAGTACGAATTTCACGAAAAACTCGCCGTCAAGCCGCCGCACAGCGGCATTTCTGGTAATGTGACCATAGCATAAGCATCTTTGCGTGTCTTAGCATTTAGTTGACGCCAATCTATACAAAATCTGAGTGTCATTTTTTTTTCTTACAAGGACAATATTTGAACTAAATGGGGAGTCTGACTCACGGATAACACCAGCACTCAACATCTCCTTGAGGTGTTGTCTTACCTCCTCATACATGCCAGGTGGAATCCTTCGGTAGGCCTGTTTAAATGGGGTAGGATCCTTAAGGACAATTTTGTGTTTAAGCAAGTCAGTTGATCCAATATCAGTAGGACCTGTGGAAAACACTTGATTCCACTTTCTAAGTAAGTCATAAACTTGCCTTAACTCCTGACCAGTCAGGTTTTTGTCTTCAATTTGAATACCCAACTCATGCACAGAGGGTGAAGAAGATGTGGGGACATAGTCAGGTACATTTGTAAGATTGTCAACTACTGAAACCTCACTAACTTTGCATACAACACTCTTTGGGTATATAGTGACAGGTTTTCCAGTCAAGTTACATACATTCACTGAAATTTTATTTTTACTCTTACTTGACAGTTTCAAAACTCTGGGGCATACTGAAAAACTCTCCCCCAATTCCTTATTTTCAGTTACAACTTGGTTAAACTGACTTCTTATCAAACACTGAACTGCTGTAGTTGCATATGGCTGTAAAACAACTGGTTTATCAGTGTACAATTTTCCTACAGTAGAGGTCACTTTACTGTTTATGTTGGAAATAGCTACCTGCCACTGTGGAGGCAACAAAGTCAACTCTTGACCATGACAGTTTCTGAACAGGTTAATTACATTTTTTCCTATAATGACAGGACAAGATTCCCTAAACCTAATGTCCTGTGTAACAACAATGACAGGCACAGAATAAACAATGTCAGGGACAGAAGGAACACAAATATCACACTCAATAAAGCCAGAATAGTTAAATTTATCACCACTTGCTGTTGACAATTCAAGGCCAAGTTTATCAAATGACAATTCAGGTTTATGAGACATTTCATCATATGCAGATTGTGAAAGTGTGGTTACCATTGATCCGGTGTTAATTAAGGCATTGAACTCCTGTCCATTTAACCATACAGGTGTTTCATTTTTAACCCCTATTAATGGAGTACATACAGATTGGCCTTTTCCTTGTCCTGCCTCACTGCAGCCTTCTAATGAAGCAGTTACACATTTGGGTGGTTTCTAGGCCTTTGTCCTCTGTTCATACCCTGCCCTCTGTTCCCTGCAAAAGAAGGATATGGTTGTGACTTCTGTAATGAAAGACTGTCAAGTTTTTTTTCTAATCTAGACAAAGTATCATTTAACTTTAATTCTATTGCATCCATTCTCTTTTCAAGATCTGGTTGCACAGAAATTGAGGCTTGCTGAACTCTCTTATTGCTTGGAGCAGAGTGACATGTTATTGTCATCTCATGTTCCACTGCCCTCACTTCTTTGATTAACTCCTCATAATTCTAAGTAGTGTCATATTTGTGACGGGTTTGTGCCTTCAATTTGTCCGAAAACAAAGAGGTCCAAAACTTGCATCGCAACATCTCATTTTACACCTCTTTGAGACATGGAGCAGCTCTCACTAGCATTTGTCAATATGGACTCCAGTCTACATGCAAATGCAGTTACCGTTTCACCTTGCCATTGAAAAGCACTGAAGAATTCCTGCATAACATTGTTTTTATCAGCAGTAGAGGCAAACATAGAGCTCATTTTACTAATAACCTGGTCCAAAGTTGCTGTTTCACCTAATGAAATTAAAACTTGCCTTGCTGAACCTCTAATGGATCTGCGCAAAGACTGCATGAGTGTATTTGTAGAAATTGCTTGATCTAATTCTAGGCATTTAATTTCAAAGTGCCACTCTTCGAATAATATCTCTCCTTTTGGTAACGGAATATCACCTGAGAAAATAGGTAATTTTGGAATATTGTGAGTAAAGATGTGGGGAGCATCACCAAACTGAAAACTTGTGCCTGGTTTAACCTCTTTTGGAGAATAAGTAAAATAATTCTTTCCCCTACCAAATGCTACTTGGGGTTTAATCTGTTCAAAATGATAAAGCACATCCTTTTCCTCAGAATTAATATCAACAATTTTGTACTTACCAGACTTGGTGAGTTGGTCAATCATCTCCTCTTCAGTCATGCTGCCACCTGCTGCCATGGTTGAATGTGAGAGAAACAAAACATGCAGTGCTCGAAATATCACGGTACACAGATTATCACGGTACTCAAATCAAAAATTCACACAAAACCTTTTATCATTATTGCCCCATTGATAAACTAAAACAAAAATTAATTCTTAACACTGCTAATGAAACTACTTTAACACTGAACAGAGATAATCCCTGTACTACTCCTGCTTATGTCTAGAGCTTCATATCACTAACTCAACTATAGAAAACTATTTAGACTACAACTACTATATATATGTAACTAACAAGACTTACTTAGTCAACTTTAAAAGGCCAGTATTCCCATTATCTTGCATCATGGCTAGTGAAATAGTGAAAATATAAAACACACAGTCAAACATAAAACACATACAAGAAAACATGTTATAACCATTTCATAAAACAATCATGATACAATTCTCATAAAAACATGAATAGACCCCCAATATTCTGTCACGCACATGTACTTAATGAGTATTGTAAGTCAGAAATGGAGGTTAAAAAAGGGTGAATAGAATAGACAGAAAAAAAGAAAAGTTGGAATGTATTGCTGTCAACACAATTTAAAGCAAAATATCCATTTTCATCAATATGATCTACATCAAGGCATCTTGTTATTGTACCCCTATACAGAAGTCACAAGAATTTTGTCAATGTAACTACATTAAAAAGAAATAGCAATATTTGACAAAAAGATAACAAATACAAATGTTACAGTTACAGTATTCGCCTCAAAAATGGTTTTAAAACAAACATTTACCAGAATGCCGTTTAAGAAAATTGTACTTATTCCATTGCTTGAGCAAACGGACTGAACGTCTTAAAACGAAACTACAAACAATGCACGGTTTACTACAGAATGTTTATACTCGGAAATGACCTTGACCGTGTCAATTGCAGCATACTGCTTACAGCTTTAACTTTATAGAATTATGCACACAGAATTATGCACACTATACAATATTTTTTCTTTCATAAAAAAGTTTTGAATTGGAAACAAAAAAGTAAACATATGCTTTGTTGATGAATGAATTTAATCTGAGGCAAAATTTGGCTGCAATTATCTTATGAAGTGATTAGTCTACTACCGGTGTTCACACCGGAGGGGACTATAGGTTTACCCTCCATCCGTCAGTCAGTCAGTCCGTCAGTCTGTCTGTCTGTCCGCTAAAAATGTGGATGCTTTGATAACTTAAAAACTATTAAACCTAGGTGCATGAAACTTGGTATGTAAATAGGTAGCAATGTGTACAATATGCACGTGCAACATTTGGGTCGCTACCTTGAAGGTCAAGGTCACAGCATGACCTTGCAGCAAAATCGTGTCCGCCCCATAACTTTGCTATTTGAAGTCAGATCTACAACTATTTCACAGAAATGATCACCATATTGAGATGATGTGTCGCGAACAACATTTGGGTTGCTACCTTGAAGGTCAAGGTCACAGCATGACCTTGCAGCAGAATTGTGTCCGGTCCATAACTTTGTCATTTGAAGTCGGATTTTACAACTATTTCACAGAAATGATCACCATATTGAGATGACGTGTCGCGCACAAGATTTAGGTCGCTACCTTGAAGGTCAAGGTCACAGCATGACCTTGCAGCAAAATTGTGAAGTTTTGGATAGCACATTCAGGTGCACTTACCTTAAATGATAGTGCATTAAGGTGCTCATACCTTATTTTCTTATGTTTTGTGGTCGATATTTTTATGCCTTTATCTGACATAAATTGCAAATAATCAAATGATAGGGCCAAATTCACTCCTATTGACATTGTTTTCAAAACATTGGAGACAAACAATAAGATCAGTTAATAATATAAAAACATGGCATATTGAAATGATGCTAGATAAGGTAAAAACACAGACAATCCGTCAAGTGTCCTTTGTTCAGGGTAAAAAGGGTGTCTGTTGTCTACAGATGACAGGTGTTCTTTGTTTACCGGTCAATTATAGAATGATTTTCCTTTGGGGAATATTGATGGGTCCATTGAAAGCAGGTGTCTGCTGTTCTCAGGTGTCCCTTAGCTCAGGCTGACTTGTATATGTATCTGTAGATTTCCTTGTCTATTACTTCATGTTTAAGCCATAATTATACAAATACAGACTTCAACCTCAAATTAATTATAAATGGCAAAAAACAGGAGCGTGTGATAATTAAAGAACTTTTTGAGGGACCCGTAGGAGACTACTGTATTGCCCGCATTACTATCAAATGCTTGTTGAACAATAGACTATATGAGTCACATTACTAAAAAAGAGAATTATGAAGTAGGCACATTTCGTGTACGGGAGAAATAACAAGTTTCAAGCTACTAATAACCGGGATAATTGCGGAACTTAGTGTAATAACATTACATTGTATGAGAAGAAAGTGATTTATAACTTAATATCATCAAATTTAAATCAATTGAGTTTATATATCTGAAAATCATCCGGAATTAAGTCTGCCAAAATAACAGCACACTTTCAACATTTGTATTATTTATTAGCTCTGAGAACTGATCATGAAAATGTAATCCAGCATTGGGTTCTATTTATGTATATCTATCAGTTGTTCAAAGAATTGTACACTTAAAAAAAAAGGAAAGTATTTCCTTATATAATCTGTGGACCACCATGATGTGTGTTTGACTGATGTACTGCTTGTCATATCAGTATTCAGGGAACCAGACCAGTAACAACCCCTAGCTGTGATACCCTAAATGTGGTAGCCGACAGTCTGGACCAAATAATTTTTTTCTCATGCAAATAAATCATTGATACCCGAAAAGGTCTTACAAAATGCTGTTGATTGAGGCACTAACTCTGTGTGAACAGTTAAGCATAAATCCCCACTTGTCATTACAAACAGTTAGTGTTAAATTTCACGATTTCACTATAGTTAGTGTTCAAAACTGTCTTTATTTACATTAAACTATGAGTTTATGCAATAATTATGTTCAAATTCCTTAAATCTGGGTTAAGATATTGTTACATGTATTTGAAATAGGCAAACTGTCGGATGCCACCTTTAACTATTGAACAGAAAATATCTTTATTTCTCCCCGTATCCTGTACAAACTCTAATTTTTTATACCCGCGGTAAACTACATGACAACATTTCTTTTGTACACGTTCTGCCTTCGTTCGTGACTGAGCGACGTAACTAACTGTATAACAATGTGAGATATAGGTCATGTTTGCACTCCGTGACCTGGTCAAAATGACTGCAGCAGTCTATCTATTGGGTAACATCATGCCACAGGTTTATGCAGTTTAAAACTACCTTTTCTTAATAGTTTTATGCATCATCTTTATTTCTTCATATACATTTTTTGCTTTATTTAAAAATTTATATTTTATCTATTATATATTATTAAATTTATTATTTGCTTTTTAAACAGTATTCATTATATGTCAGTTCAGGTCATTTGTGAATTATCATAATTTTGGCAGATATTCAAGCTTTTTTTTGGCAGTTCAAAGTCAACTGGACGAGTAGAAATTAGTTGTTACAAGTCCTGCAAATGGTTTGTAAAGAAATTTTCCAAACCTGATATAATATTACTTTATTGTAAATTATCAGACTATTCTTTAAAGGTCTAAAAACTCATCCTTAAAAAAAGAAGTTATTTTTAAATATAACAATAGGCACAACAGAAAGTATGTTTTTGCAATGCAACCAGTCTTGCAGATCTGATTTATGTTTTTGTTGCTGATAACATAATGATAATTAACCCAAATATAGTCATTTTTTCCACTTAAATGATTTGACTCTTGACAAAGTAGGTCATATGCCTAGAATGTGTTAATTTGTTGCTGACAGAACATGCAAGAGAATAAAACTAACAACAACTTCAAACCACATGCACTGAGTCTTGATAATTAAAGCTGCAAAAATGTTTAAAACTGCCAATACATTAGACAACAAGTTAACATTGAATCAAAAGTGTTGGGAAAGTAGGGTTAATATTGAACATTGCATTTAAACAATGCCGACAATTCGAAGTTCTGACTGTATGACTTATCCAATCATAGAGAAAACTGTAACCATGCTAAAGTGTCATCCCAAATTTATGACAAGTTGTCCACAAACAGTCAACAGTACTTAAAGCATTTGTAATGATAAACATTTAACATACAGGTAGTAAGTATTAGGTAATACCAAGTTATAGTCTAATTTCAAGCTACTACTCATTCAGCCGACTTTACAATTTACCTCTTGGTCATTGGGTGTATTCATCAATCCGGTACTATGTCAGCCATCACATGGTGCTGTCATATTATTGACCCAAAAAACCCTCGCAGGTTCCCATTTAGACACCTGGGTGAACAATTTGAGGTTAATTTCTTGCTCAAGGAAATTAGCGGCGACCTGACCGGTGTTCAAACCACATAAACAGGAGTCATGCGTCATACCAATGGATTATTCTGCTCCCCTTTGCATAAGGCATGATAGTCAGTTAATTCCACATGGTATATAAAAAAATTGATATTTTTGTCTATTTTACATCTACTTATCTTTACTCCCTACTAGATAGTTAATTTTATTTGCATATGACAACTAAGCCTCATTGTATGCACTTGAAAAATGATAGCAAGTCCTAGATGTATAATGTTTTTAGAAAACACTTGGTAGTGAAATAAAATAAGTATAAAGATGATTAGTGAGTTTATTGATTCTAGTTATGTTGTTTTACCTGACATTTAAGATGTACACCTTTTTTTGCTTACCTGAGCACTATGTACCCAAGGTGAGCTTTTCTTATACCCATTTGTGTGGCGTGTGGTGTCAAAAATTTGCATGTGAGCATGAGAGGCTACAGTTCTGATCCTGACCTAATTAGTTAGAATGTTTGCATGAGATCTTGGATGAGTTTATAACTGGGTCATGTGGGGTCAAACAGTAAGTCATTAAGATAAATACTAGAAAAACTGTATGAACACACTACAGGCCACACATTTTAGGCCACATTTATGCCCAATCTTCCTGAACTTGCTCAAAATCTTTGCATGAAATTTTGAGTTTGTAAATGGGCCACATTAGGTCAAAAGTAGGTTGCTAGGTAAACCTTCTTCTTACATAAGCCACTTTTGTGCCAAAGGTTTAAGGAAAGTGCTTTGTATTTAAAAAGTTATTAAACAATATCTCTTGCTTTCTGTTTTATTTAAGAAAATAAAAAAAAGTTGGATACTTATAAGAGTTTAGAAAATAAGACATTGATAATTAGAAAAGTAATTTGTGCAAAAATATGCATCTTGACCTTTCAGATAATGCTATGATTTCGTTTGTTTCAGGATAAAATCATGTTTACAACAAGGTTCATTTTGTGTAAGTATAATATATTTTAAATTATTTACATCCCTTATAATTGAGATAACTTGTGGATGTTTTATAGCTGTTAAATGCTCTTTTTATCACAGTATGTTATCATACAAAAATTTTAGCCAAATGCTTTTTAACAGAGCACTTTATTTTCTTGAAGTATTTCTTGTATTTTGTACATAATCAGGCGCATATGCATATAGAAAGGGAAAAGTAAAATAAAATGGATTCTCCTTATTCACCATGACATGAAGACACGAAGCCCTATACCCTTCTCTCCAGCTAATTTTAGCATTTTAACCTCTAAGCTGCAACTCCTCATTCATGTCACGCAGTCGGCTGATCACTGCTTGTACCCTGTTGAGAAGGTGTTCATTGGAATCAAGTTGCAGTTGGACGGAAAACCAGCTGCATGCTACAAACATGCAGTTGTAGATCTAGGGTATTGCGGGAACGTGTGAAAGAAGTATCAACTATTGATTTTGGTTTGTTTTCTTAAATTGATCGAAAGATTAAAAGATATCACTGTATTGATTGCTTACTTAAAAAGATGTTTACATTAAGTGCCATGACCCAATACTGGAATACTGGTCATTTTGTCTTGAAATGTTTTATAAAAATGTTTACCTTATGTTAGAGCAGAGTCTTCAATTAAGTTGTTAGAACAAGGAAGGTCAGCACAGTCTATTGCTACTAAGTTGGGCTGCGGCAGAACTCAGATACAGGTCCGTTTGTGACGATATTGTTTTTGTAATAGACAAGCAAATGCTGATTGCCTAAAGTACAAAACTATTTAAAAAAACACACATTTTTTTCATGTCTTATTGAAACCCCTGAGCAGCAACACCTCTCAGCAGCAACACTTTTTCGTGCCTCCGCCAGATGTTGCTGTGGGGAGGTTTTACTGTATTTGCAAACAACGGCGATCCACTGCAACTAGTTTCTTCATCAGGTAGGGTTCCTCTTTCATTAGACGTTTCGACACTACACACAACGTTCTCCAGAGGTGCGCCAGCCAAATTGATCGGGCTCGGTTCGGGAGTAGTTAGCTTCCCTTCTCTTCTCTTGCTTTACCCACAGCCAATGAGAGGCTGTCTCTGTCTGTCTACTGATGTCTGATATCGCCTTCCTCCGTGTTTGTCCAGTGATGCCGAGGATCCTGAACCTTCTCCATAGTGACTGGCTAACAAATCCCCTACATCCAACCTCAACAGGAAGGTTCCATGACTGTCTTCCAGTTATTCTTCTTGCAGTCATCTACAAGACTCTGATATTTAGACCGCTATCTCTCATGTGCCTTTCATGCACTACTCCCAAGGCACTGTTAGCTCGATCACTGCAAGCCGCTTGTTTGATCGATAAAGGAGAATGGCGTCGGGTCGAAGTCTTGTCGCAGTCTCTGAAGGAAATTTCATCTGCTCAACTACATCAACTCTCAGCTCCGAGTCCTTGGCTGTACAAGCAGTCTTGTAGCCTTTCTTCTAGCTGATGCTGATAATGTACCTGCTTTGACGAAGTTGATGAAGTTGGGCCTTTTGTTGCTTGTTTGCTCCTTGTTCCTGGCTTTGTCAATGACTGCTGCGATCTACTTCAAGACCTAGTCATGCCTTCACTTGTATGGAGAGCTACCCTGCATGAACATAACACATGCTCCAAATTTGCAGGCTTTCCACATAACTTGCAGCTGATGTCCTCAGTTAGTCCCCATGTCTTTAGGTTTGTTGGTGTGGGAACAGTGTCATATGTTGCGCGCAGCAGAACAGCGATGCGGCTACCTTCCATGCGCATAAAGTGTGCCATGGGAGTGTGTGGCCTTTAGCCCCTTCCCGGCGTAACCAACTTCCTAGTTTCTTCATGGAGACTGCTTTTGATTGTCAAATTTCTTCTTCACTCTGGCGGACATCCTTCTGAACTATTGTTCTTCTGTCCTTTCGTCCATCTGCCTTAAGGCTTTGTTCTGATGGTCATGTCATCCATAAAGGTTCTTTTTGGAGGTTGCTGGACTTCAGTGGCTGTGGGTTCCTTGGCTTATCTTTTCTGCTGATTTGATGATCAAGTTCATGGCTGCTGCAAATATAATCACTGAAATTGTGCAACCAGTGACAATGCCCACCTCTAGTCTCTGGAACGATGTGGTGTATTTTGCTGTTGAAAACCTCATTGAGAAGTTGTCAAAGTAATGTTGCAACAGTGTCCTAAACTTGACCGGTACTTGATACTTCTGCAGTGTCAACTCTACCAGCTTGTGAGAAATAGTTCCATAAGCATTTGCTAGATCTACCCACAGCACTGTGAGGTCACCTTTTCTTGATTTTGCCTCCTGTATTAGCTTAGACACCATGAATGTGTGCTCAAGACAACCTGACACACCTGGTATGCCCCCTTTCTGGACTGAAGTATTTATCTACTTGTTGGCTAGCAGGTAACTCATCATCCTCATGGCAAAAATGGATAGAAATATTTTGCCCTTTACATTCAGCATTGAAATCGCCCTAAATTGCTGCAGCGTCTCTGATCTTTACACCTTTGGTATAAAACACCCTTTAGCTTTCATCCAACAGTCAACTAGTCTTCCTCTTCTTCAAACAACCTTAAAAAGTTTTCAAAGTCGCTTCAGTAAGTTTGGGTGATTTCTGTAAACCTTTTAAGGGATACCATTCGTTCCAGGTGCTGATCCTGATTTGGCTTTCATGATAATATTCATAACTTCTTCCAGACTGGGCTCTTCAGCAAAGATCTCTAAGGTCATTTCCCCGATTCTCATTGCTGTGAACTACCTTGAGGTGTACTTCTACTTGTTTTTTTTGGGCACTTTAGTTGCCCACTGCATTTGTCCTCAAAGAGCTTCTTTACAAAAGAGAATGGGCTTGCTTCCTTCTTTATGTGGCAAGTTCCTCTCGGGTGACCTTTCTTAGCACCTCAACCCCTTTCTTCTCTTCTGCTGTGCTCTGTTTGTACTGCTTTGTAAGGCTTCTTAGATCCTGCCTCAACAAAGGAATCTTTTGTTGTCGCCGGTTCATGGATTGCTGCTGTTGTGGTGGGCCTATTCTGTCTTCAGCTCCAAACCTGTCTAATCCAATGCTGTAGATTATGGTTATAAGTGTAGCAATTTTCCTGTCTACATCGTCGGCTAAGGTCGTTTCCAAGATCTGGTTCACATCTACATCAAACTGGTCCCATCTGTTCTTCTCAGAACTGGTCAGCCACTTGATGCGCTGGTTCTGCTCTTGAGTCTTGCCTTCTATGTGTGGCGTGCCAGCTTCTTGCTGACTTTGACACTCCCGGCTATCTTCTGAAACAATTATAGTTTGCTCGCTCTCCACTTTTTCATTCATTGGTGCTTATAGGTTCTGGGCACTAGGGTGTGACTCCTGGCCCTACCCTCCTTCGTCTTATGAGGTGACCCTGTGCATTGTACCATCTTCAAAATTGGTGGACAGCCCTTCCTTCCCCGGAGTATTCATTCTTGCATGCCTTTCCACAACTGCAGACTGAGGTTGTTGTCGCTGTCTGTTGGATCAGGTGTTTCGTTGTCCATTTGTTGACTGGTGAGTCGGTCATTCTCCCCCGCTCTCGCCAGTCCCATGGGGTATCTTTCTTTATATTTCTCCATTGCGGGTTTCTGAGTTCCCCCTCTTGGAGGATGTACCATAGCTAGCCAGGCCAGTAGTACCTCGTTGCTTGTTTTTCCTAACTGCCAACTGTCTCCCCAGGTTTTTTCTGACCCATTCTCATTTGTAAACTAGTCTTTCTACTATTTATATTTGCAAACAATGGCGAACCACTGCAATTAGTTTCGTCATTAGGTGGGGTTCCTCTTTCATTAGACAATTTGGCGCTTCCCACAACATCCTCCAGAGGTGGCCAGCCGAGTTGATCTGGCTCGGTTTGGATCTAGTTAACTTAGTGCTAACAGTATTTGTAAAAAAAAATAACTTTCTATCATAATTCTTAATGATGTGAGAATTAAAAAACAACAAGCCTGTTTTAAACAACAGCAATGTGGTTTGAAGTTGTTCCGATAAACTTTACATTTCTGTCAGATCACAGTTTTAAGTCTTCAGTAAAGACACTTAAAAATGTATAACAACCTAACTACTGAAATTATGTTGCAAGTGTTTTTGGTTGTTACAAAAGAATTGGTAGTTAGAAGAAAAGTGTAATGACCTCATCAGTTGACATTTTAATCAGATGAACGTCACCATAATACTGTAAGGTTATTTTTTGTGTGATGGGGATAATTTTTAGATTGTACATAATTCTGTCAAGGATTTTTGCTAAAAACTCGAAAGAAGTCTTAGATTTCAAGGTCTCCCCTGAGATTTTCAGAAGGAATGTTGGTAGTGGACTGGGCACATTAGGGGTTTCCCTTTCCATGAACTTTTCCATTTGCTTATTTGAAATGGTGCAATGTTAGCTATATTTTGTAACTATCAATCATCAGTATAATGTAGACTAGAACTGTAACTGTCTTTTAATTTGAAATCAATATTTACACCCACTGCACCAGTCTGGTGTTGCTGTACAGCATGATCCCAGCCATTCATTAAATGAGTTTTGTTAGGCAAGGAACTATCACTTTGTTATGGCTGCCTTCTTACATAAGTAGGCTGAGCACATAATAAGCATCTCGACAAAAGACTACTTGTTACGCATTCAGATTGACAGTGATCTGTTCTCATTATATCAGGTATTTTTTCTGGATTACAATGGACAAGTTCCATCCCCATATACAGTATGCGTTTTTATATCACAGACTTCCTGTGTGTATGCATCTGCTTTAACATCAGAGCATACAATTACTTCTATGCATATGTCTGAAGAAGTGATGCATATTTTAAGTTTATAATTATGTACACAGGCATGACTCCAATTTTCAGCAGATTTCCGTGTGTTTTTTTTACGGTCCTGAGATTCGCACAGATCTGGGGAGAAAATTGGGTGTGTGTGTTGGGGGGTGGGGTGTAGTCGGTCTGCTCACAAACCGATGATCTCTGGGACAAGAAGCCATTACGCACGGCTTTTAACTCCAGAGACCTTCCTCCAAATTGGAGACCTCTTTCTTCAAAATGGCAGCCTCCAGGTTTGCAGAGCTTGGAAAAGATGATGTGCAACAGAAATGGCTTATATAAACTGCAAAAAAGCTACAAAAATGCCACTGAACAACAAACTTTTGAAAACCATTGCAGTCATTGACCCAATGACATGAGGACATACCCTGTCGCAGAAATACATTTTAAGACAGAGTGCAGAGCACAGAACCATTACATGTACTCTGCACTTCATGATTTTGGCGTTATTCCCCTTTGTTTAATTTTCTTTGGTGGATAGATCTCATTGGGACAGAGTGCAGGGCACAAGAACCATCACTCTGCATGTCATAATGTTTGAGTTATTGCCCTTTGTTTAATTTCAATAACTTCAATATTATCAAAGCTATTGACTTTAAACTTCATAGGTGGATAGATGTTATTGAAACAGAGTGCAGTAACTTAAAGAAATGATTTAAATTGATAAATAGTATAATTGCCTGATAGAAAATTTATAAAACCAGACTATTTATTTAATCAGTATTATGTTTAATTATGTTTTAATAGTGAATACTGTCTAACGATCACTATTACTGGATAAATGAAAACTTGTTGATGGAATTTTATATTTTGGCAGTGTATAATTATTCAATTAAGAATATCCTACCCCTACAGCAAATAGGTCACTAGGTCAAATCTTAGAAAAAGCTTGTGAACACACTGGAGACCACATTTTTAGCCCAATCTTCACCAGACTTGATCAGATTGTTTGTCTGCATGAAATCTTGGATGAGTATATTATTGGGTCACATGAGGTCAAAAAGTAGGTGACTAGGTCACGTTTAAGAAAAACCTTGTGAAAACACTTAGAGGCCACATTGATGGCCCAATCTTTACCAAACTTGGCCAGAATGTTTGCCAGTATAAAATCTTACATAAGTTTTGAAGTGGATCATGTGGATTCAGTAGGTCACTAGGTAAAATTCTAGAAAAAGTTATCAGCCCAGTGGCCACATTAATGGTCCAATGTCCACAAGCCCATGTCCTCAGTGAGCGATTAAGGGCAATCATGGCCCCCTTGTTTTATTTTTTGTCTGGCATATTTTCCTTGTCCAAAATCGATTTGGTAAGAGTAACCAGGTTCTACTTTTTCTTCTTATTTTATGACAATTGCCATGGAAATTGTCAGTTATTTATAGTGCAAATGGGTACGGCAATGATTATTATTCCAGTAATTTACTTGCATCTTGGAATTAATGTTGCTACTTATGGCTGACTTTAAAGGCAATTTGTGCAACAGGTGTATGCTTTGGCATGCAGCACTCTTTTATGGCATCTGTTAAAAATCA
Source organism: Sinonovacula constricta (assembly GCA_007844125.1). Taxonomy (NCBI): domain Eukaryota; kingdom Metazoa; phylum Mollusca; class Bivalvia; order Cardiida; family Solecurtidae; genus Sinonovacula; species Sinonovacula constricta. Next base: position 59,518,801 of record CM017560.1, on the reverse strand, counting down.
CAGAACTTAATATTTGCCTCTTCCGAAAAAGAACATATTTTGTTGCTAGTATTGAGGGACAACTTAAACTGCAAATTTGACAGGAAAACACACGTTGTATTATTTTTTTACTTATATCAAATATGTATAATTAAAATGTTAACTATGACAATATGAATCCGAACCATATACGATATTGGAAAAATAAAAAATCAACTATTATCATTTATGCACATTGTCAATAATCATTGTTTATTTTACATTTTTTTAACTATTATTATTTTATTAACAAAAACTTGTTAGTTATTTACATATTTCAACAATTATTGTTTACATTTATGTTCCAGATTTGGGGATTTTGTCATGCATTCCAGTAGTTATGTCACAAACAAACATCACAGCTTATGTTGGGAACAATGTGTCATTACCGTGTCTTGTGACTGGAACATATGTGTTGCCTGGATGGGCCAGTGATTCAGTCACAATAAATTATGAAGGTTCCACCAATATACATCCCAACTATGTTGAAAGATTTCGAATTGACCCCAATGATCAAAAGTCACTTCAAATAACTGACGTGCAAAAGAGTGATGAGGGGATGTATGAGTGTACACATTCATTAGGAACTAGCTCTGCCAAGTTCACTGGGTTGATAGTATATAACCAGACCACAGGTAAGCATAGTAAATATATTGTTGTTGTTTGTTTTCTTTGCTTGCTTTGTTAAATACATAGTTTTGTCATGGCTTATCTTTTTTTTTAATTTGTCTAATTGATTGTTAGTATATGAATTCCTGTTGAAAGTATTGGATCTTAAAGATTTAAGTACAGAACATGCATAAATTTAAGTAACACCTATATTTAATTGCAGTTTTTTCACTTCAAACATTGCAAACGTGTTCACTTTTAATAAAGTTACAAATCTAAAAAGATTTGCCCCCAGTTTTACTTTTCTTTGAATGGTTATGGCTATTGTTAGTAGTAGATAACAATATACTATCAAGCACTTAGTAAAGTGAAGCTTGGTGTCTACTGACAGTTCTTGTTTCCAACTAAGGAACATTTTATCTTGACTATTTTTTGATAAGGAGAGCTTTTTCATTCAGAGGAGCATTAGTACTCTGTATTACTCATGTTAAAGTATTGTGTATAGGATTTTTTCCAGCTTATATCTCAATTGCTAGTGCATGGGTTGGAATGAAAATAGAGCAAACAGAAACATGGTATTCAGGATTTAGATATTATCGAATTTATTATGAAGATAACCTAGTTTTTTGTCATTTTTTGTATGTATTTTTTTTTTTTTATTCATGAAAGATGAGTACTTTATTAAACTATGTTGAAGTCCTAAACTGCCCTAAACTGCACTCTAATTAGCAAGAGGGAGACCTTACATCTGAAATTAGCATGTCACCCAGTTTGCATGTATCTTAGCAATGTACAGGCACTAATGTGTGTCATTTCTATGTTCTGGCTGCATTAACTTAGAAAAACACAAATTATGTGCCTGACTAAGAAGATTAATTTAACATTACAATTTGTATTTTGATTGGCTGGCACATTGGCCTTATTCGTGTGCTGTATTTGTGAACAAATTTGATGACAAAAATTATCTACATTTGAGACAATTTCACTACCAAGAAAAAATAATTACAATACTCATTAAATATGCAGCTAGCCTTAATGCATGATGAATACACGTATTAGAATATATTTGGAATAGTTATAGAAAAGACAGGTGAGTCTGCCTTTAAATGTATAGAAATCTTTAAAATACACTACGAAGCTAGGTCAAATGTATTTTTATTTTTTGGACTAATAAACTTGCCTTCATTATGAAGAGAATGGCTAGAGTTGCCCCCTTCTAACTACAAAATCCATCATTAACCAAAGTATCTGAAAAATTTTGGTCCAGGAGTAGTCAGAATACAACATTGTCACTAATGACATTATCAATCGGTAACTTGCTCCCAGGATGAAAATCTACATAAGCTGCTCAATCATTTTTTGTCAGACGATTGATGCTCAGCACAAATCATTCTTAAAGAGCCCATAAACACAAGAAATTAGCACCGTTAATTATCCTCCACCAGGTTTATTACTTTTACACACATTCGTCAATATTGAGTTCAAATTTCATTGTTCATAGTGTTTCTGACAATATAAAAGTTCACATGGTCTCATATCACTATTAAACCAGGCACCATTACTGAACTTTCCAAAATTATAAAAAATGGTGCTTAAAATCATGGTATTAAAAAGACCTTTAATACAAACATAATTTTACTTGTTGAGGGGATAGCTTACAAACATATTTCCTATATTACATATTACCCCTTTAATAAATGTTGGTATAAAATTCTAACTGTGCTAATGGCAGATCATGTGTGTTAAGCTGAACAGGATATTTTGTATCCAACATCAATTGGCACTTAAATGACGTCACAAGTACACAATGATATTTGTCAAATCTTTAATGTTGTAGTTATGTCTTGTTAAGGTAAACTTGTGAATATAAATTTTTCTTAACAAATGGAAAGTTGACAAACACAATACTGAATGAACAAGCATTAAGATCTGTGTCTGTTCATTTGAATTGGTAGTTTCATGTATTCCACTGACAAAATTAAGATCATAATGGCATTGTGTAGCTATTTTGGGTGGATGAAGACCTAGGAAGTTTCCTGAGTTGAAGAACCTGCCTCCACTTTTCAGAAGATCTCAACTCAACTTGTTTATTTGTATTGGGGCATATGATATCCCAGTGATGGTTAAAATGATTTGGGAGCTGAAAAGTGTCTCACTAATTCATCAGCTTTAAAATCAAAGGGCTGCAGGCTCTTGAGTGTTTATTGCTTGGAAAATTGGTTTCACACATAGTAAGCAAGTTGTTTTATTTCTTTGAATCAAGGGTAGGGTGTGTGATTCCTTCTGTGTATCCTAAAATTTTGCCAGATTACAGTTGGGTCGTCACCGCTGTTGCGATGTTACACATTTTTAGCTCACCTGAGCACAACGTGCTCAAGGTGCGCTCTTCTGATACCCCTTCATCTGTTGTCCGTAGTGCGTCGTCAACAATTTATCTAGTGAACATGCTAGAGGCTACAGTTTTTATCCAATCTTTGTCAAACTTGATTAGAATGCTTGTCTTCATGAAATCTTGGATAAGTTCTCCATTAGGTCTTGTGGGGTCAAAAAAGTAGGTCACTAGATCAAATCTTGTGAAGCCACTGGAGGCAGTATTTATTACCTATTCTTCACCAAACTTGATCAGCATATTTACCTGCTTAAAATCTTGGATTAGTTCTCAACTGGATTATATGGGGTCAAAAAGTAGATCACCAAGTCAGATCTTAGAAAACCCTTGTAAACATGCTTGAGGCCACATTTATGGCCATATCTTTACCAAATTTGGTCAAAATAATTGCCTGCATGAAATCTTGGATGAGTTCGTAACTGGGTCATGTGGGTTTAAAAAGTAGGTCTCTAGGTCAAGAAAACACTTATGAACACACTAGAGACTACATGTCCCGGGCCCAGCTCCCAATCTACATCTCCCAGCAGCAGCATCAGGTTTCCCACAGTGTCGAACATTGGCTGTCACACATAATTATATACCATAAAACAAAGCATTACTAACCTCAAAAGTGTACTTCTTCTAGTTGTAGTTGAAAAGATTACGAAATAAGCGTTAAAGGTTTTGTCTATGAATATTTATTATACTAATGTAACTTAAATACACAATTAAACGACAGCAAATAAATTCACAACTGGGGAGGATAAATGACCCGAACAAAAAATATGTCTAGAACAAACAATTGCTATCCTGAAATCATCCTAAATCCAATATTTCTGGCAAGAAAATAATCCAAAAACACAGAAAATCTTTTGCAGCCTTGCTATTTTGGGACGAAGTACAACTTTTGCTTTGTCTCACACCACTATCTCCATCTGTAAGCCCATAGAAATACATTGTATGCCTATATAATAAAATTAGTGCCAACCAAGTGATTTGGTAAAAAAATAATAAGTAACGTTTGTTTGACCCTCTTTTTTCATTTTCGTTTTCTTAAGTATACTAATTTAATAACAATGGGCACATAGTTAAAGGCCTATATCTATATCAAATAAAAGATAACATCATAAAATAAAACACATTTAAATATATTGGGCATATAGTATAGAAAAAATATCTAGTGAACTAGTAACAATAATCTATGATTATTGTCAGATTTTTCCTTTCCTTTGATATATGTTTATTTGTAAGGAAACGTTGGGAATAATCCGTTTGTTGAAAGGTATAGGCACAGTGGGCAAGGCAATAAACAGCTTCAACCCTGCGTCCAAACGATGCAGGTGCTGCCCAGCAGGATAATGCTAATACCAACACTCACACTCTGTGCCACACTTTAAATTATAACTTATAATATGTTTACAGTTATACTAAGACACAGAACAACTAACATATACCATAAATAGTTTTGTACATATATAGATAGTCGCACAGTGGGGAATGTTGGCTTTAAATAATATTTTAGTAAATACATACTTTAAAAAACAGTCCTAAAAAGGGTCAGCTGGAAAATATTTCAGGGTTGTGATTTTTCCGCAGATTTCCGCGGATTTGGGTCAGCCAAGGACCATTTCTGCAATTCACGTAAATTTGAGGAATTTTTTTTAGAAAGAATTGGTTGAAGTTCCTCAGAGGTGACAAGCGACAGTCGAGAGGACAGAATTAATCAAGAAACACTGATTGGCATAGATAAAAACACAATTCAACTTACCAAGCTGAACAATTTGTAATGCGCACTTTCATTGGTTGTTACTCAACATCCAATTAGAAGATCTGTCTTGGCGGTGACAAGCGACTGTCGATAGGACAGAATTATCTGAGGAACACCGATTGGTGGAGACAAAAAAAAAACGATTCAACTTTCCAAACTTAACAATTTGTAACGCGCACTTTTATTGGGTACACAATATCCAATTAGAAATGCTGTGTAAATTGAAATGAGAGAATTTAAATTTGAAGCCGCCACAAATTGAAGTTTTACAGGCATCGTACTGTAGTGAGCTGTCATCTGTGACGTCTTTCACAAAAGTAGTCCCATTTAGGGAAATGGCCGAGGTGATCCGACTACCTAAATTCATCCGAGAGATGATTTGTGAATTGTCCAAGGTGTTCTGATTGGGGACAATCATCCGTTGGATGTCGCTCGTGCAATGATACTCACTGGAATCATGATAGTTTTGTTCGCCAGAAGTCGGAAGAAGAATATGCCTAAAATGTAGTTTGCACACAACAAAAATCAATGCCATTGTTTGACAGCTGCGTGTCTGCTGCGCTGGGTAAATTAAAATTGAATTTTTAAATTTGAAGCTGCCACAAATTGAAATTTTACAGGCATCATACTATAGTGAGCTGTCATCTGAGCTGCCATCTTTGTTTTGACGTCTGTCATAAAAGTAGTCCCATTTAGGGAAATGGCCGAGGTGATCCGACTACCTACATTCATCCGAGAGATGTATCAATTCGGCCACAAACAAATCTGGCCACAAGTCAATCCGGCCACAGAAAAGTCAATCCAACCACAATGCCCTGGGAAATTGGTCAGACCGGCCACATATTTATGTTTATGCCTTTTATTAACAATTTACAGGCTTTCAAGCGGGCCCTAGTTTTCCTACTTTTCCCTACGCTATTGTGTTGTAGCTGTTGTAGGAAAATATGATAATCATAGGGTTGGTTATTTTTATTATGTTTGCGTTACTACTTCTACTATTATTTATTTATTTATTATTATTATTATTATTATTATTCATTATAATCATCATCATCATCAGTTGGTGTTTGTGTAGTAGTAGTAGATATTGTTTTTGTTATATCACATATTTTACAAAGAAAAAACAAGACGCATCTGCATAAGGAACATTATTCAAAAGTAATAATTCAAATATCGTATTATTTACAGTTTAAAAAGGACAATAAAAAGTGAGCAGTTGACTTCTTCATTCCTCATTTAGGAGTCGACTGCCGCTTCATCTGCTGCCACTCTCATCATTTGTATGAATTGGTTACAACTACGTCCTGAGGTAATCCGCTACAGGCACCACATGTGATGGTGATTTGTTGTACCATTTTTCATCTGTTAATACTTATATACCCATTTTAAATACAAACCGCTAAACTTTTTAATTCGTCGTTCTTTGTATTATTGTTTGGTTAAACCAACTGCTACATCTTCATTTCATTAACACAGCATTTTTTTAATTACTGATGCAAGTTTGGCAATTGCCAAGAATAAGTTGGCCATGGTTTGATTATGGGTGTTAAAAACATAATTAGTGCACCAGACAGCATCACAGAAACAAGCTAGTAATTAAATTATTACAGGTGCGCAATCATATAGACTTGTTTGATATCTTTAAAGGTCATATCAAACTTAAAACACATTAAAAATATGCTGACAGTTTACAATGGCAGTGAATTAAGAACATTACAAAAGCAGCATTAAATCTTTTTATTATGATTCAAGGTATCATTTATAAGAAAAACAAAAAACAGCATAAAATACACACGCACGCATGCACACACACTTATTAACATTTTTAATGATCATAAAAATATACTAAAAGAATTACATAAAACACAAAATCAAAGCATAAATATTTGTTTAGTATAAGGCTTTATATAAAAATGTGACCGCTTTGACCGTTTTCTGAGGGCAGTATGGCCGGATTCATTTTTTTGTGGCCGAATTTGTTTTTGGCCGGATTGACTTGCACCCTCCCCCACCAGGCCTATTGCATCCAAACGATGTAAAAGGATGAGATTTTCTTTTAACCATACTATTTTATGCAAATTATATTTTTTAACACTAAAACAAGTATTAAAGACATATCATATCCCAGCTGGGGGCAACACCCACATCAAACTGCTAGTTTGTGACAAGCTTGTCACAAGTGAAGAATGGATCAGATCTGAAGCCTCTAAAGTGTTCACAAGAAAATTGCTGATGCTGCTTGATGGACCGTTGGTTATCAGAAAAGCTCAACATAAGAGTGTGACATAATGTAGCTCCAATTATTAATTGCCCAATTTTTTAAACTTTATTTTGTCATTATTTACTTTTACTAGATTTAAGTTGTGCTCTTTTCTGAATTTGTAACACAAATAGGAATCCCACAACCTTAAACAAAACAGTCCCAGACTTTTGCAACAAAGTAATTTGGTAACAATACCTTACTCCTGAATAAAGTTATTTATAGAAAATCCCAAAATATATTTTATAACTTAACAACAATTGATCCCAAAAGCAATTCCAAACTTATCCTTCCTATTAGCTGTGTATAAATTATTAGCTATACACTAAATTTGTATTTGTTTTTTAATCTGATTCCAAAGAATTCACTTTTTTAATAACTCTTTTGTTGGTGTTTTTCAAAAACCTGGTCAAGTAGATCTACATTCTAATACAACAACAAAATAACAAAACAGTGAAGTAGTACTCTGTTAAAACCATTGTATCTTAAGTGTGAATCTAAATAAACATTTAAAAGCAAAATTTGACGGAAAGAAAAGAGTATTTAGACCTAGTATCTTTTATAAACAATTTTATTGTGTGTTGCATTTTCACAAAACTATGGCTGATACTGTTAAATGTAGGGGTGTAACGATACACTACCCTCGCGATACGATATGTATCACGATACATACAACACGATACGATACGTATCGCCATACATGATATTTTGGTACCGATGATACGTTTTTGCTTATCACATAGGTTCATTATTACACCATGACTTATATTAAACAATATGTTAGTATAACTATTTACTGAAACTAAGAACTTGTAAGTCTATAAGTCAATAATCAGAATGTATGACATAAAAGGTTATCCATATATTTAACGATTTAACTGTAAGAATAACCTAAAACTTTAAAATGTTAGGTCTTAATAAGTAAAAAATAATATTATATTTCTTAAGATATTATTTTCTCACCTTTATTGTAAATTCTGAATGTCGATCACAAATAAAAATACAACAGTTTGGTACACTATTTAAAAAAAACAAGATGAAAATGTTATAACAATATGAAGTGTCAACACATATAGTAAGTAGTTAGTGCTTTGTATGAAATATTAGAGAAATAATGATGGCAGGTTGTTACTAGGGCTCTGTATCGGTCAGAATCATCGATATCATATGTGTATCAATACAAAAATGATCGATATTCGATATATCATATATCAGTAAATATACATGTAAGTGCTTATTATTGTTTTTTCTTGTGTTTACAAATTAATCAACTATTGCCAGTAGTATAATGTATACAGTCCTTCTACTATAACATGGTGTTTAGTATTGGTCAAGTTTATACAAAGAAGGCTGTTTCCTTTAACATTAAAAAAATCATGGTATCTATAGTTAATATATTGTTAAATAAATACCTATCAGTGGGAAATTTGTTCCATAGTATAAAAAATATTCTTATCCTACTGATTAGGTCAGAGCATTCAGATATTGTTCTGCTTTAAAACAGGTGATCTGCTTTCATTTTCATCATCACCTAGGAAATTTTCAGAAATTCTTTTTTTTTTAAAATTTATATCATAAGATTAGCAAATAAGGATAATGCATTAAATGTCTTTTCTTTTCAAAATGTATAATGTCATAACCCCGCCACCCAAATGACAATTTCTTCCTTTATCCAGAATAAGGCCAGCAATGCTTTTAACAGTTTCTAACTACAGTCTTACTTGTATTAAGGGTATCCAGTCGTTTCCCCCACAAGCAAGTTCCTCACCTGGATGTTTCCCCCACACTGCAGTTTCCTCCAGGCTGTCTCCTCCCCTATATATATACTATATAAAAAGTAGTTGTGAAAGATTGGAAAGGTTTATATTTTTACTTAAATACATACATAATTTTGAGGTACCATTACTTTGTTGCATTTACAATAGTTTAATTAATGATATAGAAATATAGAAATAATATTCACATTTCAATCATCTGATTATTAAAAGAATCAAGATTACCATAAATTAATTTTACAAATAACATAACATTTATATAGTTTTCAATTCTGTATGAAAAATAAATAGTAAAATATTTTATTGATTTTGTTAATTATGTTTTTGAATATATATATATATATATATATATATATATATATATATATATATATATATATATATATATATCACTAGATTTACCAAGCATTTACTGGAGTGAAATGTGTGAATTGTTTGAGATAGTTACACTACAAAACTGTACAAAGACTATTAACAGGATATGGCAGGTGTGAAACATGTAGTGTTATGTGTATTTGACACATTTTAAACAGCTTAGTAGCAATTATGTTTCTTTACAAATGACAAGATTTATATCAATGAAGAAATAACAAAGCCATCTGGTTAAAAGTAATTTTATATCATATCTGCATTAATATATTACCACAAATCATGTGTTATATACCTTTCAGTTGCAATTATTTCAAATTTTTACTATGTGCTTACAAACTTAAAGAAATATTACATTAATAAATAACATCATCATTATCACAAATCATGTTTCAATGTTTTCCACTGGCACAGTTTACTCAAATCACACAATCTTAACATAATAATAGCTTACAAAATATATTATACCTCATCATCATCACAAATAAAATTTTATTGTTTTTCACTTGGCATGCACAGTTCACCAAAACCACACAATCTTAACATAATTTATAACACCTCATCAGTACCACAAATAATGTTTTATTGCTTTTCACTTGCAAAGTTTACTCAAGTCACACAATCTTAACATAAATATATTACATAAGTATATTACACCTCATAATCACCACAAGTAATGTTGTTGTTTTTTCGACTAGCACAGTTTACACAAAGTAGCACCATTTATTCAAAATTATCTTGTTTCTTTGTGTTTCTTTTTTCTTAAAACTTCGATAAATGTACACTATAAACTTTAACAAAAATGATATTATTTATTATCTTGGGACATCATATTTTACCTCATCCATGAGCTCATATTAAGCAGTATTAAGCAGCCAACCAAGGGACAGCCTAATTTTCACTGCTTAAAACGAGTTGACTGCTTAAGACAAAATATATTATCGATTGTTTGCCTATTAATGTGAGCCTGTATGTTTACCAATAAGTATTACATATACTTAAATAGTATATCTACTGGAATGTACTGTTCAAATAAATATTTATCACAATTATAACTGCTTTTGGAATGTCAACGTATGATTCAGAATCTGAGAAGTTTCTCTCTAAACCAACGTATGATTTGGAATATCAGAAGTTTCTCTCTAAATCAAAGAAATTTTGCTCCATTATTAGTAGTCTGGTCATAAGGGTACAAAGCATGTCATTTTAAATTAGTCACATCAAATTTATACTGAGTGTAACAACATTCGTCAAATTGTAGTTCGACAAATTACCGAAAAGAGTACATATATTCGGATGGCCATGTTCCGGATGGAGCGTGTGTTTAACTATTCTTCAGCAAAACCAACAAGCAGTGTGTCATTAGTCGAAGTAAATAATTTAAATTTAAACAAGGTTTGTATTAACAAAACCAAAAGTGCACCAATTTTATGTACATGTAGTCAGGTAAATTTGGTGGTGTCAATCTATGCATAAATTAACTCGCTCGTGAATTAACGCTTCTGCTACCAGTTTCACTCACTACTATATATGCTGAACATGTATTGGCTGAGGCACTTATTTTGCTCTGACTATCAGGTGGGTGATCTCTAGGGATCTATTTTGATTGAGAGATCAGAACAGTAATTAGGTGTGATAATTTGTGGGGCAAAAAAGTCAAAACAAATAATGGAAGATAGTTTCTTCTCAAACAACTTCTTAGATATATAACTAAACAAAGATAGAAATGAGAAATGTATTTTAGTATTCTTTTGGAAAACAAAAACAAACAAACAATATGACTAAACGCTAATTTTGGCGTTTTCTCGTCACCGTTTCACAATTTCATAATTACGACAATACAGACGATTAGCCGAAGTCTCAAGAGCCAAAGATATTATCAAGTATGCCAAAATCTACAATGGATTTGTGTTTGCAATATAGATTGTCCGACTCCATCAGTGATATCATAAACAGAGATGACAAGTTTTCGACAGCCGCCATTTTGAATACTAATTAGGTTTACGCAATGTGCTTCACCGATACAAGATATACTACATAGCTTACTAATTTAACTGTCTTACGGTAGATTTAAGAATGGAAAAATACTGTTCTGAATGATCAGCTACTCTTGAAAACAAGAATGCTTACATCTCGGCAAACATTTACATAAAAGTGCTATATCTTGATCCACTTTGTCGTTTTCCCGGTGTGAAAAAATAATCTACTACTGACTCAACAGCGATTCGACGTGAACTCGAGACCACACTGTAGGATTTTTACTTAACTGTATCGCACGGTTCGTACCGTAATTCTTGAGAAGTGTACCGTGAACCGAACCGTGAATATTGAACCGCGGTATACCGTCGTACGGTATATCGTTACACGCCTAGTTAAATGACATACTAACACTGCTATAGCATTTGAAATACATATATATTTTATGTATTTGGAATTAAATATCGATATTATGGCCATTTCACTAAAAGTATTTTAGGAACGATAACTTTGAGATAGACAAGTGCGTGCACAAGAAATCTAATTATGCATACAAGATCTAATTTTGTTTTAGCATTAACAACATTTATTCTAAAGAGAAATAATGGACAAAAAATGAAAACATTGACATTAACGAAACGTATTACAATTGCACATACGCGGTCTACATTTCCAGCCACGCAAATTTCAACGAAATGGATGAAAAAGTGAAACTCAGCTTTCCTTCACTCCAGGACTACTAAGCAGAGGTGAGACATTGATCTGTTTAAACAATTATAAAAAGCCAGCATTTTAAATCACATTTTCTTAATGTGGGAAGTTAAGTACATTAATGGTTTAGAATACGAATTTCCTTCGTCATGTATTTTCAGGAATATATCAGTTCAGCATTTCAAAATTGTTTTTTTCTGATCATAAACATATAATTTATACATTGAAAACTTTGACTTCTCCAAAAACATTAATTTATCTTCTGTATATTTAAATTATGCTTTAGTCAGTGTTGTTACGGCTGTGACAAGTTCAAAACATGAGACCTTTTGTGATATTTTATATTATAGACCCAATTACTGGATATTTCAGAGTTTATACAGGGATACATTTCTATTGGAACAAATGCATATAAAAATGCTTCAAGTGGCTAAAAATTTAGGTTTTATATATGAATTTGAATATTTTTGTTGTTGATTACATTGTTGTTTTAAAAAAATAGTTTGCTGGCTAGTATGAAACAAAATTAGGTCACCGGTAAGAATTTGTGCAATAGCTCAATTGGTAGAGCGTGGGCTTGCGGATAGGGAGGTCACGGGTTTAAACCCTGAGGGGTCAAACCAAAGACTTTAAATTTGGTAGTAGAAGCTTCCCTCCCAACGCTCGGGGCTAAGGGGAAAGAATTACGCCTGACTCGTTGGTGTCAGTATAATGGACTGGCCGGGTTCAGTCCCTGGGCACCTCATAAGTGCACCTGTACTATAATGATAGAAATGTCGCTGCACAGTATCGGCAAAAATGCTGGCAAATCCCATAACTTGTACATGATGATTAAACACATATATAATTGACTATGTTTGCTTGTCTGCCACACATCTTGTAGGAAATGTTATTTTCTGTACTAGTTTGAAACAGCCAGATCCTTGGGAACAGAAGTTGAATCAGAATTGCAGACTAATGTCAACAAGGAAGTCAGTGAAGAGCAATGCATGGATGAAAAGGTACAAAGATAACCATGTAACATTTTTACCTTTTGTACCAGTTATTGTATTAATGCATTTGCTACATTTTTACATTGACATTGAAAATCATTAATTGCATGGCACAGCTGCTGGTAAATGAACATGCCATTGTTGGGGAATTCACTTGTTGCTTTTATTGTAATCATGAAGTAAATAAGAATATTTTAAATTTCATTTTCCTTTTTTCTCCTTATTCACATACTTTAATGAAAAAAGTACATTCTTGCTAAAATATTTTAATTTTACTCTTTTTTATTCATCTTTGTTTTTAGATCTTATTTAGTCTTTGATAACAGCTACAAATAACAAAGTTGCTAATTAAACTAGTAATTAAAATAGAATTTTTCAATACTATATAGGCTAAGCTGACAGTTGTCCTTGCAGATGCCAAGCAGTGATCCTTGCCTTTGTCTAAGGAATGCCAGTAGTTTTAACATGACTGCACAGCAGTATTTTATTGGATGAGTATGGTGAGTATTCTACTTGTTTGTTTGGTTGGTTTATCAGCCTACCAACAGTATTTAATTTATTTGGTGTCGGTGTCCACGCGAAGCAGATATAAACTGCTATTACTGATTATAGTTTGACATAAACACCTTGCATAATACACCCAGTCACATTACCCTGAACCTGTCCTACAAGCCATAAAACTACCCGTATATTTGCTTGAGTATTACCGGGGAGCAATTACACTGCCATTTAACATGATTTTAGTGTGTTGCGGCCTTGACCGAACCCAAAGCCTCTTGTACCTGGAGCCGGCCCACTACTGATTGCACTGCCAGGTCCGGTGTTTTACATTTACCCCTTTGTGAATATTTATGCTTAAAAAAATAACCAAGATAGTATTTAGTTAGGCTGTACTTTTACCTTAGCTAAGTAGCACACGGCTCTGGCTTTAAACATATAAAATATGGGGGATGATTTTGCCTTTAGCTCATGGTATTGGCTGCTGTTTTCAATTGCTGTTGTTTTTAAAGAATAGATAAGTTTGCATCATGACCAGAGCTGTAAAAATTTGTGTCAGTATCTATCTGCATTTTTTTTTATTTCTATTTTTCTGGTAAAATTTAAAACCTATTACTTTAAACCTTAAACGCTTACTCGGCATTATAATTTGACTAAAAAATCATAAGATGCCTGTGTGGTGCAAATAACACAAGACACTTACATTCCAAAATTATCTTTCATTGCTGAATAAAAAATCAGGTAAACCGAACCTGGTAGCGCAATCGGTAGAGCGTCGGCTCCAGGTACTGGGGGTCCCGAGCGATCCCGAGCCATGACATACCAAAGTCATTAAAAAATGGTAGTGGTATTCCTCTCTTGTGCCTCTGAAGCAAATATAAGGGTAGTTCCATGACTGGTTTGCTTGGTGTCAGGATAATGTGACTGGGTGTGATATCATGCCAGGTGTTCATGGCGTTCTATACACAGTGAAGGTAGCACTATATCTGCTTTATGTGGACACCGTCTCCAGATAAATGAAATACTGTTGGTGGGACAATAAACGCAATACACAAACAAACAAAATTAGGTAATTAAAAAATGATTTTTAAGTAATGCAGAATGTTGTAAGGTGTGTGTGTTCTTTTCCAGGCATAATTGGAGACAAATACAAAAAATACATCTGCTGTGCAGGTAAGAGGGAAGATGCAAGATTCTCTCAAGCCCAGCTAGAGTCTTCATCTAAGAAATCAACAAGGACAGACTATGAACTTTTAAAACAAGACCTGTTGTGTGACTTTTTCTTGAGTGAATTGTATGTATTTTTTTCTTAATGATAAGTAAATTGATAATTTGATGTAGTAATTTAAAATCCTATTTGCTAATCCCTCAAAAATGTCATGTCATGCTTTCTCATATTATTAATAAGTGCTTAGCAAGTTATGGGTTAAGGATATAAATTAATTGATAAGCACCTTTAATTTGTTTCCTTTAATAAATCACTTGTTTTTTCCATTGTCTTTTTATTTGAAGTTGAATATATTTAAAACCTTTCTGTTGTTTTAATTTCCCAGTTAATTTTTTGTTGCATCTGATTTTGATGTATAAACCACAAATGTTATCTGTATTGTTTTTAATTGTCAATCTAGTCACAACCTTAGTCACTCGTCGGATTTGATCAAGCAAAAAAAGAGAAGAGAAATGCAAACTTGGGATGATCGTGCAAGCTTGATATAATAGCGCAAACTCGCAAGCGAGCATTCAAGATCGTAAAGGTTCCTATTGCCACCTTGCAAGCTTATAAACAAGCTTGGTAAGATTGCTGGAAGTGAGCAAAAAATTAAATTGTCAGCAAGCTTAATGAAATAATAAGCTTGCATCTGCTTACTTTTAAAATTGCTGGCTTTCTTTTGGCAGTCTTACCACATGTGTAAATAATATTGCAAAACGCTTGGTTGCGTTCTTGCCGCAGTCTTGTCACAAACTTGCTGCAGCCTTATTTAAGCTTGCGGTTTTGGTGTGGGGCAGATCGTTAAATTATAATTATATACATATGTATTTAACTGTATCACCATGCGACATAGAGATACCATATCAAATCCGTAGTTCTAAGCTACATACAGAATTATAATAATTATTGAAACCTTCATAAGATCCTTGCATCTTTAGAAATGCATTGGCCAGGGATCTCAAGATATCATATTATAACACATATGCTGTTATATTTTAAAACTCTCAGGGAATATATATTCTTTGTTATGGTAACAATCAGTGATAATAAAAAAGCATTTTTACATTAACCATCTTTTATAGTAGAGATATGTGCGATACTAAACTGTGATACTATAATCATCTTGGAATTGTATTAAACAGCAATATATCTGTGATAGGCCATTATAGGTTTTTTGTAATACATTCTTTATATATTAGAATTTAACAAAAAAGATTTTTTTTTTCTTTTTAACCTCATAGAATTTTAAATATAATAGAGATGATGTTTATACTTTCTTATAAGAATCATACAATTAGAAATAAAATGCCAAGCCATGTAACTGTAGTGGTCCACCCCCTCCAGCCCCAGACATCAAGTCTATAAAGTATCAGACTATTTTCATAATCTACATGAAGTGCTTGCTGTATGCCTATGGGTTAAAGGTGAGAGTTAACAAAACCAGTTGACGAAGAGACCATATTTGGCCCAATCTTTACTAAACATGGCATTTGTGTTTACCTGCATGAAATCTTGGATGGTTTCAAAACTGGGTCATTTGGGGTCAAAAAGTAGGTCACTTGGTCAGATATTAGAAAAACCTTGTGAACACACTGGAGATCACATTTATAGCCTAATCTTCACTACCCTTGGCAAGAATGCTCTCCTGCAAGAAATCTTGGGTGAGTTCATAACAGGGTCATGTGAGGTCAAAAACTAAGTCACTGTCATATTAAAAAAAACACGTGAATATGCTTAGAAGCCACATTTATGGCACAGTCTTCACAAAACATGGCCAGAATGTTTGCCTGTATGAAATCTTAGATATTTTTTTTACTGGGTCACATGGATTCAGTAGGCCACTAGGTAAAATTCTAAAAAATGTTATCCACTACAATTGGTCCAATCTTCACCAATCATTCCTAACGTAAAAAACTCCTGATTACTTAATGCAGGATATGAGCCTACTAAAAGCCCTAGTAGTCAGGTGAGTGATTAAGGGCCATCATTTTAGTTTTACAATAACATACTTTTGCCTCTAAGTAATTTTTGTTTTTTTATTGTCATTTTTGATGCGCAAAATCACTTTGACCAAGATAATAAAAAGCTTAAATAAATAATAAAGCAACAAACAAATCAGTTTACCATCATATATTACAACATTTAATCAATTAATCCTAACATAGGCTGTTTATATGTTCACATTGACACCGGCACATTAATAGTCACCTATCGTGGAAGTGTGAAAGTGGTAATTTGTATAAACAAGAAAGAGGTTGTATAAGCAAGAAAGAGGCAAAATTCCGAGATTTGCATTTCTGTTAGAGTGTAGTTCTAATGTTCCAGTGCTCTAGCATTTTGACTATTGTTTATACAATGTTTTTTTTGTGTGTTTTGGGGGTTTTTTTTGGAGAAGTTATAAGCAAGAAAATAATGAACACAATTCTTTTTTTCTTGTTGCAAACTTTCATTACACAATGATATTTGAACAGTGTGTGGTGATTCATTTATCTACTACGAATGGGACCAAGAGTTAATGGCAGTTCAATAGTTAATCAAAGGTCAAGTGGGACATAGTAGATAAATATAAGGGTGCAGTTATTATTATTAATATCCTCTTTTATTATGTTTATTACAAGTATGTTTTGTTTATAACTTTTAATTGGTATAATAATTATAAATCAATATACAAATGTCTTGAACATTGTGAACCTATTAAATCATAAAACATACCTAGAAAGAATAATTTATTGTAAATTGTGTGATGGTTGGCTTTTGTGTCAATCAAGACAGTTGCTGTTCTGTCACAGTGCTTTTGTGTTTTTAGCTCCAACGACAACTACAGCTCCAACTACAGCAGGACCCACATATAATGATGAAATATTATTGACACATGATGAGATGGTTATTGTGATTGTTGTGTCCTGCATTATTAGAGTCATCCTAATTCTGGCTGTTGTGATTGGTATAGCAGCCAATGCTCAGAGGAAACATGTGATCGATATAGCAGCCAATGCTCAGAGGAAACATATCAAACACAGAGGGTCTAGGAGGTCATCACATGGTGCTAGTAGAGGGCACCCAATGTACCACCAAGATCACCTGTCTGAGAGAGATTTGTATGACCAGAATAATATTGTCTACCCATACACCACCCATAAGCTTGGAATACCAAACAGCCCCTACATTAACCAGTATATTGATGGGGATGATATTTATAACCGTTACCAGGAAGTTTACCATACGTATAAGGAATACTACCAGCCCTATGACAGGAAAAGTGAGCCTCCTCATGTTCATGGATCTAGAAATTCACATGTGACTGGGGAACAAATGAGGAAGCCACAAGGACACAGAGACAGACATGAGAGGAGAAAAACTCATGGGCTATATCCCTACACATCTTATAACAGGACATATACACAGAGCAGTGGAGAATTGTTCTACTATGGTTATAGCCACAACCAAGTACCCACAAGTAAGCCACAGTGGCGCAAACCACCATGGACTTGATACTCCATATCTTTTTCCGGAACAAAGATATTAAGTATCATATGGAGAAGGAATATGGAAAACATTGATATGCAACAACATTACACACTTAGACTTACATTTATCAGAAAAGCTTTGCAAGTTGTGTTGTATGTAATAGAATGATTCTGCTTAGGGATGGCAACAATTAAGAATAAGTGACCAGTTAAACTTTTTAACATTTGACAATGTAATGTAAGAAAAAAATCCATAGGTACTTAAACAGGGCCTTACAAAATTTAACTTTTTTGTCTCTCTTCAACAGTAAAGATTCTGTTTCAGTCAACAGATGTTTAACATGTAGATGATATTCACCTATACAACGTATATTTACAATGTATCCTTCCTTTTTGAGATTTTGAGAATTCTCATGGAGTACATAAAAAATAAACGTTACCCAACATGTTCCATACAAACATTATAATCTAAGATGTGTTTATTACAGGATCACATGGAATTGAAAAGTAGGTCACTGGGTCAAATTCTAGAATGTTGTAAACACCCTAGAGGCCACATTCCATTACAGTCCTCATCAAACTTTGCCGGGATGTTTGCCTGCATGAAATCTTAGATAACATAGGATAAAAAAGTAGCTCACTAAGTTAAATCCTTAAGGAAGGTCGTGAACAGCCATAAGGCCATAATTATGGCCCAATCTTAAGCATACTGATCAGAATGTTTGACTGCATACAATCTTGGATAGGTTCCTCACTGATTCCTTTGGTGTCCATAGGTAAGCTACTGGGTCATATGTTAGAAAACCCTTGTAAACTAGGGATGTTAACGAATATTCGAATATCAAGTCGCTATTCGAATAGAGATTTTGGGATTCGAATATTTTATAATTTTTATTCCGCTTTTGTTTATTTCGAAGGAACATTGAAAAGACATTTCTTTCGTTGATCGGTGTGTCCCCAGCGTCTTAAGACGCTAGCGATATGTAATCGCGTTCGCTCTAAGATAGAGGGGGTGGGTTATGTCTCCTGATAACGAATTGCCATCTGGTTAACAGCATGAAATCACCTTACCGCGCACAGCTCCTTCTCTGCCCCCTCTCCCACTTAGACCCAGTCACATCAACCACATCACCATACAGCTGTGGAAACAGTTGCCAACGTACAATAAACACGCATGTCAGTTCAATGCTGCGGCAATTGGCTACAGCAATTACGTAACACTGACTCTACCCAGCTTCGGTATGCATAGTGTGTAATAAATACATTATATAAGGCTATACTTATTGATAACAGTCCACCAGAAGCTGAGAACGTCTTTTATTTTTTGGAAAGCACAACTAGATCACTGTCAAACAAACTTTAATTGCAAACACTTTCTGTTTTTGTCACTCTACTTCATACTTGTTATTTTATTCCTATATAATACCGCGACATCTGTTTTTTTTTGTCACCGCGATTTTCTGTTCTTTGTTTTTGCTTCGTTCTCTCCGAATAACAAAAATGTAAATCTACATACTTTTTTAATTGTTCGTCATAGGTTTACTTAACACACTTAAAACTCACTAGCTTATAATTTTAATCATTCTTTACATACATACTGGTTGGTACTTCATCAATTTATCAACAGTCAGGTAATCTTGACTCAATCGCAGTAATTATCGTCATCAAATGGTTTTGTTTACATTCGCCTTTCACCCATAGGCATATGGCGAGCAGGTTCGTAATTGTCACTTGTGTATTGGTAACTAAATGTCTCTAATTGACATGTTATGGCTTCGGATTAACGCCCTTAGCGATATCAGCCAATCACAATTAAACATCAATCCGACCACCAACCAATCAAGACTGTTAATTGGCTGTACACTTGAGCGATTGTGTATTGGTAACTAAATGTCTCTAATTGACATGTTATGGCTTCAGATTAACGCCCTTAGCGATATCAGCCAATCCCAATTAAACATCAATCCGACCCCCAACCAATCAAGACCATTAATTGACTGTACACTTGAGCGATTTTCTTTCATAAAACCTTCGTGGTTTTGCCTAATTGTCTTACAGTCGATCCAGTATCACCCGCATTTTGTCCTTTAGAAAATGCCGCCTTCAATCATTAATGTATTTTATAAGATAAGTTCACAAAACATAATTGACTGTTTGTTGTTATACATTGTTTGCGGTTAGTAGAGTAAAATATTAAAATTGTAAGCTATTTTGCATGTGTTGTACAGTTTCATCTAATAAAATTATGATATGGTTTTATTAAATCGATAAGTAGCCCCTTAAATACGTCATATGTTAATACAAATAAGTAATTAATTTCACAAAATGCCTTTAAATTGTAAAGGTTATTACACGAAGTACAACACGTAACAAAAAGACACCCAAGTTTAAGGTGACTAATTAATAATGTATATATTATACGGGACTTTGCAGGTCATCTTAACATTGATTGGTTACTTTATAGTTTTATAAGAGTTTCAATAATAATAATAATAATTGTTAAGTAGCAATGACATTATTTACGCATTTACTGGCATTCTTCACTGACAGTATTTTCTTGCAAACTACCACTGACCAAGTAAAGAAACGCCCCGTCTGGTCCTTCACTATAAACAGGATAATGGCGGATTCATAATATTGCCGTTTGTATTTCAAAAAGAAGAAATCGTCGTTTTAAAATTAAATGCTATGATAAAATCATAAATCTACCGCCGCTTCTGCATTAAGTAAGGCTAGCAATGTAAATTGTGGTCAGAAATAAACATTTTACAATGAATAAACACATTGAATGTAATGGAAAATTACCGTGTTATATGCCACTTTG
This sequence comes from Sinonovacula constricta, assembly GCA_007844125.1. Taxonomy (NCBI): domain Eukaryota; kingdom Metazoa; phylum Mollusca; class Bivalvia; order Cardiida; family Solecurtidae; genus Sinonovacula; species Sinonovacula constricta. Next base: position 59,497,955 of record CM017560.1, on the reverse strand, counting down.
ATATAAATTCGTTCCGAATATTCGAATATGATTCGAATACACGTTCCGAATATTCGAATATCGTTTTGGGATTCGATTTACATCCCTATTGTAAACACATCTTCAACAAATATTCCTAAAGTAGATAACTCCAATCACTTGCTGGGAGGTGAGCCTATTGAAAAGCTTGAGTCCTTAGGTGAGCGATTAAGGGCTATCCTAGCCCTCTTGTTATGTATTGGGAATACTTGGGATATAATCTTTAGACTGATAGACAATTAAGACATGGTGTGTGTGTTCCATTTAAACAGAAGCGACATTGACTATAAACACAGGGAGTAAAGAATAGTTCTATCTCTTTGTTGATTAAGTCATTTTATTGTTGTATTTTTACTATTTTAAGAAGTGATGTTGTGTAACAGCATCATATACAACTTGCTTGTAATCTCTACATCATATATGTGCTGTATTGCTAGTGTTATTTATTTGAAGGAAATAGAATACTAACATAGTAAAAACACAGAAGTAACCATCTGATTTTAATTTGACTTTAATTTCTTCTAGCCTCTACAACAACAACTTCACCAACAACTTCATCAACAACAACTTCACCAACTACTTCACCAACAACTTCACCAACGACAACTTCAACAGCATCTACTACAACAACTTCACCACAATCACCTCCTACTAACTCTTCTAGCACTCCCAGATCTGCTGAGGAAAAAGGCTTCACTAAAACCATCATGATCATTGTCATCATCTGCAGCTGTGCTGCTGCTGCCATTGTAGTTGTCATGGTGCTGCTTGTTATACGGCACTGGAAGCATCAGAAAGAAAATAAGCCTCCCAATGAAATGGTGGAATTTGAAGGCCAAAATGTAAACTCCCGCAATTAAATTAAGGCTATTTCAGACATTAACATGGGAGACTCACAATAAAGCTGAACGATGCACAACCTGCCAGTGACTCAATCCATGTCTACACCAGGCCTGCTAGGAAGTTTGTAGAACTGACATTCTTTCTTATTGGTTAGCTTTTTTCTAGATCAGAAAAGGCTGTCATTTGAGTGTGTTATAGTTAGTGAGTGACTGTCTTAGGATCTCATTCACCATACAGTGCAAAAACTAATCATGCTCATGGACTGTAGTTTGTCTTCAAGGACTTGATCAGGAAATTCCCTATACATTTCTACATCAGCTAAGCAAGAAGGCTTCCTTCAAAGAACCAAGATCATTATCATCACCTTACCACTAACCATATCACCTTACCACTAACCATACTTCTTTGCTTTTCAATGATACCTTGTATTTGATAAACAGTATTGCATACTTCTTTGCTTTTCAATGATACCTTGTATTTGATAAACAGTATTGCATACTTCTTTGCTTTTCAATGATACCTTGTATTTGATACACAGTATTGCATACTTCTTTGCTTTTTAATGATACCTTGTATTTGATAAACAGTATTGCATACTTCTTTGCTTTTCAATGATACCTTGTATTTGATACACAGTATTGCATACTTCTTTGCTTTTTAATGATACCTTGTATTTGATACACAGTACTGGATACCATCTTTCATTGATATCCAGTATCTATTGGAAGTGGATTCAAATATCAGAAAATGGTTAGTACAAGCTGGACATTTGTTTCATTATGGCCAATTGCCTTAAATAAAATGGTTCTTGTTTTTATAATATGCAGTTCAAATAATTTATATATAAGTCATTTAGCATTGGTGTTGGTTAGTAAAGTCATCTATCAGTTCTCTACTGGACTTCCCTGAAGTGGATTAATGTGTATTACATTTACAGGATACCTTTCTTAGGATTAATCATTAACATATATGTATAGTTCTGGGACTTTGATGTAAAGGGACCCAGGCATGGATTCCTCTGGGACTAAATGGATTTTATGTCAAAACATTAGATAGTTTTTATGTCAAAATATTCTGTTACAGAGGTCCTGGTTGTTTGTGTGGTGCTACTTTAGTAGGACATCAGGCCCTCAGTATCAGTTTTGAATAATGTTAGTTTTATCTAAATTATCATTGTTTTACATTGCTTCTTTATTTTAAATGGTCCTTGTCCCTAATCTGTTCAATATTATATTTGAATATTTGATACGAGAAAAAGCTTAGGCTTGGTTATCCATACATTTAAATGGTGTATCATTGTTCTTTGGAAAGTGTGTGATACTTATCTTAATTTTAACTTGTTGTGTTGGAAGAAATAATTTCCTTGGAACATTAGTGTGTAAATGTTTGTCTTTATTTTAGAAATGTCTATGTACATTTGTAATGTGTTTAAGATCTTTATGGTCTGTTGAAGTTATTATATATATTTAAGGTATATGCTATGTTCATACTTTGGTTGTGCCTTTTTTGTACGAGGGTTGTTTTGTATACTCAAGTTTTTGTACACTTAGTAAAGCTAACAATCATGTATATTAAAAACAACATGTATTCTCACTGTAGAACAATTATCTTTGAAATGCACAGTAAAGATTTAGTCTCAGAACAAGTGAACTTGGTAATATTTATGGATTTGCTTTGATAAAATTTGCATTTGATCATTTTTCGTTTTACTTAATAATAATAAAATAATATTTTGAAGCATATATTTATATTCATTGTTTCTTTTTGACAGGTCCTACAAGGGGTGTACAAAGTGTTAACAGGTCAATAAAGACAGTTCTTATAGTTTGTGTCATGCCTACAATTAGCATACTCATCCAAGTAATTTTAACACAAATCTCTAGCATAATGTCCATGATATTTGACTGTTTTCTGTAGTTCTGTTTTAGACTCAGATTTGGGGTGGTTATGGCTGAGCAGTTCAAGACACATGTTTATGATTAAATTACCATCCAAGTCAGGACTTATACCTTTATATTTATAGAGTATAGTAGACCTGCTGTATGTAGTTCTACATACTGTTGGATGAGGCAGGTATTTTACCTATTGCCATCCTGACCACAATACTTTATTCCTGTATGCCAACATCTTGTTCACAAATTAATGTCCTGATTGTGTATTAGTTATTTATCCATGTATATAAAGTTAATTGTGAAAGTTCAGTTCAAGCTGTTGTTAATGTGAATTATTATCCAGAGTCACAAGACAGGTACGGAAAAAATAGCAGAATGACTTGCCAGTTGTTTAAACACTTTTATTCTGAATATAACAGCAATTTAAATAACACAGCGGAGTTCCAACAACTTATTACAACAAATATTCCAATATAAATATGTGTGAAATGATTTCTAGAATCAAGGAATTCCTTCTATATCATACAAAGTCACAAGAGCCTAATAGCAAGTCTTTTATAAGAAGCCAGTTGCATAAGCAATAAATTATGCAAATTATTAATTATTAACATCATTTCTTTGATATGGTCCTCCATGCTTCGTGATGTAATAACAGATATACATGACAGGTTCCAGCTTGTGACCAAAGCAAGCTAAATGCACATCACATTGAGCACAACTGAATCCTTCTTAGATTTTACACGATTAACTCCAGGCTTGGCCAGTGGTCACCATAAAGTGTTTGTGAAACATCTGGACAGTTAGTGTTTTACTGAAGATTAATGAACTTAGGAAATATCAACATTTGGACAATCAAACGATTAAAAATAATTAAACATTGTTTGAACTACATAGTATTGAAGTATAAGTAGAATATGTTAAATCTTCACTAAAGGACTATCATTTTGATATCAGACACTTAATTCACATTTGCCAGATTATTGAAATACAGCATTATAATGCATAACAAAGAAAAAACACACTCCTAATGATTCATTTCATAATAAATAAAGCATCATAATACATATACCAGATGATAACTGGATACTTTTTGTAATAATTTGTCAATATTTGTAATTTAAATTTTCTAAAGTTACAATAAATGAAGATGATCTAGCCTGTTTTTCAAATGTAGATAAATGTTCATCTTGGGGTATGGCTGGCGGGCAGCGTCAAACAGTGCGTTTCTGTCAATAACTTCAGTTTGGATAAACCAATCTTGCTGAAAATGTAGATAAAGCATGCTTGCAGGAAGACCTAGCTTGGGATTGGATTTGGGGCCGGTCAGGTCAAGGTCACTGTTACCAAAAAATACAAAAACTCTCTGGTCAATAACTTAAGTTTGGATTAACCAATCTTTGCTGAAACTTTGGATATAGCAAGCTTGCATGAAGATCTAGCTTGGGATTGGATTTGGGGCCAGTCGGATCAAGGTCAAGGTTACTGTTACTAAAAAACAGATAAACAATTATCAGTCAATAACATCAGTTCAAATAAACCAATCTTGCTGAAATTTTGGATATAGCAAGCTTGCATAAAGACCTTGCATGGGATCATATTTGGGGCCAGTCGGGTCAAGCTCACTGTAACTGAAAATAGAAAAACATTTTCCGCTTAATTTTGTGTTAAATTATTAAATCGTTGAAAACCTGGTTTTGTGGCATGTCCACATTTCTTGTTTTTGTTTTTGTTTTTTGTTGGGATATTTGTTTGTTGTTTTTCTTCTAATCTGGAAAAAAATACATTCTAGAGTAGACATTCAACAAATTAAATCATGATGCAATGCATCATTCTTAGATTAAAGCATGTGAACAATTGCTAGATTTGTAATTGATTCATGTTTTAAACTACTTGATCTAATAATTGTTCAGTTATTATTTGTTCAGAAGTAATTGTTGGTGGTGTAGTTATTCAAGAAGGATTCAGTAAAAGGTGTGTGGATTTTCCCTAAGTATTAAAACCATAAAGTACATTGTAATTATTTCTGACAAAAAAAAATAACAGTTTAAAATGAAGATGTTTAATGTGAAATAGTTATAAATGAACATGTTTACTGCAAAAATAGTTTTAAACGAAGATGTTTAATGCAAAAATAGTTTTAAAGGAAGATGTTTAAAGAAATCCAATTAAGAAGGTGTATTTCTCTTTTAGAATTCTTGCTATAATACTTTACTGTTTAATATATACAGTCTGAATGATGATGCAATCATGTTTCCAATTTATACAAATTTGGTAAAATAAGTGTTGGTTGTACACTTGTCTAACCAATTGATTGATAATTAAATAATGAAAGGTTATAAAGCCACAATGGACTGTTAACATCTGTACCTAACTCCTCCCATTAATGTTGTTTTGACAGTTTCTCTTCATGCTGACCTTAAGTGTTCTCTAAAGTTTCACACACATAAAGCATATGTTCTTTTGTAAAGTAGGCCAACCATTTACAATGCTGTTTATCTGATTAGGTAAGCTGGGTTCAAGAAAATGTATGTCAGTGTTTAGGAACCAGCCATTGCAATAAGCCAAATATATTACTCAACTCCTTTCATGATGTATGTCATGGTGGCCTCTTCTCAGTTCCTCTCACCACGTGTGTTCGAGTCCATGAAGGGTCTTCCAGCTGACCTGTGGTGTGCTGGTGGTTCTACCAAGACATTTGTTTGGAGTTGTTCTCCACCATTGTAGTAGATGTTGCTATAATGATCATAATTGGTCAGTGTGATGTATTTAAAAAAAAAAATATGATGGCAGAGCAACCATCCTGGCAAATGTTTTTGAACAATTAATCTAATTTGAAAAGCATTTTGATTAAATGTTACTTCAGCAATCTATCCTTAAATCAGTTGGTCCAATCTCTACTAAAATTATTGTTACTATAATTATAGAATTGGATGTGAGTTAATGTTTCTGAACACTTAGCCTCAAGCTGTTACTGAGTTATTATCATGCTTGTGCTAATGTACCATTATATACAGCTATGAAATAGTCTTCGAAAGGTTCAGAAATTATCCTTACAATACAAGTCATTTTTGTGTTAAGCTTTTGTCTTTGGTTTGACCTGGCCGGGGTTTGAAACTGCGGGCTTTGGATCAGGAGGTTGCAGGTTCAAACCCCATCCAGGTCAAACCAAAGACTTTAGAGTTGGTAGTAGTGGCTTCCCTCCTGATGCTAAGAGGACAGCATTACACCTGACTCATAGGTGTCAGTCTAATGGACTGGCGGGGTTCAGTCCCTGGGCACCTCATAAATGCTCCTTTGCTATAAGATAGAAATGTCGCTGCACAGTATCGACAAAAATGCCGGCAAATCCCATCCCATCCCTTTTGTCTCAGTTTACATATTAAATGCATGTATCAATACTAGTATTATAAATACTTTTGTGAGTGTAAAAGAAAGCAATGTAATCTAACCATACTGAGGAAAAAAAAGTGTACAAGTTTATGTATTATAAATAAAATGAAAGTAAACACCAAAGAAAGTTATTTATTTGTTGTGTTTCCAATGTATTTCACTAATTCAATGTAATTTTGACATTTTCAAAGATGGTTTGGAAAAAAGATGGTTAGATTTAAATGAATGTAAAAATATAAGCAGTGTTTAATAATAGTAATATTAACACATAAATGATGTAAACTTTACAGCCACCACAACTCAGCCTGGTAAGTTAATGTTATGTACTCCACTTGTTCAACTGCTATGTGTAACTGCTTGTACTGTATTATTTATATACACAATAACATGCTTTTTTTTTATTTTAAAAGGAGGAAAAACAAATGGAAATAATACTTAAATACAAATTTCTCAAGCTCAACATATCAACATCTCATTGTGTTGTGTGTTTTTTTTTTCTTTTTTTTTAAATTTCATGTCTGTCTTGCAAAAGTTTTTTGACGTCAATTTTTAATTATGATTTAAATGATAACTACATTAGCCATCTAATTCTACCAGAACAATCCAACCTTACAGCATGTGTTTAGGACTTTATACTGAAATATATAACATTTAGACAAATCTCATTAATAGAAAACTGCATGTCATTTTCATATTTTATCATTCTTATGCTAATAAATGTATATGAAGGAAGTTTTCACTTCAGCTTACAAGGTACATTGTTTATCAGTTGCTGTTAAATTATTAAATCAATGCTAAAGATATAAAGTATAGACAACTAGACAGCTTCAGACTGATGGAGAGTAAAAATTAATGGTCAATTAGACAACTGGAGTGGTTATTAATTAAAAACAATAAAAATCCATGAAACAGCAGAATCCATTGTTGTCATTTATTGTCCTTGTTGTATTTAACTGATGCAGATTTTATGGCATTAAATAGATTTAAGGTCTACAAATAGTGTAAGAGTATTTTCTGTACATAATGGAAGCATGAGTGGATGTGACATCCAATAGCACTATGTGGGTGTGATGTTCACAACTACTAATGTTGGCCATGATCACCCAGAACAAAGTAAAATGTAGAAATTACTTTTATTTAATTATGGTAGATACACAACTTTAATAGTATCATAAATAATCTGGAAGAAAAACAACACATTGGTCAAATACTATCATCAGTGCTGTCATTTTATAATTTTGATGTTTTAGCAATTTAAAGTGATTGAAATGAGGCTGTAGGTATAATATGAATCTGTATTCTGTAATAAAATGGCATGATATTGCATTTCATTTTCCAGCACATATCTTTTAATAATTTATATTAAAATAATCATTTTATCACAATTATCATGCACATATTGGTTTCTTCAGCATTACAAGTACCATTGGTTACAATGTTTTTTATTTATGTTGAATTATTTGGCATAATCTTAGATGTTGTCTGCTATGTTGTTGATCTGGAGTTCTTGTAACACAAAATGCTTTCAATGTTTAAGACAGGTGGAGGTATGGGGCTAGGAGCTAGTCAAATTTTAGAAAAACCTTGTGAAAACACTAAGAGGTCACATTGATGGCCCAATCTTTACCAAACTTGGCCATTACCGCATATTTTCCAGTATGAAATCTTATATATGTTTTGAAGTGGTTCATGTGGATTCAGTAGATTACTTGATAAAATTCTAGAAAACGTTATCACCGTAGTGGCCACACTAATGGTCCAATCTTCATCAAAGATTTCTAAAGTAAATAACTCTTAATTACTTGATGCCAGATATGAGCCTACTTAAAGCCTGTGTCCTCAGGTGAGCGATTAAGGGCCATCATGGCCCTTTTGTTTTCTTCTAAGCTTGAAAAAATACATTCTAGAGTAGATATGTAACAAATTAAATCATGATGAAAACTATCATTTTTAGATTGAAGCATGGGAACAATTGCTAAATTTGTTAATTGATTGTGTGTTATACTACTTGATCAAATAATTTATTTGTTCAGAAGTAATTGTTTGCGGTGTAGTTATAGTGTCTACCATATAATTGAGCATCTGCTTGCGAAGCGGGAGGTTGCTGGTTCAAACCCCGGTCGGGTCAAACCAAAGACTCTAAAGTTGGTAGTAGTGCCTTCCCTCCTAACGCTATGGGCTAAGGGTACAGCATTGCGCCTGACTCGTCGGTGTCGGTATAATGAACCGGCTGGGTTCAGTCCCTGGGCACCTCATAAGTGCCCCTGTGGTATAATGATAGAAATGTTGCTGCACAGTATCGGCAAATGCCGGCAAATCCCAAATCCCAAATCCCTTTACCATATGATTTTGTATATTCAAGAAGGATTCAGTAAAAGGTGTGTGGGTTTTCCCTAAGTACAAAAACTGTAAACTAAATTTAAATTATTTCTGACAAAAAAAAACAAACAGTTATAAATGAAGATGTTTAATGCAAAAAATAGTTATGAATGAAGATGTTTAATGCAAAAATAGAAACATGCTTTCTATGTTTTATATCTTATCAATTAGTTTCTGTATCATGAACAATGTGTTTTTGTCAGAACGAGGTAAAAACTATTAAATTGCTAGGGATAAAAATAACAAAAATTTCTTCATTTTCAAATTTGTTTTAGTGTCCGAAAAAAAATTCTTTGAAAGATTTTGTTTAATTTTCTTAACAAGAATATTCTTCATATTGTGCTTGACCAAAACTGTAACTGATGAACAGGATAAACTCTGAAAATCATGAGCATCCAAAATATTTTCCTGTATATCTTGTTTGGAATACTTTCCTTTCTTGTTTGAAACATTGGGATGGTAAGCTGTAGTAAAAAAACATAATTTGTTCTTGTGACATGTGTGTGTAAATGTTTGCAATTAATTTAGATATGTTTATGTACATTTTTATGTTGAATAAGATTGTTTAAATTTGTTGTTAAAGTTGTTTTGTTATTATATCTATTTAAGGTAAATGCTATGTTCATACTTCAGTTGTGTCCATGTCTTAGATATGTTTTGAACTGGGTCATGTTGATTCAGTAGATCACTAGGTAAAATTCTAGAAAATTTAATCAGCCAAGTGGTTACACTAATGGTCCAATCTTTACCAAAGATTTCTAAAGTAAATAATTACTTGACACCAGATTGGAGCTTACTAATAGCTGTGTCCTTAGGTGAGTGATTAAGGGCCATTATTGCCCTCTTGGTATTCTTTTAGACTGATTGTGCCAGGTACTTTGTTTATTAAATCTAATATAACTGATACTGACATAATGATCAAAGAGAAAAAAATGATTAAAAAAAAATGTTTTCACAGCTTTGTATTAAACCCACAAACCTTAATTTCAAAGCAGTTGACAGTTGTTCTAGACTTTATTAATACTTTTCAATAAGACGTGTTGTATTGCAGTGCCAGAATCTTAAAGCTGAGCATCAGTAAGTTTAATATTCTTCTGTAGCATACATGTAACAGTCATGATATTTTAATATTTGTTGTAGTTCTCTTCAAGACCTAAATAAAGGGTGCTCGTGGCTGAGCAGTTGATGATTAGCCTGCTTAGCTCATATTGATAAGGCTTCAATATATATTGTTAATTATAAAATGTCAGTGTGCCATAAACTCCTACAAATACCTTGTAGCCAGTTCTTCAAGTCTACATTACATTTAGGACTTGTTATCATTGCTGTGTTTGTGAGGATAGTCTAAGTTACGAGTGTAGTAAGTTCCAGACCCAGCCATGCCTAAAACATCCATGTTAGATGGTTTCTGTAGACCTAGTATATTACTGCCTAGTTGTACTCCGATACATCATTCTAATATGTCATAACCCAAAGTATGATCATTTCTTAATCATTTAAATCTCCAAGTGGTAACTTCTGTGATGATGATCTAGCCACTTGAGTGCAATATATGCAAATGTTGAACTTACATATAGTTTTTCTTCTTAGCTGAAAATGACTAAGTCTTGTAAAAAGATCCTTCTTAATTATGTAATTGTCTAATTAATTATATTACATTATATTACATTAGGAAAACTATCATAGTATTGGATGTAAGTTACTTGTGTTTCTGATAACTTAGGCTAGAACAGCTGTCACTGAACAGAGATTAATCCTTACACACAATACATCATATTTCCTTTTGTGCCTAAAGTTTATTATTGCCAAAGTGTACATATAAAATGTATACATCCATAAGTATAATAATGTATCTACAATAATGTGCTTATTTAGTGTAAAAACAACATTATATGTATATTAATAAAACTAATAAAAAAAAATATACAGATTTATGCAAAATAAAAAGAAATACTGAAAAATGTCATTTATATCTCATGTTCCAAATACATTAAAACAATCAAGAATGATGGTTGATTCTTTAATTGTATAGGAAGTTTTATTGTTATAGTTGAAGGGTACAATGCAATTTCAAAATTTACCTCAAGAAAGTAGAAAATGAAGATTAGAAAGTTTGATTTGAACAAATGTAAAATTAACAGCAGGATTTCAACAGCATATCTTGAAGAAGAAATTGCTCTTAGAATATTAATGCTTAAGTTATTTAAACATAATTACAGTCCCACCACCTCAGGAAGGTAAGTAAATATTGAGTCCTTCAACATGCTCCAATTAACACTCCTACAGCTGTTTGTTACTGCTTGAATGATATTATTAATACACACAGTAACATTCCAGTACCATACAGTGTTGTAACCAACAAGTCTTATTACATTTGAGCATGTATTTCTCTCTAAAAAAAAAGAGTAATGTTTGAAAATGTAGAATAAAGATGGAAGTATCACTGTCATAGAAATTTAAGATTTATTTAAATATCTGTGGCAGTATTTACCACACACCTTAAACTGAAATTTAATCTCAACAATAAATTTTTTCTTAAAAATTAGGCATATTTTTCTCTTATCTATTAAGTGAAAACTAAAGTTCCATGCACAAACCAAGAAGTAATTTAAATATGCCTGAAAATTAAGGCGTGTACATGGGACCCTTGACTTTCATAAGTATTTCCGGAATATAGACATTCAATCTTGCAATACATTATCAATGAACAAAATGAGACAAACATAGCATGTAAGTATATACATGTACATCATTGCTATTTTGAAATAATGTATCAAAAAATTAATATTGTTTTATCTTAATGTCATTTACATAATTCTGTCATTTCCTCTAATGATTTATATGTAGGTAAGAGATGCATATGGAAAGATAATGTATTCAACAATATCATGAAAAGTTTAATTTTATGTGAGTTTTATATTCCGCACATCAATGTGTAAAAACTAATTTTGAGTTAGCCACTCGTTTAAATACAGACTAATTTCAATGAGATGGTTGGTAACAGTGTTTTAATCTTAGGGTTTGATGCCATATTGGTTTTATGGTGCACATGTTCCACACTTATCCTGGCAAACAGTAAGGAAGAAAGTGTGCATGATGCAAATTTTTAACTTCATTTCCTAAAAGTACATTTGGAAATGTACATTGACTGCATAGCAACTGTGAAAAAAACACCTTAACTCAAGTAGTCGCTTGAGTAAAAAAATTTGTAAGGAAACACATGAGGTGGTTTATTTTGGCTTAGAGGATTACAGGTATATAAACTGTTGTTTATTGCTTAAACAGATAAATGTAAATATATAATGTAAAATTAAATGTATACTCCACTAAGCCTTAGATGGTCCTAACTCATGGAAGGATTGGACAAGTGATTTACAGAAATGACTTTGATTGAATGCTGTTGTTTGAATGCAATAGAAATGCTTGAATATGTCAGCATCCAAACTTGTCCTGATTTTCATAATTAAAATTAAAACCTTACTGCATTTCACTGCATACAGTTATATTAGTGTGATTTTACTGATGCATTTTTAATATATTAAATACTTTTCACACTAATATATTAAATACTTTTCACATATATATTTTTAAAATAGTTTTTATGCTTAAAACAGATGCAGGGGAAAGGTAGAATGGCAGCCTGAAAACATCATGTACTTATTTATGTGTCATTTTTAAAACCATACAAATGTTTGTGATAGTTCCCATATTATTGTGACACAACTAAGAGCCCATGAGCCAACTGAATCATCAATCTGTCTTTGATTTGAAAATGGTTCATAATTTGGGTCTGACCCTAATGATTTGACTCTTACATATTTAATTTCTTTCTTTTATGTGTGCTGTTGTTAACACTTCTGTCTTTATAGATCAGCCATGAGCATTTTTGTAAGTATTTGACAGGTCAATAAGCCAACTGTTTATTGTTATACAGTTATTGATAAAAGATATAAAATAACCTGTTCTTTAGGTCTGGCAGGAATATTGTTAATATTTAAAGAAATTCCTACAAAACTATGCCTTATAGAATCCAGCAGTTATAATGCTGTCTTATGTCATTTAGTTCTAATTTAGTTGTACATTACGTTAAGCCTTATCTTATTAGGCGCCATATGTCTTATCATGTGTCAGTCTGCCTAAAAACCCATTTTACACAAATAAAATTATGCTTTCATAATTGCCTGTTGGTTAAATGCTCATTAAGGAAGCATTTGGTTGCAAATCTAACCTACTTTCATTTACCTTTTACTATGTAACAAGATCCTTAAAACACACTGTTTAGGTTTCTATTTTAGCTGACCAGTATCAATATATTAAAGGCTGTTTCACTAGATATAGTCTCAGCTTAAGTACACATACAATTTGACTTGGTGTAATTACAAATTTTGTTATAGCAAGATATTTAATTTATCACAGCATTCTCTTTGTCAATAACTATGAAGGAAACTGTAATAAAAATTATCGTACACATTGTGATTTCTTCAGAATTGTAAATATTTCATTCACTTAATTTTAATAAATGTTAAAATTCTCTGCACATTTTAGCTTACCTAGCCTTAAGCTTAAGGGGTGAGCTATTGTGATCTTCCACCATCACACGTCTGTCAACATACTTTAAACAACATCCCTCTAAACCGCTGAACCGCTGGCATGAATTTAACGAAACTTAAGACACTTCAGTAGGCAGGAGGGGAGGGGGGGGGGGGGGGGGGGGCAGGGACATGGCCATTTTCTATATATTACTTACTTGGAAAACTTAGAAAAACTTCTTGTGGCCAGTTTCCATATATTGCTCCACAGGAAAACTTTGAGAATCTAGTCAGACACTACAAGAGCTAGAGCCTGGATATTGGATATACATGTTCCTTGGAGGGGGCCCTGTTTCAATATTGTTCAAAGAAATCTGATCTGTCAAAAAACATGGCCATCAGGGGCTTGGCCATTTTCAATATGTTTTTTTAGGTAAATTCTTGGTAGAATCTTTAAGAGATTGATCCTTGATTTTTTGTGCACATGTTCTTTGAGTATCAATATTATTCAGAGAACTTCAATCCATCAAAAGACATGGCTGCCAGGAACAAGATCATTTTCCATATATGCTTATATAGGAAAACTGAAAAATTTCTCGCCAGAAACTACAAGAACTGAGACTAATTAGATATGTCGTATACCCATACCTTGGGTGGAACTGTATCAAGAATTTACAAGTAATTTTGACCTATCATACAAAATTGCCATCTGGGGTGTGTCCATTTTCTGTAAATGTTGCTTGTATGCATCTATTACATTTATTCTGGTCTGTTTAAACTGTTCTGATATTCCTTATTAATTTATTCTGAACGTTTTGGCAACCTGATGAGCAGTATATATCATGGCCCTCGTATCTTGCCATCTGTGTACTTATGCTGAAGTTCTTGTTATCTAAATTGTTTTCAGTGATTTTTCAGAGGTATTTAAATCCTGCTAGAATACAATTGTCAGATTCTAGTTGTTGTTGTTGTTTTTGTTCCAAATGTCTTACTCTTTCATTAATGCACTCTAGTTTTTGTGTCGCCTTCCTTGTCCAGAGCCAAACTTTGTCACCGTACATCCAAATGACTCCAAACTTGGTATGCATGTTTCTGACAATGACTTGAAGTGCAGCGCATAAGAACCGTAACTCTACCTTTTTCCGTTTTTTAATTAATTCCCTTTGATTGATTTTAGTGCATTTCTTGCAAAGGGCATAACTTGTTGTGCATGTTTTTTGCAATGAGACAATTAAAAGGTTATTTTATATGTGAATTTTGTGCAAATACATTGCTAATATCTGTACAACAAAAAACTAAGTAACATTTTTTATGTCGACTAACAAAATTTTTGTCAGGCGACACATCCGCCTCGCGGAGTTCTAGTTTAACTTAAGTTATACCTGGTAGTAGCTTCACAAACTCTTAAAATGTTTTTATTGCTTTTAAAATACAAGCAAAATAATTCAATAAATTGTAGTATGAATGGCTCTTGGTTTTTAGTCAGTGTGACAGATTTCTAAAAAGTAGTCAACAAGTGTAAAAAACAATTGCATGCTTCAATAAACTCAATTCTGCAAATATAAAGACTAGAATAATTCAGCCTTGAACATATCTTCTTCACTTACATATACCAATATATATTTGATAATCAAGATTTTACATGTTGCTACTTTACCTCTATGTTAATGGCTCAAAGCCAAGAAACCATCTTAAACAACAAAAGTTTCCTCATGCTTTCATTTAATGCCCTGGTCAAGTTGCCTTTCATGTCTTAAGGTGCACATAAGAATGGTGCATTACATCAGATAATATTACACAGGATAGTTATTGTAATATTTATTGGGTTATTGTGTGCTTGCCTTAAAATAAAGCTAGTAAATAAAGAACCTATATGTGTATGATTCATTCAGTAAATGTTTAGAGACTTGTATTGATCCCCAAATAGCTGCAATGCCTCATACAGATTCAGTCATATTGTTAAAAAGTTAAAACTCTGATGTCATCTACATTTCAGAATCTAAAAACAAAGAGGAAACAAATGGTAAAAAAGTACAGACAGCAAACTGCGTCTTTTATCCCCCGGACATGGTGGTTGTCACTGTGGTGATCATAATATGTAGCTACATCCTGATCAACGCATACAAAGAGCGCAAACACAATAACAAAATGGAGGACAAACAGAATAACAAAATGGAGGACAAACACAATAACAAAATGGAGGACAAACAGAATGAGAACAAAAAGAAGAAGAAGATCAAAGGTATTGTTAATTTAAAATGGGAAATATAACTTGATTGATGACAAAATGTTAACAGTAGCATTGTCCATCGCTGGTACCACATGACCACTGGTATGACAGTAACTTGCAAATACCCCTGTTTGCATACATAGCACCATCTGTCATCAATTAACTCCAGCATATCAAATACAGTATCGACTTTTTGCATTGAGACGAAATTTGCAAAAAAAAGTCTTTGATACTGGAGAGTTAACTTTAATATTTATAGAAATTGTATAAAAACTCACAGATTCTGACACAGTGTCAGCAACCTATCCATTTCTTACCCTAAATTCCACCAAATCAGACATTGGGTAGGGATATAACGAATCTAAGATCAGATACATGACCTGTTTTTAAGCCATCCATCAAAGCATGTAAGAAAGCTTAAAGTGTCAGGGAATCTTCAGTTTTATGACTGTGAAAAGATGGCCAACATATTTTCAATATAGATGAAACTGGAGTTTCCACAGAGCACCACTGCTACCATGTTGTTGTTTTTCTGGGAAGCTTTGGAACCCTGACCTCCATCAAGATACCTCAACTTAAGAGATGATTAGGAATTGTTTTTCAAACACCCAAGTATTCCAGATTTATCACAAAATATTTTGTGACATATTTTAACCTGTTACTAGATATACCTACCTTACTACTTTATGATGGACATAAATCCCATATTTTCCTTGACCTGGACCTTGCTCAGTAGGCTGAGAGAAAGATTGTCATGCCTTTTTGAAAAAAGTCTATGTAAACCTTGCTTCTGCAGTCATGAAACCATTAAACCAGAAAATATCCCGACACTTCACTACAGTGTACTTACTAAGCTACCTACATAAAAACAGTAAGGACCAAACAAAAGAATCTTCACACTTAGATGTGCAGTCATTTTTTACTAAAAAAAATTCATCAAAGCTGTGAAAAAGAAATCTAAGTGGAAGTCCATCCCACCCTTTCTCACTGGAAATTTGCTAAAAGAGAAGAACATTGCAATCATTCAATAGTCTGCAGAGAAAACAAAAGCAGAAAGAAAGAAACAAACAAAAAATCTGAAAGAGCCAATGCTAAAAACATCAGATTTTCTAGTGTTCCCATACCACTTCTGTCAGAGGATGAAGGCAGTGTTGTCTCTGACCAGGGCACCAAGCAGTGATGCTGTGCTTGCTCTGGCTGGCAACCCAAGGAGATCAGGGGATGTGACACTATTGGCTTTGTAACTTTAGAGAAATGTGATTTAGTCCATATTGGACACATCTGCAATACTGTTCAGACTCAGTGTTGCAGTGGGACAGCACATTCAGGTGCCCTCAATAAGGTTTTTTGTATAATTCTAGTACTAAAGCACCAAAGAACATTAATGGTGTTACTTTAAGAGATTTCTTGTTTTCAGTATATTAGATAAATTTGTATGTGTATTTGTGCGTATGAAATCTTAGATATGTTTTGAAATTTGGTCACCTGGATTCAATTGGTCACTAGGAAAAATTCTAGAAAATGTTATCAGCCCAGTGGCCTCACTAATGGTCCAATCTTCACCAATTATTTCTAAAGTAAATAACTCCTAATAACTTGATGTCAAATATGTGCCTACTAAAAGCCTGTGTCCTCAGTGAGTGATTAAGGGCCATCATGGTCCTCTTGTTGTGTGTTTTCGCTGGAACGTTCTGGCCATATTGGACACCATACTTAAAATGCCAGTAACATACAGAGTTACAGTGGTGCCATAAGGGTTTCCCTTGTGAGCACCTGCCAAACATGAAAGTTTGATAAAATATTTTTAAAAAGGAACTTTTATTACACTTGTATGGTTTGCTAGGGCATTTAAACTTGAAATGAGATACTCTCCTGGGTATAGAGAAGAGAAACATGCAAAATCTGTTTATTGTTCTAATATTGCTGCAGTACCAGCGAGGACCATCCTACATTCAACAAGATTTTTAGATAAAGAATGTAATGTATATAGCCAACAGTATACTTCCCCAAAATGTTGGTAAGAAAGTCTGGATTTAAATCTATTTTTCAGTGGTGGTGATCCTGACCATTGTTGAGGTTCTTCTCTTCATTACAGTGTCAGTCTGGTTCATAGTGATACAGGCAACTGGTAAGTGTTAACATGTATGCTGACATGTGGTGTCTAAATGTGAAATCATGTCAAGATTCACCATAAAAAAAAAAACAGCTGCATGTTATGAGCATGTGAATTGTATGTTTATTAGAATCGGAATTTGTTACCTTAATATGTCATTTTCCAGTAACATTTTTAACAAACAAAAAACATTTTCTAAAAAAAATAATACATGGGGAATCTTAATGACTGTAGGAAATTGAGATATTACAGCATTTTTTTATTGTGTAAGTTGTCATTTCATGGTAATTTAGGATTAAGTAATTTAAAAAACTTAATATATAGAAAACTTATTATGTTGTTTGTAAGACATTTTGACATATTTTTTTTCAGTGGAAGATTTTGAAAAATTAACAACAACTGAGCACATTGTCACCATCATACTTCTGGTGGTAGAGATTGTTGTTTTTGTGCAGGGTGTCATTGCCATCTTTGTGTTTTGGAAAAACCGTGGTAAGTAATGTGTTCGTGTTAACCTCTTTGTTATTCATTCTTGTCATAGATCTCACTCACTCATTCTGGTCATAGTTCTCACTCACTCATTCTTGTCATAGTTCTCATTCACTCATTCTTGTCATAGTTCCCACTCACTCATTCTTGTCATAGTTCTCACTTACTAATTCTTGTCTCACTCACTCATTCTTGTCATAGTTCTCACTCACTCATTCTTGTCATAGTTCTCACTCACTCATTCTTGTCATAGTTCTCATTCACTCATTCTTGTCATAGTTCCCACTCACTCATTCTTGTCATAGTTCTCACTTACTAATTCTTGTCTCACTCACTCATTCTTGTCATAGTTCTCACTCACTCATTCTTGTCATAGTTCTCACTTACTCATTTCTTGACAAATTTCTCACTCACTCACTCATTCTTGTCATAGTTCTCACTCACTCATTCTTGTCGTAGTTCTTACTCACTCATTCTTGTCTTAGTTCTCACTCACTCATTCTTGTCCTAGTTCTCACTCACTCATTCTTGTCCTAGTTCTCACTCACTCATTCTTGTCTCACTCACTCACTCTTGTCATAGTTCTCACTTACTCATTCTTGTCATAGTTCTCACTCACACATTCTGGTCATAGTTCTCACTCACTTATTCTTGTCATAGTTCTCACTCACTCATTCTTGTCATAGTTCTCAATCATTCTGGTCATAGTTCTCACTCACTCATTCTTGTCGTAGTTCTCACTTACTCATTCTTGTCATAGTTCTCACTCACTCATTCTTGTCGTAGTTCTCACTCACTCATTCTTGTCATAGTTTCTGACTCACTCATTCTTGTCATAGTTCTCACTCACTCATTCTTGTCATAGTTCTCACTCACTCATTCTTGTCATAGTTCTCACTTACTCATTCTTGTCATAGTTCTCACTCACTCATTCTTGTCATAGTTCTCACTTATTCATTCTTGTCATAGTTCTCACTCACTCATTCTTGTCATAGTTCTCACTCACTCATTCTTGTCATAGTTCTCACTCACTCATTCTGGTCATAGTTCTCACTCACTCATTCTTGTCATAGTCCTCACTTACTCATTCTTGTCATAGTTCTCAATCATTCTGGTCATAGTTCTCACTCACTCATTCTTGTTGTAGTTCTCACTTACTCATTCTTGTCATAGTTCTCACTCACTCATTCTTGTCGTAGTTCTCACTCACTCATTCTTGTCATAGTTTCTGACTCACTCATTCTTGTCATAGTTCTCACTCACTCATTCTTGTCATAGTTCTCACTCACTCATTCTTGTCATAGTTCTCACTTACTCATTCTTGTCATAGTTCTCACTCACTCATTCTTGTCATAGTTCTCACTTACTCATTCTTGTCATAGTTCTCGCTCACTCATTCTTGTCATAGTTCTCACTCACTCATTCTTGTCATAGTTCTCACTCACTCATTCTTGTCATAGTTCTCACTCACTCATTCTTGTCATAGTTCTCAATCATTCTGGTCATAGTTCTCACTCACTCATTCTTGTCATAGTCCTCACTTACTCATTCTTGTCATAGTTCTCACTCACTCATTCTTGTCGTAGTTCTCACTCACTCATTCTTGTCATAGTTCTCACTCACTCATTCTTGTCTCACTCACTCATTCTTGTCATAGTTCTCACTCACTCATTTTTGTCATAGTTCTCACTCACTCATTCTTGTCATAGTTCTCACTCACTCATTCTTGTCATAGTTCTCACTCACTCATTCTTGTCATAGTTCTCACTCACTCATTCTTGTTATAGTTCTCACTTACTCATTCTTGTCATAGTTCTCACTCACTCATTCTTGTCGTAGTTCTCACTCACTCATTCTTGTCATAGTACTCACTCACTCATTCTTGTCATAGTTCTCACTCACTCATTCTTGTCATAGTTCTCACTCAATCATTCTTGTCATAGTTCTTACTCACTCATTCTTGTCATAGTTCGCACTCACTCATTCTTGTCATAGTTCTCACTCACTCATTCTGGTCATAGTTCTCACTCAATCATTCTTGTCATAGTTCTCACTCACTCATTCTTGTCATAGTTCTCACTCACTCATTCTTGTCATAGTTCTCACTCAATCATTCTTGTCATAGTTCTCACTCAATCATTCTTGTCTCACTCACTCATTCTTGTCAAAGGTCTCACTCACTTATTCTTGTCATAGTTCTCACTCACTCATTCTTGTCATAGTTCTCACTCACTCATTCTGGTCATAGTTCTCACTCACTCATTCTTTTCAAAGGTCTCACTCACTCATTCTTGCCATAGTTCTCACTCACTCATTCTGATCATTGTTCTCACACACTCATTCTTGTCATAGTTCTCACTCACTCATTCTTGTCATAGTTCTCACTCACTCATTCTTGTCATAGTTCTCACTCATTCTTGTCATAGTTCTCACTCACTCATTCTTGTCATAGTTCTCACTCACTCATTCTTGTCATAGTTCTCACTCATTCTTGTCATAGTTCTCACTCACTCATCCTTGTCAAAGTTCTCACTTACTCATTCTTGTCATAGTTCTCACTCACTCATCCTTGTCATAGTTCTCACTCACTCATTCTTGTCATAGTTCTCACTCACTTATTCTTGTCATAGTTCTCATTACTAGATACGTATGTTGTCATGTGTCAAGAAGTAAGTTGACTCGATAATACTATAGTTTCTGAAGAAGTGAATCCAACATTACAGTGCACTTGAAAGTTGTATAATCGTCACGTCAACACCTCATTGCTGCTGTTAAACCAGTGGTTGAAAAAATGTATATGCTAGAGGCTCAGAAAAGGTTTTTTGCAATTCTTATTTTCTCACACTTCCTATTAAAATAATTGTCCCGCAGCACTTACAAATCATTAACTGACTTGTTGCTTGATTTGACTTTTGAAAAAGAAATGTCTATATCATAAGGAACAGAAATGTGTATTGTTACAGATCATATCATCATTTTCTTCGTGAATTATAGAAACCCTGGTTATATCTGTATGTTAACAAGGTTCATAATGTTTCTATTACACTAGATTATTCTTTGTTTTGAAAATACCCTATAGTTGTAGCCTTTCTTCTCTTTACTTTAATTGCTTTTCTTTTCTCATTGTATGATTTTTAGCATATTTGAGCAAAGCTGAGGGTGAGCTATGTGATCAACTGTTATCACTTGTCACAGTCTTTGATTTAATTTTCCCCTTGCACTTGCCCATTCAGGCAAGCAGCTCAGCAAGATCACTTGCCCGAAAACATTGTCACTTGCACAAAAATAAAGATCTAGTTCTGAACTATTTAGATTTCTGGACCACATTATGAAAGTCAAAAGTTATCTGGGATTTTTTTCAATAAAGCATGTAAACAAGACCACTTTATTTGTGAATTCTTCATTCACGATAAGACATAACAAGCCAGAAAACAAGATCTTCTGCCATCTCCACTTGAGCCCGGTCAACATACTTCAAGTTCCTTATGTTGACAAAAGTTTCTAAAACCATAGAGTTAAATGTCTGGTAATATGCTTATTCTGTTTCAATAACTAAAGCATGTTATTGATGCAGATTATACTGTGTGAAAAACACTTGTTTTGTTAAGAAAAACAAACAGAACAGCATCGGTCTGATGAAGACTTTACAGCATAGTATTAGCGCTTCTAAAATTTAGACGCTGTGTACTGAAACTGTTACATCACAGCTTTATATGTAGATATTACGAAAAATGGAACAGAAAACGCTGTTAAGGAATTTTGTTTGCATTTTTTGCAAAGAAAGCTTTCTAAAAGGAACGGAATTGCTAAAAAAAATCACTCGCCTGTTCAGGCTAGTGTCTAGGAGTTTGAACATGCCCAAAACCAAAATTACTTGCCCCGGGCATCAGGCAAGTGGGTTACGACTAAGACTGGTGTCATCCATTACGCTACCATCAACATTCTTTAAATGACATCTCTTCTCAAACTGCTGGCCCAAATTCAATCAAACTTCCTCAAAAGCTTCAGCAGATGTGGGGTAGGGGGGAGGGGTGGGGAAATAGTTCAAAGAATTTTGATCCATCAAAAAAAAACATGGCTGTCAGGGTTCTCACCATTTGCTGAATATAGCTACATGAGAAAATCTTCTTGTCAGAAAAACAAGAGCTAGAGCCTTAATAATTGGTGTAAATGTTACTTGGGTTGCCCTCTATCAAGATTGTTCAAAGAACTTCCATCCATCAAAAAAGCATGGCTGTCGGGAGCATGGCCATTGTCCCTATATGGCTTTATAAGAAAAATTTGAAAATCTTTTTGTCAGAAACCACAAGAGCTTAAGCCTTGATAATTCGTTTACATGTTCCTAGGGTGACCCTATATGGAAGTTGTTTAAAGAATTTTGATTTATCAAAAAAAACAGTGCCTGGCTATTTTTTCTATATATAGCTATATAGGAAAACTTCTTTGGATGGGTCTGTATCAAGATAGTTCAAAGAATTTTGATCTGTCAAAAAAAACATTCATATCTTGGCTATTTCTCAGCAACCACCTGTGGAAGCATATGCTCAGGCTGAGCTTTTGTAATCATACACTATACAGTGTCCGGCATGTTAGGTAGCCCTCTATAAAGATTATTACAATAAAATTTGATTGGTGAAAAAGACTTGACAGCCAGGAGCATGGCAACTTTCCATATATGGCTTTATAATAAAACTTTGCAAATCTTTTTGTCTAAAACTATTTTTAAGCAGCCATTACCCTACATTCAACAAAACCACCAGTTCCACTAATATCTTGTTTACTGTAGATAATGTTGTGCAGAAGATGTTTAGTAGTAAAACAAATACCTGTTTTATTATATCAGGTTGTATTTAAATTTTTAATAATATGAAACAAACATATTTTTTAATAAGCATATTTTAATAGCTGAATTTCATTTTAGGCAAATGGTGGAAAGAGATGGATGAAAGATCTGTGCCCTAAAGAGACTTATAAACCAGACTTTACAGTCTTGGAAGCTACCCAGTGGTCAAAACTCACATTTTTTAGAATGTTTGTAATACAAATTATTTACATGTATTGGAATATCTTAACTTGCTAATGAGGACATACTGTGGCATATCTATAAAATTAATCACTCTGACGATGTAGCAATGAGTAAGTCAAAAATGAAATTATTTGATGCAGTTTAATGAAAGTGTCTATAATGATCATATTATTTTTCATTTAAAGCAGTATTTAGAAACAAATGTATTCTTTTATAAGGCGGGACATATTATGGGATCACATATGGAGGGCAGGCGGGCGGGTGGGTGGATGGGCAGCGTCCAGATCTTTGTCCAACACGATCAAAGCTTTTGACTTGAAATTTCATAGGTGGATATATCTCATTGAGACAAAGTGCGGTGCACAAGAACCATCACTCTGCACGTCATGATGTAGTTTTTGCCCTTTGTTTAATTTTCTTGTCTGGAGCATAACTCCTACATTATCAAAACTATTAAAATGAAACTTGATATATAGATAGGTCTTATTGAGACAAAGTGCAGTGCACAGGAACCGTAACTCTGTACTTTATGATTTTTTAGTTATACCCTTTGGTTTAATATTCTTGACTGGAGCATAACTCCTATATTATTAAAGCTCCTGACTTGAAACTGCATAGGTGGATAGATGTTATTGAAACAGAGTGCAGTGCACAAGAACCGTCACTCTCTTCTTATTATTTTTGAGTAATGTCCCTTTCTGCACAAATGCCATTACTCTCATGTAAAGTTTGGTGGTATTCCTCTTTGATTTTTTTTTTCAATTACCCAGATTGCAGTCCACAATCATACCAGAGTGCATTGCACAAAAGTGCACATTACTTTGGCAGATTCAAGATTTTTTTCATGTTATTCTACTTTAATTTCAGTTTTTCTTAATAACCCAATGTGCAGTCCAAAACTTTGCCATACTGCATTGCACAAGAGTTTAGTTCAAATTGCTCTATTGATGGGTGTATTTTGCATCCGCCTTGCAGTGCTCTTGTTATAAATTTGCTTCTTTTAGCATTGACATATGGGAGTCATTTAGTAGATAGATACCTACTGGTAAGGGAAAGATTAGGATTTATTTTCATGTCATTAAGGTCAAGGTCAAAGTTTCTTCACAAAACCTTTTTCAAATAATTTCTTCCAATTACCTTTATGTTTCTTAATGGATTTTGCATAAACTTTTGCAAGATCTTTGTCACCAGGTGCACCTGGTGCATATTGACTTTCATTTTTGTGTGAACATTCTCCATTATGAAAAATAGATTTTTGCTTCCTTCAAATTGCTTCTTTGAGGATTGACATATAAAGATCAACTTTAAACTTTACTTAGATACCGTACGAGAAGAGGAGGGGAAGATTAGAGGAGGATTAGGATTGATTTTACAGGTCATTAGGGTTAAGGTCAAGGTCACTAAAAGGTTTTTAGCACAATTAATTATCTTACCAACTTTTACATTTCTCACAATAATTTAATCAAAAAGATGTTTGTTGTCAAGTAAACTTTTGCACATTGTCATGATACAGTATCGGTCACTGTTACTAAAAGTAGATCATCCAAAATTATTTTTATTTTGTTGACTTGCTTTTTTATGAAGAATTTTTATTTTTCATATATTATAGATCTACCCTATGCATTTAAAGCATTTTGACTGGTCTATTGCTGCTCATTTGTGTGTCAATAAGACAGGATATTGATGGGCAAAACAGAAATAATGGCTTGTTAACAAATTCAAAATTTGGCTCGTTTTTATTTTAATGACAAAACCATGCTGCAGTTGATTTCTCATCTCTAGAATTAAACAACTTCAAACAGTCACTAAAGCACATGCATTGGAAAATAAACAGAAGCCTAAATGTAAATATTATTAGTGTCACTTTGCTATATATTCATAGGGTATATGTATAAGAAGACAGGCAGTTTGGGTTTATGTGTAGTTTTATGAACCTTGTTATAGTTATATTGCACTCAGACCTTGTCCTTCGTCAATATCACACTAATATATTGACCTTAGCACACGTTTCTAATTGTAGACAACCTCATTTTATTATAATTGTAAATGTTTATATCAAATTGAGACTTTTATTTGGTATTGTAACTTATATGCACAGCTCTGTTCAATATCCTTTAGATATCTAATGAAAAAATAAAGCCTGAGTGAAGTCTGAAATTACAAGTTCCAAATGTGTTGTTTAAATACGAATCGCATTTAAAAAGGTAATTTAAGTATTGTTAAAGAATATTCACATTTAATTTGTTTTAGACTGTCACAAGTACTCTATTGATCCAATTTAATTTGTTATTTGTCCAGCTCACTATTTCAGGACGATTTTAACATTTCCAAAAATAACAACAGTCTGAATATTATTTCAAATAAAATGTTCTCTACAAGACACCACCAAAAATAAATATAAAAGTAGTTTTAATCATATTCTTCAGCAACTGACATCTTAACTTTATGATCTTAGTGTTTGTAGAAGCAATTGTAGTACATCTAGTTGCATGTCACTGTTTCTTTCTTTTCCACTGAACTGTCCCATTCTGAAAGTGAACTTCACTTAAAATCAATTCTTGAATGCATTAGTATTCCCATTGTTCATTTATGTAGAGTGTTGCCATGCTTGTTGTTGGTGGGGTTTTTTTTGCTGCTTAAAGGTAAGGACATTCATGATGGATATATGTTAAAAGTGCATTTTCAGAAATAATGTACATCCTACTAATTTAACCAGTTGATGACAAACAAGAACAAGATTCATGTTGTAACTTGTAGAATTCACTTATGTGTGCTATCCCATCATTCACTGGCCTTGGTTCTCTGCTTTAACTGTAAACACTTTTTTAACAATGTGTGTCTTGGAGGGTTTTTTTCCCTTGCTTTACTAAACATTTTTATCTTCTTGATTTAGTTTTACAGTATAGTTATGTCAACTGTGATAGATATATGTATAATTATATGCCCACGCTGCTGTTATCTTGTTTATCATTTTATGAAAAGGTTTTGTTGTAAATGTTTTATATTAAGTGTACATGCTAGATGAGATTTTTTTAGATTTCTAATTCTAAGTGATTGTTAACCCAATACATGCTTAATACTTTTTAAAACATTTCAATCATTGCCTGACTTCGTGTAATGCCAGCCAATTCTCTGTCATGTTGTGTCTCTGTCCAGAGAGCTTTAAATCTGAAACATCAACAATGGAAGGGCGCTCCATGTCAAGACACTTGCATGATGGTGTGTTATGTTACCACATCTTGGGAGAAAAACTACACATTTACTTACCCTTAAAGACAAAGCATTGACCTTCACAAAGCTCACATCAGACAAACACTATATAGAAGAGGTTCAACACTGTTGAGTAACTGACCATAGGCAAACTAATAAAGTTGAAATAAAACAACATAGTACATCATTTAGAAGTAACATTCAATTTTAATTTTAGTATAAAGACTATTAAACACCATGAAACTACTCTTTAAGAATCAAAATGAAGTAAAGTGTACAGCTTCAGAACACAATTTTCCTGTAGTAGAATTAATAAGTTATTTCATCAGAACATACTCCGTTGTACCTTTTGTAAGCGTGTTGTCATTGGTATTGTTCTTTACACATAAGTAACTAAAGTATACCCAGTGATTTCATGTTTTGGAAGAATGTTGTATCTTGAGTATAGTTTATACATCTGCATGACAGTGACATTATTGTTTGTTTTGGCAGTGATTTTATTATAAACAGTGCATGTTTATGGATGGTTTTAATGTCATTAATATATTGTGATCCCCCACCATCACGTCACACATCTGTCAATATTTTTTTAACAGTATTTCATCTGAAACCAAATTCAGAATTCAAATTCAGAAGCTTCAATAGGCAGGGGGAGTGAAAAGTTGTTCAGGGAATTTTGATCCTGAGATGTAGCCATTTTCTGTATATGGCTATATAGGAAAACTTTAAAAATCTTCTTATTTAGTACACATATTGCTTGGGTGGCCCTGTATTAAGATTTTACAAGGAATTGTGATCCATCAAAAAACATGACCGCCAGGGGCGTGGCCAGTTTCTATATATGGCAGTGTAGGGAAAGAAATTGAAACTGATTGTCCATATGCTGCTTGTTTTACATGTATTACAATTATTCTGGTCTGTTTTGACATTGCTGATATTCCTTGCTAATTTTAGCTAAATGTCTACAGCATTCAGGTGAGTGAAATAGGGCCAAGGTGGCCCTCTTGTTTAAAGATATTGCTGGATTGCTTAAATATTGTATGGTTCTGAAAAAGACAACATCTTAAAGCAACACTAATGGGGTTTACCATGCTTAGAAAAAAAAGTAAATAATTTAATCCAAACACCTGTTTTCAGGTTCCGCTAACAAGTCTAATGCTGAAGGTCTAATGCTGAACCCTAACCCAAGGAACATTGATCACCATAATTGTTTGACTTCTACCAAGAAAGAACAAGAACCCAACCAGCAAGCTACTTTCATTTAAAGTGAATCAAAACTTTCTTAATAAATAGAGTTGCATGTGTGAATTTCATTGCATACAGCTTATTGTGGATCTTTTATCTGTTACTCCAGTATTTACCTAGTGCAGTCTTTATGTTTACAACTATGGAATGTTGTCTGTACTATAAATATAGAACTGGAACTCTAAATGTTTGTTTTTTAAGTTATAAAGTCTGCTTAGCCTTATTACCTTGTAGGTGAGAATTCCTGTCAGAGCACAAAAGTTAATGTGGAGAGGTCTTCCATCGTAGTAGGTCCGATGCATCACGTGTAAAGTTGATATGATTTAATCTTTAAATGACTGATACAATGTATTATTTCTAGTTAAACAGATGTTTAAAAGTGCTCTTATTAATCCAGAAAATTTGTTAAAAAGAAACGTCTTCAAAATGTTATATGGTGACATACTATTGATTGTACTGCACTTTACCTTACTTTAGTCAAGCTAGTGGCTAGCCTCAAACAATATCTGTTACAGTTTTATTGATGCATGGCTTAGTATTTGTAGCATGTCTGTCTTACCTGTTGAACACTGATGTTTTTATGGTGTTTAACTAATGCAATCCAATCAACCTTTTGGATTAAACTGAAAGAAGACTCATATTACTCATATAAGAAGATATTCAGAATATTTGTAAAAAAAAATTGGATAAAGAAAAAAGTTAAATATAAATTTAAATGTTCAGTAGTTAATCAATTGTATCTCAGTTGTGGTGTGGAAGTCCATAGTTGGACTCTGTAAGAATTAGGTTCATATACTTTGATAAATTACCCGGTAAAACAAGGGAGGGAATCATAGTTAAGGTAATTAAAGGAAGCATTATTGAGAGTTTGAGTTTGAAGGTTATTAAATATGGCAACTTTGAGTTGTTAAATGTGACAAGTTGTAGGATTTTGAATGTAGCATGTTAGGGGTTATTAAATGTAGCATGTTAAGGGTTATTAAATGTAGCATGTTGGGGGTTATTAAATGTAGCATGTTAAGGGTTATTCAAATTGGCATGATAACAGGTTATAAGATATATCAGGGGTTATTTGATATAGTGGGTTAGGTTTTTTTTAATTCAGCCAATTTGGAGTTAATAAATGTAGCAGAATTCTGTGCCTAGGCTGATCTATACATATTTGACCGGATAAGCGGTAAGAAGTTACCTTGATAAAATTGAATCAAGATTTATTCAATGGCTGTGCATATGATTACAATATCAGACAATACTCTTGTTGTGCTTTTATCTGTTTAACTTTGGCTTGTTCTTTAATATGTACCATTTGTATGTGAGCGTTTATGTTCATTAGTGGGTAAGATGTTGGACTCTAGATCTGAGAGTCCTGGGTCTGATACTGGTTACGAGATGTTTACGAGATCCTTCGGCAAGACGATTTACTGCACATTGCTCATGATAGTTCTAACCTGAGTACTGGATCTACCCAGGAAGTGGGCAGTCAAGAGGGATTGCTAAAAGTTAAAGGAACTTGTATCTTAATCAACTATAAATAAATATGTTTTACCAGTATTGAGCCTGTTATTGGCTGTCTGTAGATAGGATCTTATCTCATATCATGTTAACATGTTTCTGTTGTGTTGACAACTTTCTTATCAATTTTAATGTTGGTAATTGATATCCGGTGGACGTTTTTAATCTAAATTGATCTTTTCACCTTCATAATGCTTTAATTTATTGTGTAATAAAGTATTGTCTATTTTGTCTGATTTGACCAACATATGTAGCAGTAAAGTGTGTAAATATGTATGCTAGTTGTTTATGACCATAATATTGAGAAGTATTCTATGATTTGTAATATAACCAGTAACAGAATGATAACAAAACTATGACAGTATGACAATAAATCGTCCCAGAGACTGTAAACAGCAATATTTAATACATGTAACTGCTTTCATAGATTGTTATCATATTCTGTAGTTAAGATCCTGTTAGCTGTTAAATTGTACACCGTTGAATTGTTATGTATATATTGGCTTATATCATAGAGATTTGTAACTGTTATTGTATTTTGATCCTATGTTTTACACTACCTTAATTGTTGAGGATATGAAATAAAACTTTACAAAGGTTAGTAAATGATTCCTCTGAGAGACCAAAAACAACATATTTAGGTTTGTAAACAAGAAATCAGTATGGACAGTATGGACAGGTTTTAAACCTCGAGATAAGAGTTAAATGTAGAATTGGTTAACATGCATTCATGCATTTGTTTTCTTGTTAGGTATAACAAAAAGTGGGGATGGGTTTTTAATAGATTAATTTTAATTGTATTAAAAAACAGATCATTTATCATCTGTTGTAACCAGGAATAACATAAAGTATACAAGGGGGCAGCCATGGTGTTGTGGTAGAGGTGTCGATTTGTAACTCCTCTGACTGCTAAGCCTCACAACGTGTGGGTTCGAGTCCCAATCATGGCAAAGGACTTAATGTGGGAAGGTCTTCCTGATGACTTGCAGTGTTCTGGTGGTTCTACCCAGACATTTGTGTCTGGGTTCTTTCTCCACCAAATAGCTTGACATCAGTATAATGATCATAATCGGTTGCTGCGATGTATTTCAAAAACAAACATAAGAAATACACATTTAGTCTTTTTGCCATAAGTGAGTTAGCTTCATGGACTTGAGTATAGATAGAAACTCGGCCAAATCTGATCTAAACTATTGTTACCCTTACAATACTACAGCTGAGTAACCCATAATACATAAATTATTTTCTGACACAGACACTTAACTGTACACATAGAGGCGCAGTAACAAACAGTGCCAATCCTGATCAAACATCTCCCTGAGCGGGGCTGGCTCTGTATCTACACTATTGACCTGATCTGTTTGAGTATAGTATGAGAGTTTTCTCAGTTCTGAATGTTAATCTGTAGAGGCTGTTGTTATCTGCAATTCTATAAATAGTACCAATTCCTTGCAAATATCGCCCATGTGCCATCTTTACATGTATTTGTAAAGCCTTCATTCTGTTACAACTGCAATGTTGCTATCAACCATTCTTGCCTTTTGTTAATTGTATTTATGCAACATGAAGAAAAGTGTTCATGTTTAACAAACAATATAGAGACATACTGTTGCATAAACATATGTTGCTTACGTAGTAAACTCTACTGGGAGTCTAAATATGTGTGTACTACTGTATGTAATTCAGGTGAAAATGTAATGTACAGATACATAATAGATATAACCTTGAGTGAAATAATCCTGTTAACACTTGAGGGCTCTATTATGGCATAAGTTGTGTTAAGACTTATTTCCAACCTGTCCAGTTGTAAATATCTTACCTGAATGTTTATTTGTCACAGCAGACATATGATAAAACTTGAACATTATAAATGTTTTGAAGTTCTTAATCTTTGAATCATAGTTTGATCAGCCTTATGTGAAAAGTTTATATTTGATTAAGTTTGTTACTACTTGGAGACATCTGGTCAGGATCTGCACCATTTGCTATTGTCGAGAAATGGTTTAGTTTTAAAAGAAAAAAAATAGCAGAGGACTAGGAATGATACTTATTAACAAACGAGGCAGAGCTACATTTGCTGGTGGACCAGATATTAACAAACGAAGCAGAGCTACATTTACTGGTGCACCAGGTATTAACAAACGAAGAAGAGCTACATTTGCTGGTGCACCAGGTATTAACAAACGAAGCAGAGCTACATTTGCTGGTGCACCAGGTATTAACAAACGAAGCAGAGCTACATTTGCTGGTACACCAAGTATTAACAAACGAAGCAGAGCAACATTTACTGGTGCACCAGGTATTAACAAATAAAGCAGAGCTATATTTGCTGGTGCGCCAGGTACCACTTGAAATAAAATCATTTCTTATTGTATGCCATGCATTAAGTGGCCCTGTTCTGAACTTGGTTTGAAAATAGTTTTTCTAATCTAAGTCGCAAGGTATTATTTAGGATTTACACTTTATGGAAATAAGTTCATTGTTTAGCTACATCTCTTTACTGCTTAATGATGTCATAAAATTTTAATTGGAAATAGAGCAGAACCTTGCCAAATTGCCCTCAAGTTACCATATTTACCTGTTGTTAGAATTGAGCTTAAAACTGAATTTAATAGAACATGATTTAGTTTTGTATTCTGTTAGAGAAAAGATCACTTATTCAAACAACATGTTTCGTATGTTGTGCCATATCAGATTTTTGGGATATAATTTATTTTTTCCCATTGATGCAATCAATATTTTTATGCTCATTGCAAGACATGTTGCCTTTTTGGTTTAAGAGTATCAGTGCATTTTATGTTGCCATGTTAGGAAAATGTATAAACAACTAAGGTCCATGGTAAAAATGTCAGCGTAGTTGATGTAAGCCAAGAAGTTGTGTAGGCTTTAAATAAACTGTTTTACAGACTGGTATGTTTACTATATATTGGTGACACATAGCAAGTTACCATTAAATTTGAAATATTACAGATTCCAGGAATGGTAATGTGATCAAAGATGTAAGGACATTTAGTGCAAGTACTTTAACAGCTGCATAATTGTAAAATAGCCAGTTGAATTGTTACAATGGTCTAAGAAGTAAAAGTTGAAAATAAGCTACCCAAGATATGCTGCTATAGAAATTGAATATTTCTAAGAAATATATACTGACATCTAGTTGCTATTGTTGTCCTATGAAATGTATGCATTTGTTATCATTGTTGTGATTGTAAAGGTTTTTCTTTATTGTTTTGAAGAATTCCTTTTAACTTTCTTTGCATTGATTTGAAAAATGGTCAATATGTTTTCAGTTTTTTCTTTTGCTTGAAAACTTTGTAATATTTATGAGAGGTCTTCCAAAAACTTACAAAAACAATTAAACAAATTGTTATTGATATACAGAATTTGAATTGGTCTAGAATGTAGATCTATACTATCTTGAAGAGTTTAAATACACAACAGAAAATTCAACATAAATTATCTTAAAAACATTGACAGTGAGTATGCATGACATGTGGTCCCCCTCCTGGTTACTTAATGGACCACACAGCTGGACGACACAGGGTGTGGCTCCAGTAAAGGATTTAGGATCAATGAGCTTTAAGTAATTAGTAGTTATTATCTACCAATCCTTACTATAATGTTTATAATGGATTAATTCTCATTAGTCTATTGGGTTGCTATATCAATATTTCTAATATCTAATTATGTCCATGGCCAAATGACAGGTGCAATATAAGTTAACCAAATTAGTTTTAAAAAATGCTTATTTAACTACAAGCATGTAAAAAATCAACTTCAAAATGATCATTTTATTTCATTTCATTTAAAATATAATGGTAGAATACGGAAAATGAAGCCAAAGTGGATAACACAAAATGTAAAGCTCACATTATTGGTTCTACTCTAGAGAACATGGAAGTAGGGCTTTCATAACTTGGAACAATATAGTTTTGTTAGGTAAAAGAAGACAACTATTTTTGTGTATATTTTTAGCTCAGCTGAGCACAGTGCTCTAGGTTATCTTTTCTGATACCCCCTCCTCCATCAACCGGTGTCCGGCTTCAACAATTTAGCTGAACATGCTAGAGGCTACAATTTTTATCCAGTCTTCATCAAACTTGGTCAAAATGTTTGTCTGCATGAAATCTTGGATGAGTTAATTATTGGGTCACATGGGGTAAAAAATTAGGACAAAAGGTAAAATTTTAGGAAAAACTTGTGAGCACACTAGAGACCACATTTATGGCCCAATCTTCATCAAACATGGTCAAAATGTTTGTCTGCATGACATCTTGGATGAGTTCTTTATTGTGTCACATGGGTTCAAAAAGTAGGTCACTAGGTCAACACTTAGAGAAAGCTTGTGAACCGAGTAGAGGACCACATTTATGGCCCAATCTTCACCAAACTTGGTCAGAATGTTTGCCTGCATGAAAATTTGATGAGTTCAGTATTGGGTCACATGGGTTCAAAAATTAAGTCACTAGGTCCAATATTAGAAAAAGCTTGTGAACACACTAGTGGCCACATTTATAGGCCAATCCTCGCCAAACTGGTCAGAATGTTTGTCTGCAGGAAATCTTGGATGAGTTCGTTATTGGGTCACGTAGGTTCAAATATTAGAAAAGGCTTGTGAACACACTAGAGTCACCATTTATAGCACAATCTTCACCAAACTTTGTCAGAATGTTTGTCTGCATGAAAACTTGGATGAGTTCGTTATTGGGTCACGTGGGATTAAAAAGTAGGTCACTTGGTTAAATCTTAGAAAAAAACGTGTGAACACACTAGAGGCCTCATTTATAGCCCAGTCTTCACTGAACTTCGTCAGAATGTTTGTCTGCATGAAATCTTTAGATATATTTTGAAGTAGGTCACATGAATTTAGAAGGTCACTAAACAAAATTCTTGAAAATGTTATTAGCCCAGTGGCCACACTAATGGTCCAATCTTCTCCAAAGTTTTTAAAGTAAACAACTCGTAATTACTTGATGCCAGATATGAGCATACTAAAAGCCTGTGTCATCAGATGAGCGATCATGGCCCACTTGTTTTTAAATAAATATAAATCAGAATATGATTATTTTTAAATCATTTCTGGAATTTGTTTTGAAAAAGATAGTCTTTTTAGTTATCCTGAGCTTATGCTCTCCTACAAACCCACTAGGCCAAGTTCAGCCGAACTTTCTCAGAAGTTTAAGCAGGCAGGGGGGACGAAAAGCTCTTCAAAGATTTTGAAATGTCGAAAAACATGGCCGGCAGAGACGTGGCCATTTTTCAAATGCTATATTGGAAAACTTTGAAAATCTTCTTGTCATAAATTGTAAGAGCTAGAGCCTTGATATTTGGTATACATGTTCTTTGGGTGGCCCTGTATCAAAATTGTTCAAAGAATTCTGATCCATCAAAAAATATGGCCACCACGGTTAAATGTCTATGGCAATCAGGTGAGCCCTCTTGTTTAACTTTGAAATCACAAGGTGATGCTACAGTGAATATACTTCTTATCAAGTGTGTATGTATATATCAGGACAACCTCTCATATTTACTTACTAATTGTCCATATGTATAATTCTGTGTGATTATTTTTTCTAGAATCGCTAAGCATTAAACTTTAAAAAAGAAAGATTTCATCTTTATTCTATGTTTAATCCAATATTGATCCTGTTTTATGATTTTTTAAATTATTTTCCACAATTATTTTCCACAATTATTTTCCACAATTATATTCCACAATTATTTTCTATCAATTGAACAATAAATAACAGGACAAACAACTACAGATACTTGTTTACAATTTTAAAAATATGAATTTACTTTTCTTTTCAATACATATATATTGACAGTAAAGACAACAATAATGGCATAAATGAAAACATAAAAAAAAATAAATAACAACATCTGACATTGTTTTGTTTAAATTGTATTATAAAGTAAATTAAGCGTAAAAAGTTTTTGTCCAACAGAGTAATACCTATCACCATAGTAATACATTTATACTCATTTAGCATCAAAATGTAAATAAAAAAGGAAAAAAAATAGCACCTGTTCAGCATTGCATTTACAATACCAACACTGTCTACATTTATAATATGTGACCATATTAAGGAACACTAATGAAACATATGTAGTTAACTGTCCACAATTGATCTGTTGGCATCACTTACGCTGTTAACATGCAAACTGCACTTAGAAAGATGAGTGTATATACATGTCACAATCCTGACTTAACTGTGTATGTATAAACAGATACTGGCATGTTTAATAATAATAAAGCTATAAGGCAGAAAACCTAAGGTGACTTCTCTGGGAGTAGCCACTTAAAAGGGGAACCAATACATAGGCATGGGACAACTAATTACGGTAAGTTATACAACGTTATTACATATTTTCTTGTTAATCTTTAAGTTGTACACTTTGTTGGTGAAGCCCTTCCGTTTGTTGATGTTTCAGTATAAAGCCAATTTTAAGTTATTCTTAATATGTTTGTTTATTCACATCTAACATAAAGCTTGATTGTGTTTTCCATATATAAAACAACTGCGCTCTTACAGAGTGACATCTAGCAGTTACAGTGCCCATCGCATGTCCATGTCTCAGCCAGAACTTCTATGTTGGATTCCATAGTTGTATCAAAGTTCACCATCTTACAGGCATACACCTGAAAGTATATTGCGCACAACATAATTTTACAGGTGCAAGTATTTAAGTTGATGTCGTTAAAAGTAATATATTTATGGTCATTACTTGTAAATGTCCACTCATACTGTATAATTGTGTCTCAGCAATAACTTCATTATTGTTTACAAGAACTCAATCAAACTTCACCATCTTACTGACACACCTTTGGAGGTGTGTGCCAAATACACTTGGCAAGTGTAACCTCCAATGTCAAGTTTGTATTGTTTTATTGTAAGATTGATTAAAACAGCTTTCTTAAATATTTTGATCAAGAAGGATTCTGAATGGTGTCTTTAAATGTGACTCATACTTAGTTATTATTTTTAAAACTCTCACCTGACTGATTAACCATTATTTTTAGATCATTTTAGCTTCTACTTCTATTTCTTTCTTGTTTTGTGACCCTTATCTTATCAAGCACTAAGTTAGACTTGGTGTGATGCCAACTTCTCTTAACAAGCTGTTTGGAGATCGTCCTCCCTCCATAAATAGACAATGGTCATGTCTACATACACTTGGTCAATCTAACCGTAACCCTCCATAAATAGACAATGATCATGTCTACATACACTTGGTCAATCTAACCCTAACCCTCCATAAATAGACAGTGATCATGTCTACATACACTTGGTCAATCTAACCCTAACCCTCCATAAATAGACAGTGGTCATGTCTACATACACTTGGTCAATCTAACCCTAACCCTTCATAAATAGACAGTGGTCATGTCTACATACACTTGGTCAATCTAACCCTAACCCTCCATAAATAGACAGTGGTCATGTCTGCATACACTTGGTCAATCTAACCCTAACCCTCCATAAATAGACAGTGGTCATGTCTACATACACTTGGTCAATCTAACCCTAACCCTCCATAAATAGACAGTGGTCATGTCTACATACACTTGGTCAATCTAACCCTTACCCTCCATAAATAGACAGTGATCATGTCTACATACACTTGGTCAATCTAACCCTAACCCTCCATAAATAGACAGTGGTCATGTCTGCATACACTTGGTCAATCTAACCCTAACCCTCCATAAATAGACAGTGGTCATGTCTACATACACTTGGTCAATCTAACCCTTACCCTTCATAAATAGACAGTGGTCATGTCTACATACACTTG
The DNA here is from genome assembly GCA_007844125.1 of Sinonovacula constricta. Lineage (NCBI taxonomy): Eukaryota > Metazoa > Mollusca > Bivalvia > Cardiida > Solecurtidae > Sinonovacula > Sinonovacula constricta. The sequence continues at coordinate 59,461,282 of CM017560.1, read as the reverse complement.
GTCAATCTAACCCTAACCCTCCATAAATAGACAGTGGTCATGTCTACATACACTTGGTCAATCTAACCCTAACCCTCCATAAATAGACAGTGGTCATGTCTACATACACTTGGTCAATCTAACCCTAACCCTCCATAAATAGACAGTGGTCATGTCTACATACACTTGGTCAATCTAACCGTAACCCTCCATAAATAGACAGTGGTCATGTCTACATACACTTGGTCAATCTAACCCTTTCCCTCCATAAATAGACAGTGGTCATGTCTACATACACTTGGTCAATCTAACCCTAACCCTCCATAAATAGACAGTGGTCATGTCTACATACACTTGGTCAATCTAACCGTAACCCTCCATAAATAGACAGTGGTCATATCTACATACACTTGGTCAATCTAACCGTAACCCTCCATAAATAGACGATGGTCATGTCTACATACACTTGGTCAATCTAACCCTTACCCTCCATAAATAGACAGTGGTCATGTCTACATACACTTGGTCAATCTAACCCTTACCCTCCATAAATAGACAATGGTCATGTCTACATACACTTGGTCAATCTAACCCTTACCTTCCATAAATAGACAGTGGTCATGTCTACATACACTTGGTCAATCTAACCGTAACCCTCCATAAATAGACAGTGGTCATGTCTACATACACTTGGTCAATCTAACCCTTACCCTCCATAAAAAGACAGTGGTCATGTCTGCATACACTTGGTCAATCTAACCCTTACCCTCCATATATAGGCAGTGGTCATGTCTACATACACTTGGTCAATCTAACCCTAACCCTCCATAAATAGACAGTGGTCATGTCTACATACACTTGGTCAATCTAACCCTTACCCTCCATAAATAGACAGTGGTCATGTCTACATACACTTGGTCAATCTAACCCTTACCCTCCATAAATAGACAGTGGTCATGTCTGCATACACTTGGTCAATCTAACCCTAACCCTCCATAAATAGACAGTGATCATGTCTGCATACACTTGGTCAATCTAACCCTTACCCTCCATAAATAGACAGTGATCATGTCTACATACACTTGGTCAATCTAACCCTTACCCTCCATAAATAGACAGTGGTCATGTCTACATACACTTGGTCAATCTAACCCTTACCCTCCATAAATAGACAGTGGTCATGTCTACATACGCTTGGTCAATCTAACTGTAACCCTCCATAAATAGACAATGGTCATGTCTGCATACACTTGGTCAATCTAACCCTTACCCTCCATAAATAGACAATGGTCATGTCTACATACACTTGGTCAATCTAACCCTTACCTTCCATAAATAGACAGTGGTCATGTCTACATACACTTGGTCAATCTAACCGTAACCCTCCATAAATAGACAGTGGTCATGTCTACATACACTTGGTCAATCTAACTGTAACCTTCCATAAATAGACAGTGGTCATGTCTACATACACTTGGTCAATCTAACCCTAACCCTCCATAAATAGACAATGATCATGTCTACATACACTTGGTCAATCTAACCGTAACCCTCCATAAATAGACAGTGGTCATGTCTACATACACTTGGTCAATCTAACCGTAACCCTCCATAAATAGACAGTGGTCATGTCTACATACACTTGGTCAATCTAAGTTTTCTTCAGGCAGCCTTGTCAATGTCCTCCCTGTACATGTATTTCAACTACCCCCTTATACATTGGGTCAGTTGCCATTTGCCATACTTTCAAAGTGGCAAAATCACGACACTCGATTCTGCCTCAGGCTAGCCCTGATCTTTTTGGGATACAAAGAAGTTAATGGCATGTATGTCAACACATACACCAAGTGACAGTCGGAACTTGTGCCAATATCGTAGCATCTGCTGTACCTCTGGATTCCTTATGGTTGCCAAGGTATGGGTACATCTCTACCAATTTAACTCCAGGTGTGGCGACTACAGTGTTGCTTGACTTTGAAGATAGAGCAGATGAACGTATCCAAGTCAGTTGTCATTCTGCAGCATAGTTGCTGCATCAGTGATGTATCCAGAGACAGCTGCTTGTGCATTTGAACGAGTTTGTAGCAGACTATTATCCAGGTTACTTTAGAGGGACAACATGTCTCTCACAATCAAAATTGAAATCATTGCTTTGCTTTTTGACAGGGACCAGATAGTCCAAACTTGGAAAATGCCATTGACTGTGTTAGTTTTCTGCATCTGACATTGTCATGGTTACAAAAGTCTTACTTTATTTTTATTACTTAGATTGTTAAGCCTATTGATTCATTTCAGTTATAAAAGTAAGTTTCCAACCATGTTTGTTGATAATACTTATAGTTACAGTATACAGGTTTGTTCATCATGGAACTCTGGCAATGCTAACTAAAAGTTGGAAAAGATTTGTTTCAGTATATTTATATATGTTATAAGATTTCTTGACATGAAACATGTCTGCCAGTTCAGGTCCCCAACAGAACTAATGTGTTCATCACTCATTTCCTTGTTTATTTATAAGCTTCACCAGAATTTCCGACATGTGATCAATGTGGCGGTGTAAAGACACCATCATCCTCGGGAGGAGATAGATCCACTGCTGCCGTCAAACCTACAACGGACAATAATCCAGATCCACGGAAACAAAGGTCAGTGATGAAACCAATTGTCAAACCCAAATCAGGAGATACAGGGCAATGCCATCCTGATGTATCACCTCAACATCGACCACAACCAGCTTTTCCTTCTAATGAAAGGTAAGGGTTGTGAGTTATTGTAACAAATATATAGCAATGAAATGTCTTAAATATAGCATGTCTATAGTAATAGTCTACCTTAATATATAACATTAGTTACCAATATATCCAAACCTTTTAAAGACTGGAATAAGTAATTGTCATAAATTGTTTTCTGCTGCTGTCAGACCAGAAATATAGAGTTGTAGATATACAAATACATATATATTACAACAAAAGCATTATATGTCTGTTAATAATTACTTTAATTGATTCTATTTGAAATAAAACATAAAAAATTCCTGATTGACAGAATCGGTGCTAGTTGTCATAACATCATTAGAACTTTCAAATAGCTCAATATTACTGACATATTTTCATTATGAATTAAATATTATCATTTTGCATAAGTTGTGTATTTATTAATGAAAAATAGACGTTAAAATACTCTCATAAAATTGTTACTAGTGCTGCTGTATATGTATTTCTCAGGCATGGTTCTGACCTTTCCAGTGTCTCAAGAAGAGATGTAAAACTTGACCCCATACCACCAATTCGCAAGAACAACTCCACTACAGAATTTCACATGTATGTACAGTATGACAACATTAAGCTGGCCCTCATTTGTTTTCAACAATGGAATTACAAAACCTCAGAGATTTTTTTATGAAATTATAGTTCTTGAAAGAACTTATAAAACGTTTACCAGTTTTCAGAAGCCATCGAGTGGGCATGAGTGCCAGTTTAAGGTTGCCAAATGATTCAACATTCCTATTTTCTATGTTTGTCATGTGCAAGACATATTTATTCTTATGTTAAACTGTTGATAAAAATCCGGTTTTAGAAAGTAGGTTTCATATCAACGCAATACAAAATTTAATCTCCAGAATGTATAACTCGTTAAAGAGACAGTCTAACTTTTGATTTTTGATGTTATATTTATAAGCCACACATGGCAAATTCTATGGGGAAGAAATGGTCATCATGTCCAATACAGCGTTGCCATATTTTCATGGTGCACAAATAAATCTAATATTTATAGAAGTATTGACAGGCACACATATGTATGTATTGACAGGCACACATATGTATGTATTGACAGACACACAGATGTATGTATTGACAGGCAAACAGATGTATGTATTGACAGGCAAACAGATGCATGCAAACTTAACTTTACATAGGGACGATATTCAATACAAGTCCTGCTGTATGTGATGTGGAAAAGTTATTGATCAGTTAGGAGACATATACTTTCCTTTATCAGCTGTTTGAAATTTCTAGTAATCACTGATGAATTCATCTCACTGCAAAGATTAGTAGATATCCCTACCTGCTGCCAACATGGAGTAAAGTTTGACTGTAAAACCATAATGGCCCTACTCTCAACATGGAGTAAAGCATGACTGTACAAACATAATGGCCCTACTCTCAACATGAAGTAAAGTTTGACTGTACAACCATAATGGCCCTACTCTCAACATGGAGTAAAGTTTGACTGTACAACCATAATGGCCCTACTCCCAACATGAAGTTATGTATGACCGTACAACCATAATGGCCCGACTCTCAACATGAAGTAAAGTTTGACTGTACAACCATAATGGCCCTACTCAAAACATGAAGTAAAGTTTGACTGTAAAACCATAATGGCCCTACTCCCAACATAAAGTAAAGTTTGACTGTAAAACCATAATGGCCCTACTCTCAACATAAAGTAAAGTTTGACTGTAAAACCATAATGGCCCTACTCTCAACATGGGGTGAAGTTTGACTGTACAACCATAATGACCCTACTGCAACATAAAGTGAAGTTTGACTGTACAACCATAATGGCCCTACTCGTAACATTGGGTGAAGTTTGACTGTACAACCATAATGACCCTACTCCAACATAAAGTAAAGTTTGACTGTAAAACCATAATGATCCTACTCTCAATATGGGGTGAAGTTTGACTGTACAACCATAATGGCCCTACTCGCAACATAAAGTAAAGTTTGACTGTAAAACCATAATGGCCATACTCTCAACATAAAGTAAAGTTTGACTGTAAAACCATAATGGCCCTACTCTCAACATGAAGTAAAGTTTGACTGTACAACCATAATGGCCCTACTCTCAACATGGGGTGAAGTTTGACTGTACAACCATAATGGCCATACTCTCAACATGAAGTAAAGTTTGACTGTACAACCATAATGGCCCTACTCGCAACATAAAGTAAAGTTTGACTGTAAAACCATAATGGCCCTACTCTCAACATGAAGTAAAGTTTGACTGTACAACCATAATGGCCCTACTCTCAACATGAAGTAAAGTTTGACTGTACAACCATAATGGCCCTACTCTCAACATAAAGTATAGTTTGACTGTACAGCCATAATGGCCCTACTCCCAACATGAAGTAAAGTTTGACTGTACAACCATAATGGCCCTACTCTCAACATAAAGTAAAGTTTGACTGTAAAACCATAATGGCCCTACTCTCAACATGGGGTGAAGTTTGACTGTACAACCATAATGGCCCTACTCCAACATAAAGTAAAGTTTGACTGTAAAACCATAATGACCCTACTCTCATTATGGGGTGAAGTTTGACTGTACAACCATAATGGCCCTACTCTCAACATAAAGTAAAGTTTGACTGTAAAACCATAATGGCCCTACTCTCAACATGAAGTAAAGTTTGACTGTACAACCATAATGGCCCTACTCAAAACATGAAGTAAAGTTTGACTGTAAAACCATAATGGCCCTACTCCAACATAAAGTAAAGTTTGACTGTAAAACCATAATGGCCCTACTCTCAACATGGGGTGAAGTTTGACTGTAAAACCATAATGGCCCTACTCTCAACATGAAGTAAAGTTTGACTGTACAACCATAATGGCCCTACTCCAACATAAAGTAAAGTTTGACTGTAAAACCATAATGACCATACTCTCATTATGGGGTGAAGTTTGACTGTACAACCATAATGGCCCTACTCTCAACATAAAGTAAAGTTTGACTGTAAAACCATAATGGCCCTACTCCCAACATGGAGTAAAGTTTGACTGTAGAACCATAATGGCCCTACTCCAACATAAAGTAAAGTTTGACTGTGGAACTATAATGGCCCTCCCTACTCCAACATGAAGTAAAGTTTGACTGTAAAACCATAATGGCCCTACTCCCAACATGAAGTAAAGTTTGACTGTACAGTCATAATGGCCCTACTCCCAACATAAAGTAAAGTTTGACTGTGGAACTATAATGGCCCTCCCTACTCCAACATGAAGTAAAGTTTGACTGTAAAACCATAATGGCCCTACTCCCAACATGAAGTAAAGTTTGACTGTACAGTCATAATGGCCCTACTCCAACATGAAGTAAAGTTTGACTGTGGAACTATAATGGCCCTCCCTTCTCCAACATGAAGTAAAGTTTGACTGTAAAACCATAATGGCCCTACTCCCAACATGAAGTAAAGTTTGACTGTACAGTCATAATGGCCCTACTCCTAACATGAAGTAAAGTTTGACTGTAAAACCATAATGGCCCTTCTCCAACATAATGTAAAGTTTGACTGTACAACCATAATGGCCCTACTTCAAACATGAAGTAAAGTTTGACTGTAAAACCATAATGGCCCTACTCCCAACATGGAGTAAAGTTTGACTGTAAAACCATAATGGCCTTACTCCCAACATGGAGTAAAGTTTGACTGTAAAACCATAATGGCCCTACTCCCAACATGAAGTAAAGTATGACTGTACAACCATAGTGGCCCTACTCCCAACATGGAGTAAAGTTTGACTGTAAAACCATAATGGCCCTACTCCCAACATGAAGTAAAGTTTGACTGTACAACCATAATGGCCCTACTCCCAACATGGAGTAAAGTTTGACTGTGCAACCATAATGGCCCTACTCCCAACATGGAGTAAAGTTTGACTGTGCAACCATAATGGCCCTACTCCCTACATGGAGTAAAGTTTGACTGTAAAACCATAATGGCCCTACTCCCAACATGGAGTAAAGTTTGACTGTAAAACCATAATGGCCCTACTCTCATTATGGGGTGAAGTTTGACTGTACAACTATAATGGCCCTACTCTCAACATAAAGTAAAGTTTGACTGTAAAACCATAATGGCCCTACTCCCAACATGAAGTAAAGTTTGACTGTACAGCCATAATGGCCCTACTCCAACATAAAGTAAAGTTTGACTGTAAAACCATAATGGCCCTACTCTCAACATTAAGTAAAGTTTGACTGTACAGCCAAAATGACCCTACTCCCAACATAAGGTAAAGTTTGACTATAAAACCACAATGGCCAATACGACTGCCCTTGGACAAATAACAGGGTCAACATCAAATCCCTTATTTATTAATATATATTATAACACATAGGCTGTTATATTTTAAAGCTCTCGGAGAATATATATATTCTATGTGATAGTAACAATCTGTAATAATGCAAGGCATTTTTACATTAACCATCTTGTATAGTAGAGATATGTGTGATACTAAACTGTGATACTATAATCATTTTGGAATTGTATAAAACAGCAATATATCTGTTATAGGCCATTATAGGCTTTTTTAATATATTCTTTATATCTATAAACTTTTAAAAAAGATGGTTTTCCCTTTAAACTCCCAGAATTATACATATAATAGAGATAATGTTTATACTTTTGTATAACAATCATACAATTAGAAATCAGTAGCGAAGCCATATAACTGCAATAGTCCACCCCCTCCATCCCCAGACATCAAATCAATAAAGTATCAGACTATTTCCATAATCTTCATGAAATAAAGTGCTTGCCTATTGCTGTAAAAAGCAAGGGTAAACAAAACCAGTTGAGGACGTCCCAGCATGAAGTAAAGGTTGCCTGTACAATCATAATTATCCTACGATGATGATAAGGTTTAATGTATGGCCACACAGTTCATAATCTAGCATAAAACAAAACACAGTTCATAACTAGCATTAAACAAAATAAAGTTCCTTACTAGCATAAAACAAAATACAGTTCCTAACTAGCATAAAACAAAATACAGTTCATAACTAGCTAAAACAAAATACAGTTCATAATCTAGCATAAAACAAAATACAGTTCATAACTAGAATAAAATAAAATACAGTTCATAACTAGCATTAAACAAAATACAGTTCATAATCTAGCATAAAACATAAAACAAAATACAGTTCATAAATAGCATTAAACAAAATACAGTTCACAATCTAGCATAAAGCATAAAACAAAATACAGTTCATAACTAGAATAAAACAAAACAATTTGACTGTCAGCCCATAATACTTATATGATCTATTGCAGGGACAACCCCGAATCTGAACGGTCCAACATAAAGGTAAGCAGCCGTGGATTATCAGCTGTATTTGACCCGGAGTATGATCAGCCCCCAACCAATAGACTGGCTCCCATTGATCATACAGTCAGGGATGAATCCATTAGGAGGAAAAAGAAGAAGAAGAAGACCAGGACGAATAACGATAATGTGAAATTTGATAATGACTATGAATAGAACAAAAATATTTTACTAATTGACAAACTTCCGTCCAGGAAATATATTTCATTTACCATCTACAACCAAGTTACACTTGGAAGACATTTTAATACTTATTAACCTTAATGTGCTGAATGGATCTTAGGATAAATGACAGAATGGATGTTACAATATGTTCCTATATATCTATGTGATATTGTGTATATTATTACCAATGTTTTGTGCCATGAGTTTTATTTGACACAGGTAGTGAACTGTTGTCTTATTATTCCTCTAGATGTGTGTGCCTTGTTGCTTCACTTCACATAGATCGTTGTTACCTCTCATACAGTATGCTACTTTGACTACATGAAATAGCAGGTACTGCAAATTACGTTGTAAAATATAATTACAATTATAATTATAAATACGTATTTGTTAAATCAAATTGCTAACATTCCAAAAGACCAGTACAATATTAGATAACTGTAGAGTCAAAGAACCAGCCAGAAATCATGAAATCACAGACTTGTATGCCACATATGTGTAAGATATTTTTATTAGATATTTATTATCAGATATTTGTTACTGAAAGTTGTGTGTGTAATTAAAAGGTTTGTGATGAATAATTAAAATGTGTAGGTTGTGCTAAAGCAAACAAGTGCTGAGGCATGTTTAAAACAAACAATATACATGTATACTGTTTTCAGAGGAATTTTTGCTTTGTGGCATGAAATGTCCTATAATTAAAGACACCTTGGGATTTCTACATATAGGCATTGGTGAAACAGAATGACCCTCCTTCCAAATTGCTTTTTGGTAAGATATATATACCATGTACATAACAATATGTATCATGAATTTAACCATGGCTCAAATTATCAAATACAATCAGTGATTTTAAAATGCTTCCTTTATGTACCTGTTTGAGCAACGTTGTTTTAAGACATTTTAGTTATAGCATGTACATGTATAACCACTAACTTAAAATCTGTTTTAATACTTTCTGATTGTTGATGACAGATAAAACATGTAAAAAATTATCTAAATATGTATCAATACTAATCTTTTACTTATATGTATAGCTATTGTTTCTTTCGTTTATACTCTGTGTAATAACTTAGTAATATGGTACGCCCTGTAACATAGACGGAGTAGTATGGTACGCCCTGTAACATAGAGGGAGTAATATGGTACGCCCTGTATCAAAGACGGAGTAATATGGTACGCCCTGTAACTTAGACGGACTAATATGGTACGCCCTGTAACATAGACGGAGTAATATGGTACGCCCTGTAACAGACGGAGTAATATGGTACGCCCTGTAACATAGACGGAATAATATGGTACGCCCTGTAACATAGAGGGAGTAATATGGTACGCCCTGTAACATAGACGGAGTAATATGGTACGCCCTGTAACATAGACGGAGTAATTTGGTACACCCTGTAACATAGACGGAGTAATATGGTACGCCCTGTAACATAGACGGAGTAATATGGTACGCCCTGTAACACAGACGTAGTAGTATTGTACGCCCTGTAACACAGACGGAGTAGTATTGTACGCCCTGTAACACAGACAGAGTAATATGGTACGTCCTTTAACACAGACAGAGTAATATGGTACGCTCTGTAACATAGACGGAGTAGTATGGTACGCCCTGTAACACAGACGGAGTACTATGGTACGCCCTGTAAAACAGACGGAGTACTATGGTACGCCCAATAATTGCTTTTTTATCATCAAAGGGTGGGAGTGATGTTGTGAAAAAAAACCCTGAAAACTAATACTTTATCCCTTTAGGTGACCAACCAGGAGTCTCGTTGAGGAGATGAACGAAAAACTTTAGAAAGGGGGTTTCCCTCTTTTATTAGCTGAATGTCAATTTATTTGAGGATGCTTTAATGATTACATTTTCTTTCGGCATTTAATTAGGAGATCATACGATTCCGGCATATTACAGCGCTGGGCCTAGCGACCGTGCTGTTATTCGGTCCACTCGTGTAGTTCTGATAAACAATATCAAGGTCGATGGCAAATTGTTTTTGTCTCTGTCGTTCTACATTGCGCGTTATAATTTATGCCCTTCTATACAGTTGCGACAATATATTGAATCATAAACACATGCATTGTCCTTTTTATTGGCAACACACAAGAGCTACGATTATATCCCAAAACAGCGAGAACAGGCATGTCATTACCGCGCGTGGGTTTATATACTAAAGGTACACAAATAACGCTGTAGTATACGCAAGTTGTATTTATAAGCCTACGTTTCAGTCTACATGCACTCACTATTAAACCGCCTGTTTACTTTACATAGTGCACACACGTAACAGTGGACCAAAGATCAGCTAGGATTGCTATCTGAGCTCAACGTTATTTCTAGCTTTATTTTGCAGACTGTTGCCTCTATAAATAGACGTCCATGTATTGATTTCCCAGGTGTGTTGTAGTTATAACAGCAGCTATTGTGAATTTTGTTGACAGTTCTCTAGTTATATTGGAGTATTGAAATCCCGTCGAGTCATGACTGCTCCAAGATATTACTGTATGCTAGATAAAACAAGTGTTGTCCAATATTAAACATTGCATCGACCGAAATAAACGTCTGTACCTATAACCTATAGATAACAAGAGATCTGCTGTTAAACAGAACTAGTCCCCATGAACTGCTACTAAATGTCTCTGCTCAGGAACATATTGTTAAACACTAGAAACTACAGTTTTGCTTAAACTAATTCTTTTCTGTAACGTGGTTAAAGTATTGTTTGTCGCTTGTCTGTTCTGACAGACAAGTTCTGACTTGTTATGAAATATTCTGGTTCTGTGTGCATGCTAGATGTAAGGTTCCTGTAGCATGTATGAAGTTACACTCTCTGCATAATGCTAGACAGCAAGGTGTTTAATGTGCCATTTTTTGCGCTGTTTGCTAGACTTAACGTGTATGGGTGCTGTTTATGAAAACGTACACCGTTTTTTTGCTTTGTTTAATTTGCAAGCGTTATAATTTTGTGTACGATTTTGTATTTTATTAAGTTTTTTATTCAGTACCTGTTTATTTTAAAAAAAAAAAAAATTGTGTGTTTTTGATAAAAGTTGCCTTTTTATATGTATTTTTAAGGTTGCGTTTTTATTTATTTTTTTCGTATACATTTTCAGTTCTTTAAAATATTTATAGACCAATTTGTGACACGTGCCTGTGATACTGATATATATCAGCTGTTGTAGTTTTATTATGTCACATTTTGACAATATTTGATTTTGTCGTTTGTGTCTTGTTTTGATGCTTTGGAATCAAACCTAAGTCTGTACGTAATTAAACATATCGTTGTATATGTCGGTGCCATTTGTCAAGGTTATGAATGCTTCCAATGGATGATAAAACAAGCGTGTATGGGTTGTTAGATGGCTGCGATCATTATATATACTGTGATTAAACTCCCATTAAAACCAACGCTTTGAATCATTATCATTTTGTACTTTATAAACAATACACGGTCCAATATGTTGTATTTTTATTCATACAGCTTAAATGCACGGAATTATTCACAGATTGTTACCAACCCGCTGTCGACAGTTTTGTGTTTGTTAATCACACATCTTTGTGTATTTGTATTTGTGTACATCCTATGTAAATTTTTACGTTTCCTTTTTCGTTTCGTTAAAACAGTGGTGTCCTTTTATTTCTAATGTTTCACAGACATATATTGTAGATCCTAATTAGCTAGTTTGCGACTTGGCTCTATCAGGTCCTGATCGACACATCTTAAGGTCCCAAGTCGTTAACAGTATTTCGAGTTTCATTTACAGGCAAGTTTAAAGAATAAAACATTACTTTGATATGTTCCTTGTGCATTTGAACGAAGAAGAATAAAATTCCAGTTTTGTCGCCATTGCAACGTAAAGATTACGAATTCCATATAGTAAATAAAGAATGGTTTAAAAATCTTAGTAGGTCAAAAACGGGATTCTTTTCTAAACTGTGTCGATGTGCTACTTACTGATGTGCTACTTACTGTACCCATGTGCTACTTACTGTACCCATGTGCTACTTACTGTACCCATGTGCTACTTACTGTACCCATGTGCTACTTACTGTACCCATGTGCTACTTACTGTACCCATGTGCTGATTGAAACTGTAAATGAAGTAGACGACATTGCTGGACAGCATGTTATATTCCATTATGTTTATGCTACTTTTTTTCTAAATACATCTACCTGTTGTTGACTAACATGGTCGGATGACTTACTGGTCGGAATGTAATTATATTAGTGTGGCTGTTCAGGTCACTTTATTTAATGCTACTTGCATTTTATATCTCACCTTTCTTGTAAACACAGTTTTCAAGAGTAACCTGATAGAATGCAAGTGATAGAAATGTAAGTGACACCATTTTTTATCGTGTTTTTGTTTTTCATCTTCAACACGTTTATTTTCATTACCTTTTACAGTTCTACCTAAACATTTAACATCACCAGTGAACAATCAGAACTATTTTCTTGAAGTCAGCTGATGTCATTTATAACAGTCGGAATGTTTTCTTTGTAAGGACGAGTTGTAATATACTTATCAATTATAGACAGATACAGCTGAGCATTTAACTTCAGCTTCCTTCCATTTATCCAGATCATGAGCCTGTATGAACTTCAACATGGCCGCGGAATGGGTGTGAGGCTGGTCTCAGATTCGATCCCCGAGTCGTATAACCTCAGGCCTAGAGGCCTTTTCAACAATATATGATCTAACCACCGTCTATATTGTTTTGTCCGATAAATTCTAACATTACAAACAATGTTTTCTAAAAGAAAGTTTGTAAAAGCCGGTGCGGCTGTTAAATTGCCTATAACTTCTATATTGCTGTGTATAAAGAATTGTACATTAGTGTTATTTATTCCGATATAGTATGTATGTTTCATAGTGTGCCTTCTATTTGTGCCTTTTACAGCTGTATGAAAGTCCGTGCATTTTGTAATAAATATTACATTAGAGATTGTTTGGTTTGTTGTTATTTTTTGTATATTAGAACCCAGTCTGATTTCCTTGTTCCGGTAGTTAAGGTCAGCCTGCGATCCTTATGTCAATTTCCGCCAAAGTGACGATTTTAATGACTAAAATGCATTTACACCTTGCTTGTCTGAACGTGAACACAAAGTTAACCATTGCATTATTTGTAAGTTAATAAAATAGATAAGCCTAACTTTTATCTTGATATTAAAACATTCCTGGGTTATTTTATTGATGAACTGAATTGTTAATTCTATATAAATATAGATATGGAATGATACAAGCTATAGAAACAACGATATATGTTCTCTACTGTTCTGCCTCTGGAATAGATGTCATTAAATGAATAAAGTGTACGAACTATTCTGACGCCTGTCAAATCGCATTGCACAGTATAAAATGACTATTAAATTATGCATTTATCATACACGAGTTGGTTGACATCTAATTGTTTGATGTTGCTTTCAGCCGTATACATTTGCATTTGTTGTTAACTACTGATATATGGCATGGCCGATTCCGCAATACATTTCGACATTTGGAGAGAGAATATAAAAACACACGCCATATTACTGCGTATATAAGCGCTAGGTCGGTATAAAGCCACTGAGAACGTGTAATCTTAATATATGCAAGGCAGAACCTGAACTTACCCCTCAATGTGCAGTTAGTATACCGAAAATCTAATTGTTACTAAATGTTACACTGTTGTAAAAAGTGTTTCTGCTTAAAGGAAGTGACGAATGTTAAAAAAGAAAATAAGTAATGTTTGTCTCTTTACTTCCTCAATTTTAAAGATTTTGCATAAAAACACGCAACAAACTGAAGCACGCAGAAAACGAATACACATAAAATAAATTGTCCTTAATAAGGAAAACTCTTTAATAAGGAAAACTGCAGATGGGCGAGTACAACGTCGACATTTTTTTCTCCCACGTACGGTCGGTTTAATTGCAGATAACCAAATTTAACCTTATGTGACCATAATACTCGGCTGGTTCTGCTAATTCCACTTACCACAAGAAACAAAAAGCATGTATTGTATATACATGGTGGTGGTTAACGTATAATTGTCATAAGGAAGGGAGAATTGTCTGCAGTTATATGGCCCGCTCTGTACCGTGAGGTGGAAGTATTGGGGACATTATCTGGCCACGTTGAATTGGACTCCAGCCCTGGCTGACCGATGCAGCACACTATAGACAAGATGTATGGTCCATGCAGGCGTTACCGGTCCTGTTGGCACTGTGCAAAATTATCACCATGACATACGTTTTATGTATTTATCTCCAAATATCAACAGACACATATAGTCAATATTCATCGCATAGCAAATCTATTAAAACATCTTCAAAACAAAAATAACTGATGAAAGTTAGTTTATTATTGTCTTCCTTATTTTTCTTGATAAAATAGTAGGTGTACTGTCGGTGTTATTACCCTTGAACAAAATCAATCTTTCAAGATACATAATTTATGAAAGCGTCTATTCAACATTGTCGTCTGAAAGCAATTCATTATTCAATCGAATGCACTTTAGGAAACAGAAACTAATACAGACAAAGACGCAGTTTCTGTGTATGGAATTCTGTAACGGACTCGTGTATACATACATGTAACGTTACGCAGTATCATGTAACGTTATGCCGTATCATGTAACGTTACGCCGTATCATGTAACGTTACGCCGTATCATGTAACGTTATGCCGTATCATGTAACGTTACACAGTATCATGTAACGTTATGCCGTATCATGTAACGTTACGCAGTATCATGTAACAAACAAAATACCGCCTGGCAAACCCCGACATTGTACAAGATGTCGAGTGTACCACATATCATACATAGCATAAAAACGTCACCATAAAGTAAGCATTTCATTTAAAATAGTTTATGCCTATCAACCATTCTATGACTCAAACCTTTGCACACTATATAAGGTGCTTTCTTAAGTACTGTCATAAAACCATGTGCATATCAGATTCAGTGCTGTGGTGCATACATGTACTATATGAAACATTTTCAACGATGACTAGGCCTATATGTTTATTTGGTTCTCGGCCAATATAAGTGGCAAGAACAGTATCTGATGTTTGGCAAGGAAGATATTACAAGTATCCGCGATTTTTTCCTGATCTTAATTACCTCCAGCTTGACCTTATTTTAAATCACATGACAGGCCATCTAGAAACAAGGATAAACACCCTCACATGATAAAATTGCACTTGATAAGTTTCTATTTGTAGAACCACTTCATGTTTACAAGCGCATTGTCCTGCTGTGAATGATCTATTTTATGCACAGTGTGAAGGTATGTATTGTTATGGTACAAAGTGTGGACGATTGTAAGTTAAAGTGTTCTTGGAACTTCTGTTCAGTCACTGTTAAAACTTTGAAAGTGACCTACACCAGGACAAAGCCACAACCTAAAAACGATTATTGTCAATGTAAAACCATTATTGCCTAAACGAAACTATTATGGTACAGGCAAAACCATTAGTGTTAATGCGAAAATATATATATTTCATTTCTACATGTAAAAATTCATAAGAGATTTTTGTTTAAGAATGTTCTTCTTGCCTCAACATACCTTCTGTTAATTTTCCGTAACGATTGATGATGATGATGATGATGATGATGATGATGTTGATGATGATGAGAAGGAGCAGCATAAAAGCATACATTTATATGTAAAATATGTACATATTGAAACCGTATTTAAACAAGTGTAGTGTTGTTTGCAAACTTAAATGTCTCAATAAATTATAATTCTGACTGTCTTGGTTATAGTTCAATGTTATCTGTTTACCTGGTTGTCAGGTAGATAAGCAGGAGTGCATGTTGTGTAATACTAATGATTACAGCCTGAGAGAACAACGTCAATATGTAGTGTCACGTGTTTATATGCATTTAACTATAGGCATGTACCCATGCAGTCCCGTGTCATTCAGCTAATATCCCCGAGGTACTATGACATGTAAGGTGGTAGACAGGGTTATCGCGGTCCTGATCAGACGTGCATACTCTCGCCAATCATTCTAACAGAGCTGCGAGACAAAGTGCTTTGTATTCTATCCACCAAACGAAGGTTACATTAATGGTTATCTTCTGCAGGATTCGTCTTGTCGATAAAACTGTCAAATCAATAATTAATGACATATAAGGTGCATCCATTCAGTAATCAACTTAATGTCATTTTGGGCAGCTTCAGCCTTACACCAATATGAGAGTCATACAAAAATGTGAACAAAGTAGACTTCTCCCAAGAATAAAGCAACGCCATGGAATCCAAGTTATTTGTTACAATTTATCTAATATTTCTAGCTGTCGCAGAATGTACCAGTTTAGCAAGCCATCGCCAGTAACGGCCAGGTGTTCACAGCTGCAGGACATGGATATCCGTCCATTGTACCAACATGGAATGCGATACAAGGGCTATAAAATACATCAATCTTAAGCTTTGTTTTTTGTCGTCAATGGTTACCAGCGTGTCATCGACATAAACAATAGCAGGCGATTGAATATTTGAATCACTACCGACAAAAACTTCCTTCTTGTTATCTATAACAGAAGTCCATATATTATGTTTTCAATCCTCGTTGATAAACATTTTTTGCTGCCAACAATATCAATATCAGTAAAGCCTTTAACATAAATCGTACCTTTATATAGCCGTAGTGGGAGACGGGGGACAGAGAGAAGGAAGAAAAACATACATGCTATTGAATGTCTATGATCTAAGTATTGTAGCCTTTTGTTTTGGTGGTATAGATATCGTGGTCATGAAGTGTGATGTTACCTTCAGGTTACAAGTACTATACCTGTAATCAATCCACCAAAGCGTCACCATTACCTGCTACGATTGTATATGCATGTAACTTAAACATATTAAGATTTTTTTTTGCTAAAAAATTCATGAAATGGCAATTTGACTGTACACGTTGAAAAAGTATATATCCTGACAAGACAGCTCCTAGCGGGCCCTGTTTGATCTGGACCTATACAGTCAAAGATAGATTCGAACATTTTCAGCTGCTTATAGTGGTGGACCCAGAGGGATATGAAACTCCGATATGAAACTCCGAGGCCCATTCGCACAATACTGTTTTAAAATAAAGGTTTTTATTTCGTTACGTGCCGTTGCGTTTATCTCAGGAATTATAAATCAGTGTATATAAGCCAATAGATAAAATACCCAATGTTGTATTTTGTTTACTTGTTACGACGGACATGTTTTAGAAAACTTTCCCAGACAGATCCATACTTCCTTGTTATGTAGTAAACAGAATGTAAATCGATTATTCACAGAGTGTTTGGGTAACAGGGAAATCCCCACTATCGCGCGATACACAATCATTCGACTAACTGTTGACTGCCACGAAGAAGGAAGTAAAGGCTATATACAGATGCTATTGACATGACCTAACATAATTTAACATAATTCAAGATACACATGTATAGTTTACTAGGTCGTGTGAAATGATTTATAGACGGTGTAAAACATCGCATATGTGGCTTATATATTTGACTTACATATTAACAGAACCTTAATAGTGTCATTATTTTATATATATTGAAGGTGGTATCCAACAGTCTGGACCAAAAATCAAAATTCATTAATCATCTTAATAAACTAATGTTAGTTGACTAGATTTCGCAAAATGCTGTTTATTGATGTCCTGACTTCTGCCTGAAAATTGTACCATAACGTCATAATCATCATTACAAACATGTATTTCCTCTCTGAGCCACGCTGCACAGTTAGCTATTGTTAAAGAAAGAAAACCAGGTGGCCACTTATGGTTTAGCTCATAATGTCTATTTTTTTAGCAGAAATCTCAATCGTTCTTATTCATAGATTTGAACAGAATGAACATTTTAATTGCTGATTATCGAGTTTTATTGCCCCAAATTTGAGATACAGTTGAAAATCGTCAAATCTTATACTAACGTATGATATTTTTCTACAGAAATTATGCACATATACCCCAGACTGAGGTCAGATGTTGTTACATATATGTGATACCTGCAAACTTTCAGTTACCACCTTTAAGGGAAATTTGTATATTGATTGATACATCATTAAATATTCTGTCATAATATAACAACGTCTAATCTGCTTTTGTTTGTTGCTGTTTTTACCTTTTTTGGACAACTAACAACATATGCCAAAAATTGCCTTCAAAATACATAAGTTATATATGGCTTAAATTGAGTCTAATATGTAGAATTAAATGATATATTAGCCCAACTGAACCTCAGATAACAAGGAAGGTTCATGACATTGTTTGTCCAATGTCTGAGCACGTCATGGCATGTGATGTTTTTAAATCCCATTGCATTTTACAGTGAGTCTAGTACTATACATGGTATATGATATGGGCAAACCTTTTTGACCGGCTGACCTATTTTGTTGAGACATTGAACTTAAGTGGAGTAGTTTAGTAACTTGAAGTGACATGTATACATGATAATCTGACTCTGTAGTTTCAACGCAAACAACTAAGGGTATTACCCTCAGTGCAAAGTACAAGTAGTCGACAAGATAATCTAAACTAAAAAATCAGGAAGTGAAATTCAACTATTACGCCTAACTGTTAGCAACTTCTGACGGGACATAGAATTTAGGGGTCATCTCAATGTTTTATTAACTATTAGTTTCGGTCGTTTTAATGTAATTCGGAAAAACTTCTGAGAAAGGAATGTAGATAGTCGTAAATTTTACATGAAATATGTTTAAAAGATGTTAATTATAGCAAAATCTTAAAAACAATTTGCAATATCAACTCATTGTCATGATACACTTGACACATACCCTGATACCGAACATATTTACGACCAACTAACAAAATCAAGACAACATTTCCTCCCTGGACTTACTTTCGCTTTGTTCTTTTCGCCTAACTATATTTTATATAACAACGGATAGTTTGTGAAATAGAAAAATGAACGGATAGTTTTTTAACATTATTTATTAAGTCGTCTGATTGCATTCGATGCATCAGTGGGCAAATTTAAGGAATCTATATTGCTTCTTCATACTATATTCATAAGTGTTATGGCTTTATTATAAGGCATAACTTATTATATATTCAAAACCTTATTGGTCTGATCTGAAGCCTCGTTGTTTTAATGGGAACCACCGGTCTCTTCAATTAAAAAAAACTGTTCCTCATACGCAGATTTTGGATTTGGATTTATATAAATATATACGCGTGCATCATTCGCATAATCTTTAGGTACAAGTATATTTCTAAAAATAAAACAGCCGAGGTGTTCCGAATGACCCGTAGTTATATTTTGGAGGAAGTGAACGTACACGTCTACAATCAACCTCATGTTTAACTACTAATGTTTAAAGTGTTTGGTAGCTTGCACGTTTATAAACACATTTTATATACAGTCAGTTGTAACCGGTTAAGTGTCTCCAACAAATGAAAGAAATAGTACTTAACAAAAGTGCTTTGTACGTAAAGTTTGGGGGTTTCTTTATTGAAAAATTCCTATTATATATATCAGCAACGTTAGTAAGTCAGTGTTCTGTTTTAAGAAATGCAAAATGCAACTTTTTGAAGTTGATACATAATATTAACAATCTTAGACAGAATATGTCAGCACTAGCATTGACATCAGCAGCCAGATCAAGGCAATATGTGGAGGAGGTGCTCTGTTGCTTGTTAGACTGGCCCAACTGCACGAATTTCTGACCTCCGTTACGTTGACGTCATACAAATCTTGGGATTTCCACATACTTTCGCTCTTCTGCTTGTCACACTTCACTACAGCCCCTGCAACTTTCCCCGATGGTAGTCCTGGGCTGAAAACTGACTGTCCATCAAACATTGGTCTCAGACTCGAGCACTTACAGTCCAGAGTGTCAATGTCTGTAAACATGCAGAATGGGACGCCATTTGCATTGGGGCAAGAGCCGATAACGTCAATGTGGGGAGCCAGATCCAGTGTGAGTTTATTGTTTGTAAAGTCCACACGTATTAATTGATCCGAGACACAGAAGCCGGTTGGAATCTGGGTAAACAAGTTGTTTGATAGATCTAAGACGAACAGACCCGGTATCTTTATCCCGTCGGGAAGCGTTTTCATTCCGTTTCCGGCTAGTAGGAGACCGCGAAGTGACGCCGGAAATCGTGTTGTCGGTGAAAGTTTAAGGAGGCTGTTGCGGGATAAATCGAGGATTTCCAAGTTAGCAAGACGGTTTAGATCATCCGGTAGCCTTGATAATCTATTGTCCGAAAGATCTAGGGTAACAACAGGTTCGTAGGGGTCCAGTTTGTCTGGAAATGAACTAATGCTGTTCCTTGCGAGTTTTAAGCAGTCTTGTCGATTTGTTAGCTGTGGAAATATTGAAATTCCTCGGCCCTCCATGACTAGCGGACTTGTACTGCGCATGCAAGTGGCTTGGTACTTGTTGTGTGTACATTCTGAGTAACCGGAGCCTTTTCCCTTAACCGGACAAACAGCCAGTATCAAAGCCAGACTTGATAGAAAGGTCGTTGTCTTCTGCAATGTAAGCCCGTACGGGAAGGGTATAATTGTTAACTGCTTGAACATTCTGAATTTGATTTACTTATGCAAAACTTAAATTGAAGGACTTTTGGTCTATTTCTAAGTAAGGTACCTTCTCCTCCTCTTCCTCACCATTATCATGTAGTAGTATAATACTACTATTACATTTACTGCTACTACCCTTACTACTACTACTACTACTACTACTACTACTACTACTACTATTACTACTACTACTACTACTACTACTACTGCTGCTGCTACTATCACTACTATTACTACTACTTCTACTACTGCTACTTCTATTATTACTTCTACTATTACTACTACTACTTCTGCTGCTGCTACTACTACTACTTCTACTATTACTACTACTACTACTACTTCTACTATTACTACTACTTCTAGTATTATTACTACTACTACTACTACTACTACTACTACTACTACTACTACTACTACTACTACTATTACTACTACTACTACTTCTACTTCTACTACTACTACTGCTACCATATATATAGTTTTGATTTTTGTGGATATACATATTGGTAGTTCGATCTTGATTTTGGTATACAACATACACGAGCAGTAGTTGTAGTAGTGACAGTAAAAGTTGCTGTCGTGGTTATTGTTCAGGGACAGATCCAGGGTGGGTTTTTTTTCAGGGGAGGGGGCTTTAATGAGAGAGTAACAGAGGTACTAGTCTTGTAGGGGGGGGGGGGTCGAAGGCATCCGCGCCTAGAAAATGTTATCATGAAGCTGACAAATACAACCACTTCCAGCATTTCAGAATCTGCTAGAAACTTGTTTCATTAGTTCAAATTATTTGATACTTTTATAGAGATATAGATACATGTCAAATGCTTGCCAGGGCTGTTTCGTCTGTTTTTACACAAATATTTTAATTTCAATGCATTTAGGCATAAATACGTGCCTTATTATTAGCACTGGACACATATGTGACAATAATAATACTAGTGTCAAAAAGATATGACACACATTGAAATGTTAAAATATACCTTCATGGAGTCCGACACCCCCTCCCCCGTCTACCCGCTTAGATCTGCTGATGTTGTTGTAAAGGAAAGAGAAGTTGTAGTAGGAGAAATAGTGAGAAAAATAAGAAGATGATGTAGAAAAAAGAAAGAAGGCTTAGTAGAAGGAGATATAGTGATGCGTGTAAAACAGCTTTTCAAATTATTTTAAACTATAAGATTTTACATACCTTGTTCATATTGGTTCTCATATAACACTCAGGAAAATTTTCGTTTGCTGTTAATGTTGTCCTAATACGAATGGTACATCTATGAACACATCTATGGTGTTGTTTACGATTCATCAACAGTACGTACAATAAGGAATCTATCATTCGGTGATTGCGTTCATACAAGGGCTGTTTCCTATTGTTTTCGGGGATGGACAAGTATAACTGAAGGGTAAGAATGACAAATTTGTTGTTGTTGTTAGCAGCATAATAGTAAAATTGTGCTGTTTTTTGTGCGTTTATGTTGTTACAGTGCACTTGATGAGGAGAGTGTGCTTTCGTGCCTCCGCTGTACTTATTGGTATGTACAGTCAAACCTCTCCAAAAGGCACCTCTAAGCAGCAACACGTTTATTTCCAAACAATATTGGTGACTTTGCAAGAAGTGAAAAAGACAAGGATTGCTCTTTATCTGCAGCTTACAGTTCCAATTTATGGTGACTAAATATTGATGCATTTATCTACTTTCATATTTTACTTCCCAGTTTCATTAATGAACTTTTGTTTTATTTAAGACGTATCAGACTCTACTGGTAAGGATTTTATGTGTGCTTCAGATTACACTGTGTAAGTGTGTATGCTCTTAATCTAGTTCTTATATTTCAGCAAAAATTAAATACATTTTGAATATGTGATATACCATATTTTGATATTATTAAAACATCCATAATGTTATATTGAATTAAAATAATGTTTTATATAGGGTAGTTTAACTTTGCATCAATGATGACCTCTGCACAGCAACACCTCTCAACAGCAACAGTTTTCTGTGCCTCCGCCAAATGTTGTTGTGCAGAGGTTTAACTGTATATATATATATATATATATATATATATATATATATATATATATATATATATATATATATATATATATATATATATAGAGAGAGAGAGAGAGAGAGAGAGAGAGAGAGAGAGAGAGAGAGAGAGAGAGAGAGAGAGAGAGAGATATATAGATATATATATATAGATAGATATAGATAGATAGATAGATAGATAGATAGATAGATAGATAGATAGATAGATAGATAGATGTCATATCAAGAACTAAATTGATCAGCAAACGAACGAGTGTAATACACGTGTATTGCTAGACACACAGGTTGCCGACAATGACGCCCCGCGTCCCACTACCGCAATTTCTTCTCCGTCGAAATTCGCCTGTGTTTTGAAATAACTCTCTTAAATAAGCAAAACAAAAACATTTTCAAAAGTTACTGAGAAGAAACAAATACACGACAAAAATACCGCAAGGTCGAGTATGTTTAGGTAACTGAATGTGTACCCTTTGTTAACACTGAGCTTGTATAAATTCGCCAGTTTATTAAAATTAACGTTGTTTGACGTAAGTAATTATCACAACATTATTACAAATGTCATAAGTTTCTATGCTGTAGGCTGCTACATATCTGATTATGTACATGTATTAATTTTTGCGCTTTTCTGGTCTATGTCTCAAATGTTTTTGTTTAATATTTTAGAAGTTTGTGTTGGGATTTGTATGTGACAAAATACTGTTTGTGACAAAATGTTGTACAAAAGAATGTACATGTATGTGACAAGAATGGAATGTACGTAACAAAACAATTTTTACCACAAGCATTATGTGACAAAAGAATGTATGGTACAAGGAATTTATACTGACAAATTATGTATTTTTGCAATCCACATTAAACATTGGAGTGAATATGCGCCACATACTAAATGTGTTGATCTCCTTAACACGACTATTTGTTCATTATCTATATGTATCGTATATGCACGTGGTGACAAGATTGATCTAATTATAAATGGCACGGGTCAGTTTCAAGAGAAATTTAACAAGATTGCACTTTAAAAAATAAATATTCAACTAGTTTAACGCCAAGGACAAGTAAACAGCAAACGATAAACATCCCTTATTATTAAAACACCATTGTTACAATTATTCAATCATTTCCATGTATCCATAGTAATACATAAAGTGCAATGTTCGGGGCGCTTTGGATTCTTCCATCTCCAAGACAACAGTCTATTGAAGTACAGCATGTTCACATGAACTCTTAATAAGGGGTTAAATTTATATACGTTATTGATTGGGTTTGACGATACCTTGCTAAATTTCGAAGAAACAAGAACGCAAATTTGACCTGCCCTTACCATATCTTTTTAACATTGCTTTTCATGGCGTTATATGACCCAAGACAATCTACACTGTACTGGGCAGGATCGGTTGATGACGACAATGTGCTTGATGTCCTAATCATTACTGATCGGTAACTTCCTGTTATCATCCAGTGGTTGTATGGCCACTTCACTCTGCTGATAATGCTGCACATTAACCACTTACATATCATCCTCACACGTACATGAGTAATCACTCCTGTGACTATTGTTTTGGTGGTTATATACTTTTGTAATTAAATGAATCATCTAAGTGTAGGCTGCGCAATTTTGATATTTCATGTGCTATTGCTATTGTTTGCAATACCCCCCCCCCCCCCCAACCAACCAGGTAAAAGAGTAAAGCTGTGAAAGCACATACATATAAACTTAAAAAATACTAAGCTTTTAAAGTAATTTTTGTTTGTTGACTGCTTAGGTCGAAGTTAGGGTCCCTTACTCTGTGTGTGTGTGTATATTTATATATCTAGTATTTACTGTGATAAAATTAAATAGATCTTGATTCATACACCTCCATCAACCAAATTTTTCAGGATCCGCCCGTGTTCTTAAATCATTAATATTTCACGAGTCATTTGACAATTTATTTGTCAGTGATATCTCACATGTCACCGATATATTATGTATAATTAATATTTCATGTGTCAGGGGACCTTTTGGTTACATAATCAGTCTTAGTACAGATACCAAGTGTTTTACTAAGCTAAATATTCTGCACCAAGATGGCTTCATACTACAACAATAGATAGTTTCCACATCAGTGAAAATCCCATATCTTGGCAGCCATCTTTGATGGTAACTTCAAGGGATTTCCAGATGAATTGTATAGAAGGGTAAATTTTATTTTCTTGTAATTTCTTCATTTGTGGTCTGAAAATTAAAAGCTAAACACCATTGGAAAGCGCTTGAAATTCATGTATTTAGAAAACAATATTTTTAAAATTGATAAATGCACAAAGAATTAATACACAGAAATAAATAAAATTATTGGCTCATCCTTAAACGGAATGATTAGTGTATCTTTTTGGTTGTATTTTTTTACCTTTTAAACTATCGAAATATTCTTTTTGATATTTAGAATACTTCATCAAAGCTGTTTTATTTGATATAAAATTCAAGAAAATAAACTGAAACATAAAAACACAGTGGTGGGTTTAATACATCAAATATTTCCAGATTTTAGCCTGCATTAGCTTCTGCCTTTAAAGACGGCTGCCTTAAACAGTGCCTATGTCATCACAAGGAAACTATCTATAGAACATGTACTAAACTATGTAAATTTCCGAGACATTTTTGTTTGGTTCCAACATACTTAACAGTGGTTTAGCATTTTAAAAGAATGATGAAGAATAATGAAGACACTAAAAATTATTCTTTTAATTGGAATCATTTTGGATATTCTGAAAACAACACAGAACCAAAACAGAGTATTGTTTCATTTTTTATTCAAATCAAAATACACATCTTTTAATAAAGAACCTATACATGAATGTACAATGCACCATTTAAGAAAAATTAATATTGTTAAACACATTGATCTTACCAAGGCACTACGGGTAAAAGTATCTTGACAAAAATATATTTAGTTCTAAATTCTTCACAAATCTCTGGACATAAATAAATCCTGTTTGTACAGAACCCTTACCTGGTTAATGTACATAGTACACAGATGTGCATAAATACTTTTCTTAATTTATAAGAGCAGAACATTTTTTTGTTAATACAGCTTATGTAACTGCTACCTTGTCAAAGGTTCTTAATTACTGTAACATGAAATTAAATATTAAATATGCATTCATGTCTTCTGTGGATAATGCATGTACCCATTATCTAGGTATGTATCAAACCCACAATGTAACACAATGTAACATAAGCCTAAAGATTGCTCAAGTAACTACTGAATTATTTGAGATGGAGACATTTCTTTGATAAAAGAGTTTCTATCAACCCACAAAATACCAACAACAGACAATATTAGCATAGAGACAATAGTAATTTCACTTTTTTTAACATTTTTTTCAGAGCCAGGCCTTGTGAGGATGACTTCTAGTAGACAGAGACTGTAAAACAAGTGTTCTGTTCCACAGTTATAGTTACAAGTATTTTTAAATGTTTCATTAGGCAGTATGTATTTCAGAGCCAACCCTTCCAGATGAGGCTGTGTTCTAGTTGACAAGGGATGTTAGACAAGCATGTCCTTTCCAACAATAACACCTGAATATTGTTATACAAAGTCCTTGTTACCATAGTCCAATATAAACCATGGTCACATCCAGATTAGTTAACCATTAAAATTTCCTTTAAGGCACACTCAAGCAGTTGCTGTCACTTGCCTGCCAACAGTCAGAGCCCTGGGTTCTTTTGTGAATACTTGTTTAAGCAGAAATAGTATGAACCATGATACCACACCCTGTCACATTATCCTGACACCGGGTAACCAGTTGTGTAACTACTCTTATATTTGCTTAAGAATTAGCAAGGGAGCTATGCCACAACCATTTTTAACAACTTTGGTAAGTCGCGGCCCGGGATCGACCCGAGGCCCTCCATACCTGGAACTGACACTCTACCGATTGCGCTACCAGGTCTAGTCTATACAGGTATAATGCAGACTTAGATATATATGGGTCCATAAAACATCTGGTCAAAATTCTTCATGTTTTCCCTGATGAAGATAGTCATAGTAGTGACACATTGAATCTTTTTTGGAAGTGAGTTGTCTTACAATGGTAGGCTAACATGTAGAAGGCAGCTAGTGCCTAGAAATTGGGAACACCAGCCAAAATGTGACCAAGGTAATGCCCAAATCACAAATAGCAAGTATCAACGATACTTCTGTTATTTTAACATTGATACATTAACTTTAAAACTGATCTGGACTAGTTGTGAATAAATTCTGATAGCATATTAACACTAACATGAGTCTAAGCAAATGTTTGTCAACTATCATCTATGAGCTCATTTAACAAACTGAACATCTGTTTCAGCTTGACACACAACTCTCTGGTCTTGTCCACCAGGTCACAGGTTGGTTGCCAGGGCTGTCCTCTGGTCCAGCACACAACCCTTAAGTTTTGTCAACAATCAGCTGTTGCAGGATGGTTGCCAGGGCTGTCCTCTGATCCAGCACACAACCCTTAAGTCTTGTCCACAATAAGCTGTCACAGGTTGGTTGCCAGGGCTGTCCACTGATCCAGCACACAACCCTTAAGTCTTGTCCACAATAAGCTGTCACAGGTTGGTTGCCAGGGCTGTCCACTGATCCAGCACACAACCCTTAAGTCTTGTCCACAATAAGTTGTCACAGGTTGGTTGCCAGGGCTGTCCACTAATCCAGCACACAACCCTTAAGTCTTGTCCACAATAAGCTGTCGCAGGTTGGTTGCCAGGGCTGTCCATTGATCAAGGTAGTGCTTCAGAGGTTTGTTCTCAACAGTGTACCAGGGGACACAACTCTGACCTGGCTGCTCCCACCTAGATAATAAGCAAGAAAAAATAGGATTTTAGTTGAGGGCTTCTACTGATTTAACTGCTTCTTTTGACACTTTTCTGCAGCTATTTAAAAATATAAATATTAAAAATAAAAATAACCCCTTGGTAAGCTGTAGATTCTTTAACTAACAGACAGAAATTGAAATCATAAGAACTGGTATAGCTCTGCAACTCAAGACGAAGGGTCAGAATTAGACAACCCCAATATTAGTTATAGTGAAACAGCAACTGACAAACAAGACCAATGCTGGTATATTGGTAGAAATCATTACGTAAATGATATGTTGAAGAGGTCATCTAATGTTAAAACATTAAGACACTCAACATGTAAAAATATCATAAGATCAAAAAAGTTTATCGATAAAGGATATCTCTCTTCCTTTCAACATCACTTGTATTTTTATTGTATCTTTATAGTCAGAGACTCACCAAGCATTAGCAGATTCCTTGGTTCTCATACAATGTGACATGGCTGCCCCAAGGTTGGTCACTTTCTGTTGTAGTAGTGGTAAACTTTTTTGTATCTGTCTTGTGTCTTCCTCCTTCACTCGCTCACACAGCTCTGGGGGAGATATCACAGAAAAACAGACATGTATGTATGTCAAGAGTATAATTCAGTTATTTTAAATGCCTATTTTATTATATGGGTTTCAAACACAAATACTAGGCTACAAAAAACGAACTAGACCACTTTGACTTGTACTTTAGGCTTTTTAAATATAATGTACTAAGAAGACCTTTTACTTTCAGGTAAAATAGCTTGTATAGTCTCACAGGTTACAATCCAAGGGTAGATCAATCTAAAACAATGAACTAGCTTGTATAGTCTCACAGGTTACAATCCAAGGGTAGATCAATCTAAAACAATGAACTAGCTTGTATAGTCTCACAGGTTACAATCCAAGGGTAGATCAATCTAAAACAATGAACTAGCTTGTATAGTCTCACAGGTTACAATCCAAGGGTTGATCAAGCTAAAACAATGAACTAGCTTGTATAGTCTCACAGGTTACAATCCAAGGGTAGATCAATCTAAAACAATGAACTATCTTGTATTGTCTCACAGGTTACAATCCAAGGGTAGATCAATCTAAAACAATGAACTAGCTTGTATAGTCTCACAGGTTACAATCCAAGGGTAGATCAATCTAAAACAATGAACTAGCTTGTATAGTCTCACAGGTTACAATCCAAGGATAGATCAATCTAAAACAATGAACTATCTTGTATAGTCTCACAGGTTATAATCTGATGGTAGATCAAGCTTAACCAGTGCTATTGTGTTCAGTATGTGGTATGGTGGGGTACTTGCTCCAGAATAGGGAAACACAAACTGCACAATGTTATAAAAAATGTTTTTTGCTTAATAAGAAGTTGTACATCTCTTAAACCTGCCTGAAGAAATATTACAGAACTTAATCTAACAAAAGATGCAGCAACCCTTCTTACCAGTGATTGCCTGCGACAAATCCCCACCATCCTTTTTCCTTCGCCACTCATCTGCCCATCGCTCTCTTTCCAGCTTAAACACCACCTCCTCTATCTCTCCTTGCAGGCTCATACAGCG
This sequence comes from Sinonovacula constricta, assembly GCA_007844125.1. Classification (NCBI taxonomy): domain Eukaryota; kingdom Metazoa; phylum Mollusca; class Bivalvia; order Cardiida; family Solecurtidae; genus Sinonovacula; species Sinonovacula constricta. Next base: position 59,432,042 of record CM017560.1, on the reverse strand, counting down.
ACGTAACACCATCTCAGGGGCCTAGAAGACATCAAACAATTTAGGTAGACTTGGGGTGTAGACTGCTCATTTTACATTGGTAGCCTACTCACCTTGTCCCATATGATCCTGGGTTTAAGATTCTTACATTCTCTTCTATTTGTTATCCTATCTCGAATCACTAAGCTATACGAAGACTTACCAAAGATCATACCAAATGATAGATATGTATATAAATAAAACAAATCACTCTTTATTCAGAGAATTAAAAACTACATGGGTGAAATGGAAAAAGTAGAACATTTAACTGAATGATTATTTAACTATATGAACATTCATCAACTTATTGGGCTTATCCATTCTCTTTTAAAGGGCCATCTTCAATGAGTACAATTAACAGTATTTTAGGATGCCATCCGGGAATCTGAACCATATAGATAGGTGTACAGTGGATGTTAATGCCGCCACCAATGAAAATGATGATTAAAGGGAAATAACTCAATTAGAAATTTGTTCATTGGACATGGATTCATCAACTTCTGGTTAAAAATATCCCGAGAAAATGGACATCAGGTGCCCTTGTCATGTCTTTTAACATCATACACCAATAAACCAAATATGACCTAATTCTGTTGATTCCTTTATAACATATTAATCAGATAAAAACTCTACATACAGACATGGGTTACATTGTATGCCTTCATCATCCATAAAGCACAGCAGTATTTACAAGATTTCTTATCGTCATTATATGGCAGGGCCATGAGTTAGGAATATAACACTCAGTACCTGGAAGATTGGAAACTTGAGAGCCAGGAGAACTGAGGCCAGAGGTGCTCGTATGTTGACAGCCGACAGCTGGTGTATGGACAGGTCGAGAACTGCTGTCTTCAAGGCACTGAGGAAAATAGCATAACACAGTGAACAACAACATATAACAATAAATTAACCAAGATAAATTCTCAACAACAAGTATTTTGCTGCCAGAATCTCACGGGTTTTGTAAATATATTTTTTTCATCTTAAGCATCTATTCTGTTAGTAACAAAGTAAACTTAAAAGGTACTTCTGGGACAGTTCTATCAACAAAACTGGTACACAAAACTGGTCAGGGTATTTCAACAGAGTTAAACTCAATGAACAATCTTAATAAAAGGCAACATATTTGTATCTGCCTGGATAACCGAGTGGTAAGCTTGTATGTGTCTCATACTTGCTCATATGAAGTTATATGCTGCATTTTTATTTTATTTTTATATTTTAAGAAGAACAATTATTGACTTTGTTAATAAGTTGTATAGATGAAGGTGTATTATATTCTTTCAACCAATATGAATTGAATAAGGTAACAAATACTGCTTGTTTACTGGACCAAACTCATCAATAAAATTACAGAAATGAATGTCAGAAAGTTATATAAAACTATTTAGGGAAAGATCGACATTATCAAACAAGTAAATGTACATGTATCTGTTTCACAGTAATTTGATGGCTTTAAAACATTCAACAGCCCCAGGTAAGTATACAGCAATAGTAGCAATTTACACTATTTGAAAAATTTATTTAATAAGCCATGCGAATTGTAAGGCTAGTAAAGTCTAGGGAAGGGTTCTGATCAACAAGTTTGTGTCACAATATAATGTGATATAATTAAATCAAATCACAAAGAGATTGCAATATCTCATGCAAAATACGACTAAAAAACTGTGTCATCTAGAATGCAAGCATTTTTTTATGAAAATAAAATGGAAAATAGGCAAAATTAAAAGTTTGTCTAAATGATGAACATTCCGTTATTTAAGTTTTGTTCTAAACAAAGCAGACAGATCAAAGGAAGTTCATAGCCAAAGAAATAAGAGCTTTTTATTAACAACAGTGGAGTTCCAGGTGTTACAACAGGTGTTTACAAAATAACGTTGTTAACTTGTTCAGTGATGTACAGCTTAAACCACTGAAAGTCTTAATTGTTCTATAACTATCAGTGACTATAATATAAATTGGCAAATATATACCGGTATTCAAGGGGGAAAAAAAGAAAAGAATTTATCCAAATATTCTTTGTTCATGTTTTACAATAACCATAATGTAAAATAAATGTTATGTATCAACACTCATGATTAGATTGGATATTATATATTTGTTGAAGCATAACAATAACCATTATTTAACATAACTGTAATGTATCTACATTAAAAGTTAGAGATGGACTAAGATTATGACATAGAATTTAATCAAGGTATCGACTCCATTGCACCACAAACAAGATCATTGGGAATTCTGTGAGGTTGTGATGTAGTCTACACAGGTACAGTCTCCAGTTACAGACATCTGTGAGGTTGTAATGTAGTCTTCACAGATACAGTCTCCAGATGAATCAATAGTCATTGGATTAAAGTTAGATTAAAAGTGAGAGTTCAATTCTATTGGTGTATATAAAAAGGAAAGAAATGAAAAACAATGTTGGATAAAAAACAACAAAAACAAGTAAAATATCAGTACAACCACTAAAACATACCAATACATATTAGGCTGAGTCAGAATCATGAAATATAGCAATATATTGGTACAAATACACATCCCTAGTATAGACTATCATGTGCTTGCAGTGACCATTGGTTAAGATAAACTCATGAAATATGTGCCACAGTGTGAACTACATACTTGTCAATGGTGGAGAAGAGAAGATAGGGCAGTGAGAGTTTGGCAATGTGTGCAACAGTGTGAACTACATACTTGTCAATGGTGGAGAAGAGAAGATAGGGCAGTGAGAGTTTGGAAATGTGTGCCACAGTGTGAACTACATACTTGTCAATGGTGGAGAAGAGAAGATAGGGCAGTGAGAGTTTGGAAATGTGTGCCACAGTGTGAACTACATATTTGTCAATGGTGGAGAAGAGAAGATAGGGCACTGAGAGTTTGGCAATGTGTGCCACAGTGTGAACTACATACTTGTCAATGGTGCAGAAGAGAAGATAGGGCAGTGAGAGTTTGGCAATGTGTGCCACAGTGTGAACTACATACTTGTCAATGGTGGAGAAGGAAAGATAGGGCAGTGAGAGTTTGGAAATGTGTGCCACAGTGTGAACTACATACTTGTCAATGGTGGAGAAGGAAAGATAGGGCAGTGAGAGTTTGGAAATGTGTGCCACAGTGTGAACTACATACTTGTCAATGGTGGAGAAGAGAAGATAGGGCAGCGAGAGTTTGGCAATGTGTGCCACAGTGTGAACTACATACTTGTCAATGGTGGAGAAGAGAAGATAGGGCAGTGAGGGTTTGGAAATATGTGCCACAGTGTGAACTACATACTTGTCAATGGTGGAGAAAAGAAGATAGTGCAGTGAGAGTTTGGAAATGTGTGCCACAGTGTGAACTACATACTTGTCAATGGTGGAGAAGAGAAGATAGGGCAGTGAGAGTTTGGCAATGTGTGCCACAGTGTGAACTACATACTTGTCAATGGTGGAGACGAGAAGATAGGGCAGTGAGGGTTTGGCAATGTGTGCCACAGTGTGAACTACATACTTGTCAATGGTGGAGAAGAGAAGATAGGGCAGTGAGGGTTTGGAAATGTGTGCCACAGTGAGAACTACATACTTGTCAATGGTGGAGAAGAGAAGATAGGGCAGTGAGAGTTTGGCAATGTGTGCCACAGTGTGAACTACATACTTGTCAATGGTGGAGAAGAGAAGATAGGGCAGTGAGAGTTTGGCAATGTGTGCCACAGTGAGAACTACATACTTGTCAATGGTGGAGAAGAGAAGATAGGGCAGTGAGGGTTTGGAAAGGTGTGCCACAGTGTGAACTACATACTTGTCAATGGTGGAGAAGAGAAGATAGGGCAGTGAGAGTTTGGCAATGTGTGCCACAGTGTGAACTACATACTTGTCAATGGTGGAGACGAGAAGATAGGGCAGTGAGAGTTTGGCAATGTGTGCCAGTGTGAACTACATACTTGTCAATGGTGGAGAAGAGAAGATAGGGCAGTGAGAGTTTGGAAATATGTGCCACAGTGTGAACTACATACTTGTCAATAGTGGAGAAGAGAAGATAGGGCAGCGAGAGTTTGGAAATGTGTGCCACAGTGTGAACTACATACTTGTCAATGGTGGAGAAGAGAAGATAGGGCAGTGAGAGTTTGGAAATGTGTGCCACAGTGAGAACTACATACTTGTCAATGGTGGAGAAGAGAAAATAGGGCAGTGAGAGTTTGGAAATGTGTGCAACAGTGTGAACTACATACTTGTCAATGGTGGAGAAGAGAAGATAGGGCAGTGAGAGTTTGGAAATGTGTGCAACAGTGTGAACTACATACTTGTCAATGGTGGAGAAGAGAAGATAGGGCAGTGAGAGTTTGGAAATGTGTGCCACAGTGAGAACTACATACTTGTCAATGGTGGAGAAGAGAAGATAGGGCAGTGAGAGTTTGGAAATGTGTGCCACAGTGTGAACTACATACTTGTCAATGGTGGAGAAGAGAAGATAGGGCAGTGAGAGTTTGGAAATGTGTGCCACAGTGTAAACTACATACTTGTCAATGGTGGAGAAGAGAAGATAGGGCAGTGAGAGTTTGGAAATGTGTGCCACAGTGTGAACTACATACTTGTCAATGGTGAAGAAGAGAAGATAGGGCAGTGAGAGTTTGGAAATGTGTGCCACAGTGTGAACTAAATACTTGTCAATGGTGGAGAAGAGAAGATAGGGCAGCGAGAGTTTGGAAATGTGTGCCACAGTGAGAACTACATACTTGTCAATGGTGGAGAAGAGAAGATAGGGCAGTGAGAGTTTGGAAATGTGTGCCACAGTGTGAACTACATACTTGTCAATGGTGGAGGAGAGAAGATAGGGCAGTGAGGGTTTGGAAATGTGTGCCACAGTGAGAACTACATACTTGTCAATGGTGGAGAAGAGAAGATAGGGCAGTGAGAGTTTGGAAATGTGTGCCACAGTGTGAACTACATACTTGTCAATGGTGGAGAAGAGAAGATAGGGCAGTGAGGGTTTGGAAATGTGTGCCACAGTGTAAACTACATACTTGTCAATGGTGGAGAAGAGAAGATAGGGCAGTGAGGGTTTGGAAATGTGTGCCACAGTGAGAACTACATACTTGTCAATGGTGGAGAAGAGAAGATAGGGCACTGAGAGTTTGGAAATGTGTGCCACAGTGTGAACTAAATACTTGTCAATGGTGGAGAAGAGAAGATAGGGCAGTGAGAGTTTGGAAATGTGTGCCACAGTGTGAACTACATACTTGTCAATGGTGGAGAAGAGAAGATAGGGCAGTGAGGGTTTGGAAATGTGTGCCACAGTGAGAACTACATACTTGTCAATGGTGGAGAAGAGAAGATAGGGCACTGAGAGTTTGGAAATGTGTGCCACAGTGTGAACTAAATACTTGTCAATGGTGGAGAAGAGAAAATAGGGCAGTGAGAGTTTGGAAATGTGTGCCACAGTGTGAACTACATACTTGTCAATGGTGAAGAAGAGAAGATAGGGCAGTGAGAGTTTGGCAATGTGTGCCACAGTGTGAACTACATACTTGTCAATGGTGGAGAAGAGAAGATAGGGCAGTGAGAGTTTGGAAATGTGTGCCACTGTGTGAATTACATACTTGTCAATGGTGGAGAAGAGAAGACAAGGCAGTGAGAGTTTGGAAATGTGTGCAACAGTGTGAACTACATACTTGTCAATGGTGGAGAAGAGAAGATAGGGCAGTGAGAGTTTGGAAATGTGTGCCACAGTGAGAACTACATACTTGTCAATGGTGGAGAAGAGAAGATAGGGCAGTGAGAGTTTGGAAATGTGTGCCACAGTGTGAACTACATACTTGTCAATGGTGGAGAAGAGAAGATAGGGCAGTGAGAGTTTGGAAATATGTGCCACAGTGTGAACTACATACTTGTCAATGGTGGAGAAGAGAAGATAGGGCAGTGAGAGTTTGGAAATATGTGCCACAGTGTGAACTACATACTTGTCAATGGTGGAGAAGAGAAGATAGGGCAGTGAGAGTTTGGCAATGTGTGCCACAGTGAGAACTACATACTTGTCAATGGTGGAGAAGAGAAGATAGGGCAGTGAGAGTTTGGAAATATGTGCCACAGTGTGAACTACATACTTGTCAATAGTGGAGAAGAGAAGATAGGGCAGCGAGAGTTTGGAAATGTGTGCCACAGTGAGAACTACATACTTGTCAATGGTAGAGAAGAGAAGATAAGGCAGTGAGAGTTTGGAAATGTGTGCCACAGTGTGAACTACATACTTGTCAATGGTGGAGAAGAGAAGATAGGGCAGTGAGAGTTTGGAAATGTGTGCAACAGTGTGAACTACATACTTGTCAATAGTGGAGAAGAGAAGATAGGGCAGCGAGAGTTTGGAAATGTGTGCCACAGTGTGAACTACATACTTGTCAATGGTGGAGAAGGAAAGATAGGGCAGTGAGAGTTTGGAAATGTGTGCCACAGTGAGAACTACATACTTGTCAATGGTGGAGAAGAGAAGATAGGGCAGTGAGGGTTTGGCAATGTGTGCCACAGTGTGAACTACATACTTGTCAATGGTGGAGAAGAGAAGATAGGGCAGTGAGAGTTTGGAAATATGTGCCACAGTGTGAACTACATACTTGTCAATGGTGGAGAAGAGAAGATAGGGCAGTGAGAGTTTGGAAATGTGTGCCACAGTGTGAACTACATACTTGTCAATGGTGGAGAAGAGAAGATAGGGCAGTGAGAGTTTGGAAATGTGTGCCACAGTGTGAACTACATACTTGTCAATGGTGGAGAAGAGAAGATAGGGCAGTGAGAGTTTGGCAATGTGTGCCACAGTGAGAACTACATACTTGTCAATGGTAGAGAAGAGAAGATAAGGCAGTGAGGGTTTGGAAATGTGTGCCACAGTGAGAACTACATACTTGTCAATGGTGGAGAAGAGAAGATAGGGCAGCGAGAGTTTGGAAATGTGTGCCACAGTGAGAACTACATACTTGTCAATGGTAGAGAAGAGAAGATAGGGCAGTGAGAGTTTGGCAATGTGTGCCACAGTGAGAACTACATACTTGTCAATGGTGGAGAAGAGAAGATAGGGCAGTGAGAGTTTGGAAATATGTGCCACAGTGACTACAATGTCAATGGTAGAGAAGAGAAGATAAGGCAGTGAGAGTTTGGAAATATGTGCCACAGTGTGAACTACATACTTGTCAATGGTGGAGAAGAGAAGATAGGGCAGCGAGAGTTTGGAAATGTGTGCCACAGTGTGAACTACATACTTGTCAATGGTGGAGAAGAGAAGATAGGGCAGTGAGAGTTTGGAAATGTGTGCAACAGTGTGAACTACATACTTGTCAATAGTGGAGAAGAGAAGATAGGGCAGCGAGAGTTTGGAAATGTGTGCCACAGTGTGAACTACATACTTGTCAATGGTGGAGAAGAGAAGATAGGGCAGTGAGAGTTTGGAAATGTGTGCCACAGTGTGAACTACATACTTGTCAATAGTGGAGAAGAGAAGATAGGGCAGCGAGAGTTTGGAAATGTGTGCCACAGTGTGAACTACATACTTGTCAATGGTGGAGAAGAGAAGATAGGGCAGTGAGAGTTTGGAAATGTGTGCCACAGTGAGAACTACATACTTGTCAATGGTGGAGAAGAGAAAATAGGGCAGTGAGAGTTTGGAAATGTGTGCAACAGTGTGAACTACATACTTGTCAATGGTGGAGAAGAGAAGATAGGGCAGTGAGAGTTTGGAAATGTGTGCAACAGTGTGAACTACATACTTGTCAATGGTGGAGAAGAGAAGATAGGGCAGTGAGAGTTTGGAAATGTGTGCCACAGTGAGAACTACATACTTGTCAATGGTGGAGAAGAGAAGATAGGGCAGTGAGAGTTTGGAAATGTGTGCCACAGTGTGAACTACATACTTGTCAATGGTGGAGAAGAGAAGATAGGGCAGTGAGAGTTTGGAAATGTGTGCCACAGTGTAAACTACATACTTGTCAATGGTGGAGAAGAGAAGATAGGGCAGTGAGAGTTTGGAAATGTGTGCCACAGTGTGAACTACATACTTGTCAATGGTGAAGAAGAGAAGATAGGGCAGTGAGAGTTTGGAAATGTGTGCCACAGTGTGAACTAAATACTTGTCAATGGTGGAGAAGAGAAGATAGGGCAGCGAGAGTTTGGAAATGTGTGCCACAGTGAGAACTACATACTTGTCAATGGTGGAGAAGAGAAGATAGGGCAGTGAGAGTTTGGAAATGTGTGCCACAGTGTGAACTACATACTTGTCAATGGTGGAGGAGAGAAGATAGGGCAGTGAGGGTTTGGAAATGTGTGCCACAGTGAGAACTACATACTTGTCAATGGTGGAGAAGAGAAGATAGGGCAGTGAGAGTTTGGAAATGTGTGCCACAGTGTGAACTACATACTTGTCAATGGTGGAGAAGAGAAGATAGGGCAGTGAGGGTTTGGAAATGTGTGCCACAGTGAGAACTACATACTTGTCAATGGTGGAGAAGAGAAGATAGGGCACTGAGAGTTTGGAAATGTGTGCCACAGTGTGAACTAAATACTTGTCAATGGTGGAGAAGAGAAAATAGGGCAGTGAGAGTTTGGAAATGTGTGCCACAGTGTGAACTACATACTTGTCAATGGTGAAGAAGAGAAGATAGGGCAGTGAGAGTTTGGCAATGTGTGCCACAGTGTGAACTACATACTTGTCAATGGTGGAGAAGAGAAGATAGGGCAGTGAGAGTTTGGAAATGTGTGCCACTGTGTGAATTACATACTTGTCAATGGTGGAGAAGAGAAGACAAGGCAGTGAGAGTTTGGAAATGTGTGCCACAGTGTGAACTACATACTTGTCAATGGTGGAGAAGAGAAGATAGGGCAGTGAGAGTTTGGAAATGTGTGCCACAGTGTGAACTACATACTTGTCAATGGTGGAGAAGAGAAGATAGGGCAGTGAGAGTTTGGAAATGTGTGCCACAGTGTGAACTACATACTTGTCAATGGTGGAGAAGAGAAGATAGGGCAGTGAGAGTTTGGAAATGTGTGCCACAGTGTGAACTACATACTTGTCAATGGTGGAGAAGAGAAGATAGGGCAGTGAGAGTTTGGAAATGTGTGCCACAATGTGAACTTCATACTTGTCAATGGTGGAGAAGAGAAGATAGGGCAGTGAGAGTTTGGCAAATTGTTTCACTTCAGAGATGATGCAGTCGTGTAATTTCCGGCCAACCTCTGTCACCTTCATCTGGTGGGAGTGGAGAGCTCGCTCGATGTATTGCTCTATCTGGGAAATATAGGACAGAAATAAATCATACAGGCCAAACAGAGAGAGAGAGAGAGGAATGAGCCTGGTTAAGGCCAATAACTCAAGTCAATTTATAAGAAAGCGTTATATAAGCACAAAATTATGCCCTGATGGTAAAGTACAGTTATTATTGGCAGAAGATGCCCCCCAGACCAGTATTGAGTAGAACCACTGACACACAGCAGGTTAGCCGGAAGACCTCCTGACTTGCAACTTTTTGTCATAATTTGGACAATCTATGTGGTGAAGTGCTTGGGTTCATATGTTGGCATCTTGGCTATGGCCACCTCTATATTAGGTCAGTTTAAACATAACATAATGATAAAGAAAAAATGGATCAGAACATGTATCAATAGATATGTGAGCATCATTCATTACTGCATAAACAATATCAATCCTTACACAGCTGCATTGGTTGAATATAAAAAAGAAAAGTATAGATATATCTTCTGTTTATGTTGTTACATACCAACAACACAAGAATGCCAGCAGGTAAATACTTACTGTTTGTTAAGAAAGCTGCTTCAAGTATTAAAACATTATTCTATAACAATATTAGTTTCTACATTAATAGTTATTGACCTACCTCTGTAATCTGTGCGTTGAGCCGTGACTGAGCATTGATATTTTGTTTCACCAGTACTTGAATCACAGACTGCTTCTGATCCTGCACATAAAACAGAGCATCCTTGAACTGGTCATTAGGCAGGTTGGATCTTATATGTCCATTCATGTCAGGCTTCATTTGATGTTCTTTGTTATTTGCAAACCATTTCATGCATACTCAAACAAGTCTATTGATATAGCAGCAAACAGTGTAAATCCTGATCAGCTCCCAGCGACAGATGACTGATCTGGGTAGCGCTATTTGGCTAAGCCTGATAAATTCTTGCTTGGCAGGTTATAAACAAAAACATGTTCAGGTGTAATCATATTTAATTTTCCATATTAACATTTTTGGATCTGTTGTGAGATATTACCTTTATAACATATAACAACCTGTTTTCCTTCTTAAGATACAGAAAACTTTAAATCACGAACAAATGATTATTGATAACAACTAGATATATTTAGATGAAATATTGCAACATATGTTCAAGCTCTATCCCTGCCATGTAAATGTGTAACAAGGTCATTGATGAGGTTCTAGTTTAAACAACACTACCACTTAACATCTCCATCAATCCTATAGACATTACTACATAATTATTGTATGGAAGTTTATTTACTTTATATCCAGGATATAATTCATTTCACACCACATGTAATATTTTAACTCCTACAATTGTCAATAAACGAGAAAAACTAGCATAGAGATACGTCTGTCTACTTCGACATAACTAACCAGACAGAGAATCAGACTAACAGTTTACAAATCTAAATAACAGACACGGCACAAGACTTGGGCAAATGAACCATATAAAAATAACATGGTTACATATTCTTCATCAGCACAAAACACCTCAAACTCTAAGGCATCAAATACAATCATTAAATAGCAAACAGTACATACAGTGATCTGCTGGAACTCCTGTATCCGTCGATATTTAGCGAACAGTTCCTGGCGCTCCTTGTAGCTGCGAACCACCACTTCTTTATATTTCTCCGCCTCTGTAGTAAGGCAGTGTAGACAGGCCCGGCAACCGTCCAACTCTAGCTCTGCCTCTATCAGGGACCTAGCAACAGACGTCATTGGTCAATAGTCAAATAGGCGGAAACCAAGATAATAAATACAGTCAAACTTTAGTTATTCAAAGTCGTCAAGATCACCAATTTGCTTCGAACAATGCATGGGTTGGAATAATTCAAATTGTCTCCACTTAAAAATAATTCTGACTAGGAGTCTGCCATTTTGAATTGTGTAATTTTCTGCGGTAATGTGCAAGAAGCAATGGATATACCATAATATTTTTCACAGTGAAAGATAAGAAACGTTAATTGTTGGAAAATAAATAGATAATTGAATAAGTGTCATGATTTATATTTTACTCTTTTCAAAAGAAAAACAAATCAAAATTTATTCATGTATGTATAAAGCATGATGAACAAGTGATCATCATCAACAAACTGCAACAAATTGTAGCTAACCAGGGTATCCCCTCATTGCTGGATTGTTCAGCTAACAAGTTACCCGCTATGCTTATCATTTCTCAACTGAGTTGACGGTGAAATCCATCAGCATTCATACCAACCCACCCTGACAGTATGCAATACCACTTTGAGGCAAGAGGAATACAAGTCAATCTTAGAATGGACTGTCACTCTACTTAACTGATGCTTCGTTGTAACTTATAAACAAACTAATCAAGATGTCATATCCAATTAACAACTTCAACCAACAAATTAATGAAGCCACTGATGTTACTTGAGTAACCTCCCTTCGCAGTTTGACAGGTGACAGTACACAGTGGTCCACCGGTGACGTGATCAGGCTTTCAATAAGATGTGTGAAGAAAGCATTAAAACTCAAGTTGACTTCAAAGAAACTTTGATTAATGCAAATAAATATTAGGAGGTTTTCTACAATCGGAACAAGCCAATCACTTCAAATAATGCCTTGGCTTCGAAAAACCAGAGTTTGAATAAATGAGGTTCGACTGTAGAATAAAAGTGAGTTTCAGAAAATACATGTGCGACTTAATAATACTTCTGTGTAGATGTGTACACTGTTTGAGGAATGATCGAGAAGTTTGTAGACTGTTGCTTTAATATAAAACAGCAATTAACAATGGCACAGTAAGGAATACCTAGAGCATGCCAGCTTACACAGCAGACATAATGACATCAGTGATTTTATCACACTTTTCAACAATCAACTGGAGATTTTAAATAATTTCATCTCTGTGTAACCATTAAACATGGTCAGGGGTGGCGAAATCAATTGTCCGAGTTGTCTGAGTCGTACATTTCTTGTCCCAGACAAGTTACTTCTAAGTGTTGAAATTCCCCAAAATAACTTTTATTTCCCAAACTGAAAAATAAGACTTAAAGCATTAAAAGATTTGTTTACGTTTGTAATTGTGATATGATAAATTTAACTAAACATGAAGTAATTACATGATAGTTTTATGGTTTAACAGATTTAAGTAATTATTAAATCATTGTTGTTAAAATACTTGTGTTTTTATTAATGAATGTAGGGACAAGTAGCACATTGGTACGGACAAGTACATTTTTATTACCACTTGTCCATGGAGAAGTTAACATTTCTGAGATTTTGCCACCCCTGAACATGGTCACTGTAGTATCTGCAGACTGTGATGCAGTCACTGTAGTATGCCATTAAAACTAGCGCTGTCACGATATGCTTAAAGCATAGCATGATATATTGCGATACATAAAAAACTTTTGCAATAGGTATCACAATTTATTGCCTTATTTGAAGTAATATTTTAAGTAGCTATTGCACTCAACATAATAAGCAGACTGAACAACAAATACCTAAGTAAAATATGACACAGCTTTATAAGCTTCACAACTAATAAACATAGAAACAAGAAAGTAATACAACTAGAATGTCTCAACGTACAAACAGTCAAACAGCAAATTTTGGTGATGATGATATACGAGTGTATTAAGTTTAGTTAAGCCTCAGTCGTAGCTTACAGGGGCATAAAATGTCCACACAGTGCAACGCCTTTAACAATATTCTTTTTCAACTGTAAGTATTTAGCGGCCTGAAGTAATCCCACATATCGCTTTTGCCATTTAATTTAGCATTTTTTAAAAGAATTTATTGGCTCAGCCATATTGTTTACAAATTGCAACGGTCATGTTTTATTAAATTGCCGAACAATAGTTAATGATAAGATTTAAAGTATTCTGCAATGAACTATCTATTAACAATATGGCCATTACAGTAAATTATATGTCCAATAAAATTCACGCTTCCACCTTATATTCGTTTTTCTTAAACTGAAAAATTAAATTGTACTGATAAAGTCGTGGGAATACCACAAATGCAAATTATGTACATGTAGGCTGCATCCTGGACTGTTTAGAATAAACTCCACGACATGGATTCAACTGCAGATGACATTTTAAGTCAGTTATTCGCGATCGCATAATCATCAATATGAGCATCTTTAACTTTGGATGCACAAAATGGTGGCAGCAAATTTTACAATATATATTGCCCCCAAAAAACGGTACGGCCATTGTGTATCATGGTACAGTATTGACTTCACTCAGTATTGCAATATACCGGTATTTCGCAAAGCCCTAGCCAAAACCTACAACATTTAATATCTTCATACCAAGCTCAGTTTCCCCAACAAAGAGCATGCCTTGTAGTCTTGTTTCCAAGAGGATAAAATCTTGACTGTAGAATAGATTTAAAATGTCCAAATCAAGCAAATTGAGTTCAAGGAGAAGAGAGTCAGTCCTGTGTCCTTGAGTGTATTCCAAGAATATTATGTGCTTACTGTTGTAACTATCCTGTCTGTGTGTTTTTCAATTTATGCTCCTACTGCCAGACAGACTCTTCAAACGGCTAGCCACAGTATACGCTATGACGTGTAGGGCACACAGGGCACCTGCCCTAGAGTCACCCATAACATTAATTATCCCCGTTAATGTTATTTTGCCTGTTGACCTCATGATTTTGAAATATCAGTTTGCAACCATGCCATTTAAAAAGCTTATATTTTTTAACGAGAAACACCAACATGGACAATTAATAAATGATGACATTAATGACCTTGGACATCAGACGATTTTATGGAGCTGTACACACAACAAAATGCAGTAGTAATTTATTTTTAAATATTGAAAAATCCATACTTTTTTATTTTTTATGCAGGTATGCCAATTTGTGTTCTATGGACACAAATAATTCAGTGAATATTTAAAATGCATTTGCATTTCATCTGCATGCTGATATGAAGATATAAGGTAATCAATGTTCATGTTAAGATTCATAGTAATGTAACCAATAATAAGGACACTATACAGTCTACAATCTTTCCGATCACAAATCGTACTTGATGACATTTTTTTTTATAATGTTTTTTAAGCTTAACCAATCTACTGAGTAACAGCATAGCTGCCGATCACTTGTAGACAGGGTATAAATAGTTTCTGATGAACAATGGAAGATCAAACTGTAGCATTCAGAAAATTTGATAACACAATCTTCCGAGCCTACCTTGCTAGTTTAATGTCTTTAGGTTTGTCAGCCAACAGTTTCTGCAGTCTATGGTCTATCTGAGACTTGAGTTTGGCCACACGGGTCTGTAGGTCTCTGGACTGATTGACAAACTTCTGGGTCTCGATGTATTTGGCAAGGTGCTCTGTGGCTCGTTCCTGCAAAACAATCGTAACTTATTAGTGGGCAGTAGATTTATGTTAGTTTGGTGAATGATTTAAGTATAAAAAACAACTGTCTGTAGACAATGTGCTCCACTTTGCTCAGTGCTGGTTCATATAATGAGAAAATTATAATAAAAACAGGGGCATAACTCTGCCAAATTAAATGTTTAGCTTACCTGCCTTCATGAAATGGCTGCTGCTTTTGATAGCACACAAATATTCCAATTTAGGTGAAATTTCTTTGATGGTTTTTGAGAAATGGACTTAAAACAAAAAGGTTAAACAAGGCCAAAATATCAACTAGTAAATATTCTTATATGACAGTTTTTGCCCATTTAAGAAATGATAAGATGACAACACTGATACGCCATTAGCAGACAACAAAAGTAAAGATAGCAAATCATAGACAACCATACTATTGCTCACATACCATTTTCTAATACCTTTACATTTTGTGCTAATTTTTCCTTTGAAAAACGATCGTGGTAGTTTGCGCGGCACATTCAGTTTGCGCATAGCAGCGCTGAGTAGGAAGGAAGTTCAGTAGTAAAATTAGGGTTAAAGTGCTTCAAAACTTGGGGGCTGAGGGTTGGAACCGTGGCATGGGCATGCATGGTCAACTTTTTTCTTTTTCTTCTTACTATTTCACTTAGACAATTATTTCTGTATAACTCTACCAGATTAAAAATTTGCCAAATTCTTTAAGAGTATATGCTCCAGTTGTACCCATTTTATAAAAAAACTAAAATATAAATCATAATAGTTTTTTTTGTTGCTATGTTTAGCATACACGGAACAAGAAAATATGACAAAATAAGAAGAATTTATAGAACAATTTTCAAGAAATCTGTCAAACTTAGAAAACAAACTGATTTTATTTGCATAATAAGTTGTGGTTAAATTATTATATTGTATTGGAAATCACTTTTCCCCCTATATGGTTTATATGATATCTAATCATGTTTTATTGTAAATCATTTGTATACAACACATTAAAATTATTTTGTTTTTAGAAAATATTGTTATTCATTTTTTATTGTTTATTTAAATACTTTGTAAACATGGAAAAGTGCTTGAAAAAAACACAGAAAAGGTCTGAGACCCTATGGTCAGGGTAATGGTTATAACAAAAATATGAGTAAGAAATCCCCCTTTTTTCTTTCCAAATTTGAAGTCAGCAAGTTTTTTATGAAATACATTAAAATGAAAAAGTATATATGAAAGGAAATTAAATGTAGGAATCATCTTTAACTAGAACTGTAACATTACACAATGCTTGACTATGTAGGTGGTTGACAGTATGATGTAAGATTGATTGTACTGCCACCCAAAACCTTCACCTAAGTCAAATCAGAGTCGTATTCCAGAGTCAAAATTCAAACCACACAGTAACAGAAAATGTTGTCATTTAAACAAATTCAAACCAGATGTTGTGATTTTGTTAAGAAAAGTAAATTATGGGAGGAATCATCAGAAGCGTCAAGTGTGTCCTGTGTGGAGAGATAGAGCCTTGAAACAAGTATTGGATTACATGCAAAACCTAAATAAAAATGACTTGATTGAAAGAAAACGACTGTAAGTTTACACACATTCAAGGCAATTGTTATAATTTTTGTTTAAAATAGTAGAATACAGGGCTGAAACAATGTATTTTGAAATTCCAATCCATGCAGTTGTTAAGATAGCACATTATAATGTTGTTGGCATGCAAAACTTTAATCAACATTTTTAATTTCAAAAGGGCTGTAATTTAAATACATTTAAACACAATTTGAATATTTTTGCTTGAAAAAACTGCTGAAAGGTTTATGAATATATGTGTGAAGTTTTAATTCAATATGTTCAGTGACTATTGAGAAATGGCCTTGTACACAAAACTTTAACCGTAGTGATGTCAGCAGTGAATGGATTTCCTCAACCCATACATAGAATAGTCAAGCTAAAAATTTATAGTACATAAAGATTGTATAACATTTTTTTCTGGACTGGTTACTTTTACTTTCACTAGCAACTTGCACTTAACATATTTAGCAATGGCACATTATATCATGCAGTTTACAATGAACAACATAACCTGTTATCATAGGAAATCCTATCGTTGTCACAGTAGTTGATGTTTTATAATCTTGACCATCGTACCTGTAGTAATTGGTTGACACTTCTCAGTAGTGAAGGGGGTGTGGCTAAATCTTTCACTTCTCCATCACGGTCATACTGGAACCTGCAAGGTAAACATGAAGTGGTATATAGATTATGTTAAGGGTAATGTTACATGATGGCTTGATGTGTGAAGAAGTGTTATGTAGATTATGTCAAAAGTGATGTCACATGATGGCTTGATGTGTGATGATGTGCTATATAGATTATGTCAAAAGTGATGTTACATGATGGCATGATGTGTGAGGAAGTGTTATGTAGATTATGTCAAAAGTGATGTCACATGATGGCTTGATGTGTGATGATGTGCTATGTAGATTATGTCAAAAGTGATGTCACATGATGGCTTGATGTGTGATGATGTGCTATGTAGATTATGTCAAAAGTGATGTCATATGAAGGCTTGATGTGTGATGATGTGCTATGTAGATAATGTCAAAAGTGATGTCACATGATGGCTTGATGTGTGATGATGTGCTATGTAGATTATGTCAAAAGTGATGTCACATGATGGCTTGATGTGTGATGATGTGTTATGTAGATTATGTCAAAAGTGATGTCACATGATGGCTTGATGTGTGATGATGTGCTATGTAGATTATGTCAAAAGTGATGTCACATGATGGCTTGATGTGTGATGATGTGCTATGTAGATTATGTCAAAAGTGATGTCACATGATGGCTTGATGTGTGATGATGTGCTATGTAGATTATGAAGTGTTATGATGTGTGATGACGTGTGTTATGAAGTGTTATGTAGATTATACTGAAAGTTATGTCACATGATGCTTGATGTGTGACAGCTAAACTAACTGTTTGATTTATTTAAATTAATGTCTGAGAGTTAGCATATATCCAATACATGTAACAATATATTATACCTGTCTTTTATGAAATATGGGCATAATTTCTGTATAAACTCATGATTCAGTCTAAATGAAGAATTTTTCAAATAATTTTTAAATTGTTAGATAGTAAAAATTGTAAAAAAATAACTCTTAATGTTTATTTTGTCTCATATTTAAATAAGCACAATACGACTTTCTGCTAAAAATAGATAGCAATACCAACATCGGGGTTTATTAACCAAATGATGATTTAATGTGATTTTAAAAGGTTGGTGGTCCTATGTTTTTTTCAGGTTAAAAATAGGTAACAGTGCAGTGTGGCTCAAATAGAAAAAACACATTTGTAATGACTAGTAAGGTGTTATGCTTAACTTTCCACATAGATGTAGGGATCGTTTTAAGTAGCTGATCGCAAAACAAAACTTTGGTCTAAACTCTGGGATACCACTTTAAAAAGAAAACTTCAGCATGGAGGACACATGAATTTCATCTTATAGACAACACAGAGTTTATCTTAAGAATTATATAACACCAGTACATGTTGTTTTTAAAGTACTACTTTAAATCCTAAACTTATACTTAAAGGTTGTCTGTGAAAAAACAACATGTGGATCAGCTCTGGACTGGGTGGCTCAGTTTGCCTCTATGTGTCCATTTACAACATGTGGATCAGCTCTGGACTGGGTGGCTCAGTCTGCCTCTATGTGTCCATTTACAACATGTAGATCAGCTCTGGACTGGGTGGCTCAGTCTGCCTCTATGTGTCCATTTACAACATGTGGATCAGCTCTGGACAGGGTTGCTCAGTCTGCCTCTATGTGTCCATTTTCAACATGTAGATCAGCTCTGGACTGGGTGGCTCAGTCTGCCTCCATGAGTCCATTTACAACATGTAGATCAGCTCTGGACTGGGTGGCTCAGTCTGCCTCCATGAGTCCATTTACAACATGTGGATCAGCTCTGGACTGGGTGGCTCAGTCTGCCTCTATGTGTCCATTTACAACATGTGGATCAGCTCTGGACTGGGTGGCTCAGTCTGCCTCTATGTGTCCATTTACAACATGTGGATCAGCTCTGGACTGGGTGGCTCAGTCTGCCTCTATGTGTCCATTTACAACATGTGGATCAGCTCTGGACTGGGTGGCTCAGTCTGCCTCTATGTGTCCATTTACAACATGTGGATCAGCTCTGGACTGGGTGGCTCAGTCTGCCTCTATGTGTCCATTTACAACATGTGGATCAGCTCTGGACTGGGTGGCTCAGTCTACCTCCATGTGTCCATTTACAACATGTGGATCAGCTCTGGACTGGGTGGCTCAGTCTGCCTCTATGTGTCCATTTACAACAGGTGGATCAGCTCTGGACTGGGTGGCTCAGTCTGCCTCCATGAGTCCATTTACAACATGTGGATCAGCTCTGGACTGGGTGGCTCAGTCTACCTCCATGTGTCCATTTACAACATGTGGATCAGCTCTGGACTGGGTGGCTCAGTCTGCCTCTATGTGTCCATTTACAACAGGTGGATCAGCTCTGGACTGGGTGGCTCAGTCTGCCTCCATGAGTCCATTTACAACATGTGGATCAGCTCTGGACTGGGTGGCTCAGTCTACCTCCATGTGTCCATTTACAACATGTGGATCAGCTCTGGACTGGGTGGCTCAGTCTGCCTCTATGTGTCCATTTACAACAGGTGGATCAGCTCTGGACTGGGTGGCTCAGTCTGCCTCCATGAGTCCATTTACAACATGTGGATCAGCTCTGGACTGGGTGGCTCAGTCTACCTCCATGTGTCCATTTACAACATGTGGATCAGCTCTGGACTGGGTGGCTCAGTCTGCCTCTATGTGTCCATTTACAACAGGTGGATCAGCTCTGGACTGGGTGGCTCAGTCTTCCTCTATGTGTCCATTTACAACATGTGGATCAGCTCAGGACTGGGTGGCTCAGTCTACCTCCATGTGTTCATTTACAACAGGTGGATCAGCTCCGGACTGGGATGCTCAGTCTGCCTCCATGTGTCCATTTACAACATGTGGATCAGCTCTGGACAGGGATGCTCGGTCTGCCTCCATGTGTCCATTTACAACATGTGGATCAGCTCTGGACTGGGTGGCTCAGTCTGCCTCTATGTGTCCATTTACAACAGGTGGATCAGCTCTGGACTGGGTGGCTCAGTCTGCCCCCATGTGTCCATTTACAACAGGTGGATCAGCTCTGGACTGGGTGGCTCAGTCTGCCTCTATGTGTCCATTTACAACAGGTGGATCAGCTCTGCACTGGGTTGCTCAGTCTGCCTCCATGAGTCCATTTTCAACATGTGGATCAGCTCTGGACTGGGTGGCTCAGTCTGCCTCTATGTGTCCATTTACAACATGTAGATCAGCTCTGGACAGGGTTGCTCAGTCTGCCTCCATGAGTCCATTTACAACAGGTGGATCAGCTCTGGACTGGGTTGCTCAGTCTGGCTCCATGTGTCCATTTACAACATGTGGACCAGCTCTGGACAGGGTTGCTCAGTCTGCCTCCATGTGTCCATTTACAACATGTGGATCAGCTCTGGACTGGGTTGCTCAGTCTGCCTTCATCTGTCCATTTACAACATGTGGATCAGCTGTGGACTGGGTTGCTCAGTCTGCCTCCATCTGTCCATTTACAACATGTGGATCAGCTCTGGACTGGGATGCTCAGTCTGCCTTCATCTGTCCATTTACAACATGTGGATCAGCTCTGGACAGGGTTGCTCAGTCTGCCTCCATGTGTCCATTTACAACATGTGGATCAGCTCTGGACTGGGATGCTCAGTCTGCCCCCATCTGTCCATTTACAACATGTGGATCAGCTCTGGACAGGGTAGCTCAGTCTGCCTCCATGTGTCCATTTACAACATGTGGATCAGCTCTGGACAGGGTTGCTCAGTCTGCCTCCATGTGTCCATTTACAACATGTGGATCAGCTCTGGACTGGGATGCTCAGTCTGCCTCCATATGTCCATTTACAACATGTGGATCAGCTCTGGACAGGGTTGCTCAGTCTGCCTCCATGTGTCCATTTACAACATGTGGATCAGCTGTGGACTGGGTTGCTCAGTCTGCCTCCATCTGTCCATTTACAACATGTGGATCAGCTCTGGACTGGGATGCTCAGTCTGCCTCCATATGTCCATTTACAACATGTGGATCAGCTCTGGACAGGGTTGCTCAGTCTGCCTCCATGTGTCCATTTACAACATGTGGATCAGCTCTGGACTGGGTTGCTCAGTCTGCCTTCATCTGTCCATTTACAACATGTGGATCAGCTGTGGACTGGGTTGCTCAGTCTGCCTCCATCTGTCCATTTACAACATGTGGATCAGCTCTGGACAGGGTTGCTCAGTCTGCCTCCATCTGTCCATTTACAACATGTGGATCAGCTCTGGACAGGGTTGCTCAGTCTGCCTCCATCTGTCCATTTACAACATGTGGATCAGCTCTGGACTGGGATGCTCGGTCTGCCTCCATGTGTTCATTTACAACATGTGGATCAGCTCTGGACAGGGATGCTCGGTCTGCCTCCATGTGTTCATTTACAACATGTGGATCAGCTCTGGACTGGGATGCTCGGTCTGCCTCCATGTGTTCATTTACAACATGTGGATCAGCTCTGGACTGGGATGCTCGGTCTGCCTCCATGTGTTCATTTACAACATGTGGATCAGCTCTGGACAGGGTTGCTCAGTCTGCCTCCATCTGTCCATTTACAACATGTGGATCAGCTCTGGACAGGGTTGCTCAGTCTGCCTCCATGTGTTCATTTACAACATGTGGATCAGCTTTGGACTGGGATGCTCAGTCTGCCTCCATGTGTTCATTTACAACATATGGATCAGCTCTGGACAGGGTTGCTCAGTCTGCCTCCATGTGTTCATTTACAACATGTGGATCAGCTTTGGACAGGGTTGCTCAGTCTGCCTCCATCTGTCCATTTACAACATGTGGATCAGCTTTGGACTGGGATGCTCAGTCTGCCTCCATGTGTTCATTTACAACATATGGATCAGCTCTGGACAGGGTTGCTCAGTCTGCCTCCATGTGTTCATTTACAACATGTGGATCAGCTCTGGACAGGGATGCTCGGTCTGCCTCCATGTGTTCATTTACAACATATGGATCAGCTCTGGACAGGGTTGCTCAGTCTGCCTCCATGTGTCCATTTACAACATGTGGATCAGCTCTGGACAGGGTTGCTCAGTCTGCCTCCATGTGTTCATTTACAACATATGGATCAGCTCTGGACAGGGATGCTCGGTCTGCCTCCATGTGTTCATTTACAACATATGGATCAGCTCTGGACAGGGTTGCTCAGTCTGCCTCCATGTGTCCATTTACAACATGTGGATCAGCTCTGGACAGGGTTGCTCAGTCTGCCTCCATGTGTCCATTTACAACATGTGGATCAGCTCTGGACAGGGTTGCTCAGTCTGCCTCCATGTGTCCATTTACAACATGTGGATCAGCTCTGGACTGGGATGCTCAGTCTGCCTTCATCTGTCCATTTACAACATGTGGATCAGCTCTGGACAGGGTTGCTCAGTCTGCCTCCATGTGTCCATTTACAACATGTGGATCAGCTCTGGACTGGGTTGCTCAGTCTGCCTGCATCTGTCCATTTACAACATGTGGATCAGCTGTGGACTGGGTTGCTCAGTCTGCCTCCATCTGTCCATTTACAACATGTGGATCAGCTGTGGACTGGGTTGCTCAGTCTGCCTCCATCTGTCCATTTACAACATGTGGATCAGCTCTGGACTGGGTTGCTCAGTCTGCCTCCATGTGTCCATTTACCACATGTGGATCAGCTCTGGACTGGGTTGCTCAGTCTGCCTTCATCTGTCCATTTACAACATGTGGATCAGCTCTGGACTGGGTTGCTCAGTCTGCCTTCATCTGTCCATTTACAACATGTGGATCAGCTGTGGACTGGGTTGCTCAGTCTGCCTCCATCTGTCCATTTACAACATGTGGATCAGCTCTGGACTGGGTTGCTCAGTCTGCCTCCATCTGTCCATTTACAACATGTGGATCAGCTCTGGACTGGGTTGCTCAGTCTGCCTCCATCTGTCCATTTACAACATGTGGATCAGCTGTGGACTGGGTTGCTCAGTCTGCCTCCATCTGTCCATTTACAACATGTGGATCAGCTGTGGACTGGGTTGCTCAGTCTGCCTCCATCTGTCCATTTACAACATGTGGATCAGCTCTGGACTGGGTTGCTCAGTCTGCCTCCATCTGTCCATTTACAACATGTGGATCAGCTCTGGACTGGGATGCTCAGTCTGCCTCCATCTGTCCATTTACAACATGTGGATCAGCTCTGGACAGGGTTGCTCAGTCTGCCCCCATCTGTCCATTTACAACATGTGGATCAGCTCTGGACTGGGTTGCTCAGTCTGCCTCCATGTGTCCATTTACAACATGTGGATCAGCTCTGGACTGGGTTGCTCAGTCTGCCTCCATGTGTCCATTTACAACATGTGGATCAGCTGTAGACTGGGTTGCTCAGTCTGCCTCCATGTGTCCATTTACAACATGTGGATCAGCTCTGGACTGGGTTGCTCAGTCTGCCTCCATGTGTCCATTTACAACATGTGGATCAGCTCTGGACAGGGTTGCTCAGTCTGCCTCCATGTGTCCATTTACAACATGTGGATCAGCTCTGGACTGGGTTGCTCAGTCTGCCTCCATGTGTCCATTTACAACATGTGGATCAGCTCTGGACTGGGTTGCTCAGTCTGCCTCCATGTGTCCATTTACAACATGTGGATCAGCTCTGGACTGGGTTGCTCAGTCTGCCTCCATGTGTCCATTTACAACATGTGGATCAGCTCTGGACTGGGTTGCTCAGTCTGCCTCCATGTGTCCATTTACAACATGTGGATCAGCTCTGGACTGGGTTGCTCAGTCTGCCTCCATGTGTCCATTTACAACATGTGGATCAGCTCTGGACTGGGTTGCTCAGTCTGCCTCCATGTGTCCATTTACAACATGTAGATCAGCTCTGGACTGGGATGCTCAGTCTGCCTCAATGAGTCCATTTACAACATGTGGATCAGCTCTGGACTGGGTTGCTCAGTCTGCCTCAATGAGTCCATTTACAACATGTGGATCAGCTCTGGACTGGGTGGCTCAGTCTGCCTCTATGTGTCCATTTACAACATGTGGATCAGCTCTGGACTGGGTGGCTCAGTCTGCCTCTATGTGCCCATTTACAACATGTGGATCAGCTCTGGACTGGGTGGCTCAGTCTGCCTCCATGTGCCCATTTACAACATGTGGATCAGCTCTGGACTGGGTTGCTCAGTCTGCCTCAATGAGTCCATTTACAACATGTGGATCAGCTCTGGACTGGGTGGCTCAGTCTGCCTCTATGTGTCCATTTACAACATGTGGATCAGCTCTGGACTGGGTGGCTCAGTCTGCCTCCATGTGCCCATTTACAACATGTGGATCAGCTCTGGACTGGGTGGCTCAGTCTGCCTCTATGTGTCTATTTACAACATGTGGATCAGCTCTGGACTGGGTGGCTCAGTCTGCCTCCATGTGCCCATTTACAACATGTGGATCAGCTCTGGACTGGGATGCTCAGTCTGCCTCAATGTGTTCATTTACAACATGTAGATCAGCTCTGGACTGGGTTGCTCAGTCTGCCTCCATGTGTTCATTTACAACATGTAGATCAGCTCTGGACTGGGTTGCTCAGTCTGCCTCCATGTGTTCATTTACAACATGTGGATCAGCTCTGGACTGGGATGCTCAGTCTGCCTCCATGTGTCCATTTACAACATGTGGATCAGCTCTGGACTGGGTTGCTCAGTCTGCCTCAATGAGTCCATTTACAACATGTGGATCAGCTCTGGACTGGGTTGCTCAGTCTGCCTCAATGAGTCCATTTACAACATGTGGATCAGCTCTGGACTGGGTTGCTCAGTCTGCCTCCATGTGTCCATTTACAACATGTGGATCAGCTCTGGACTGGGTTGCTCAGTCTGCCTCCATGTGTCCATTTACAACATGTGGATCAGCTCTGGACTGGGTTGCTCAGTCTGCCTCAATGAGTCCATTTACAACAGGTGGATCAGCTCTGGACTGGGTTGCTCAGTCTGCCTCCATGTGTCCATTTACAACATGTGGATCAGCTCTGGACTGGGTTGCTCAGTCTGCCTCAATGAGTCCATTTACAACATGTGGATCAGCTCTGGACTGGGATGCTCAGTCTGCCTCAATGAGTCCATTTACAACATGTGGATCAGCTCTGGACTGGGTTGCTCAGTCTGCCTCAATGAGTCCATTTACAACATGTGGATCAGCTCTGGACTGGGTTGCTCAGTCTGCCTCAATGAGTCCATTTACAACATGTGGATCAGCTCTGGACTGGGATGCTCAGTCTGCCTCAATGAGTCCATTTACAACATGTAGATCAGCTCTGGACTGGGTTGCTCAGTCTGCCTCAATGAGTCCATTTACAACATGTGGATCAGCTCTGGACTGGGTTGCTCAGTCTGCCTCCATGTGTCCATTTACAACATGTGGATCAGCTCTGGACTGGGTTGCTCAGTCTGCCTCCATGTGTCCATTTACAACATGTAGATCAGCTCTGGACTGGGATGCTCAGTCTGCCTCAATGAGTCCATTTACAACATGTGGATCAGCTCTGGACTGGGATGCTCAGTCTGCCTCCATGTGTCCATTTACAACATGTGGATCAGCTCTGGACAGGGTTGCTCAGTCTGCCTCCATGTGTCCATTTACAACATGTGGATCAGCTCTGGACTGGGATGCTCAGTCTGCCTCAATGAGTCCATTTACAACATGTAGATCAGCTCTGGACTGGGTTGCTCAGTCTGCCTCCATGTGTCCATTTACAACATGTGGATCAGCTCTGGACTGGGATGCTCAGTCTGCCTCCATGTGTCCATTTACAACATGTGGATCAGCTCTGGACTGGGTTGCTCAGTCTGCCTCCATCTGTCCATTTACAACATGTGGATCAGCTCTGGACAGGGTTGCTCAGTCTGCCTCCATGTGTCCATTTACAACATGTGGATCAGCTCTGGACTGGGATGCTCAGTCTGCCTCCATGTGTCCATTTACAACATGTGGATCAGCTCTGGACAGGGTTGCTCAGTCTGCCTCCATGTGTCCATTTACAACATGTGGATCAGCTCTGGACTGGGATGCTCAGTCTGCCTCAATGAGTCCATTTACAACATGTAGATCAGCTCTGGACTGGGTTGCTCAGTCTGCCTCCATGTGTCCATTTACAACATGTAGATCAGCTCTGGACTGGGATGCTCAGTCTGCCTCAATGAGTCCATTTACAACATGTTGTTACAACCAGGTCCGGTCAAATAATGATGTAATCAAGGAAATATTACAAACCAGTGTTGGTTTACTCACAACCTTAAAAGTAAGAATAAACTGATCTAAACCTATTAATAAAATCCATTAGAAAAAGTTTAAAACCACTGAACACTGACCTGAGTTTCTGTGCATCTCTCCTGATGTCTACATGGGAGGTGAGTGTGTTCAGGGCGGACGTTGTGTGACGTGTGTTCTCCATCAGAGCCTGGAGAATCTGGTCAGGAGAGAATGTTTGGATCACTCCCTCGACACGCTGCCACAGGGGCTCCTTCCTGCGGGCACTACACAGGGAAACACAAGTACACTAATACATGTTATAGAAGACCAATTACTTTACACCTTCTATTTATAAAATTGCTTCAAATGAAAGTTTTTTAAATGGAAATGATAACCTCATGATTTTCCTTTCCTTTTTCTACAGAAGGTTAAATAGCTTTCACAATGGCACTTGTAAGTATAAATTATAATGTACCACCTAAATGTGTTTGTAATAAAACAGTTCTAAGACAAATTCTATTACAGGACATTCACATTATAAACTGCTTTAGTATAAGTGACCTTATCTTCTAGTGGCTTTAAGAAATATACATTGCTTTAATACTTAAAGTAACACTGGTCTATTTTTGTGGGGAAAAGTTAAGTAAATTATCAATATACTGCAATATCATTTACAACAGAATATTCACTAATTATCTGGGAACAAACAGCCAACATGGTTAAAATGACATTCATAATCAGCTCCATCTATGACAAAATGCTACAAAGTTAGTGGAAATCTTGTCCAATAGAGACAATAGCAACATCCTATCTTACATAGATTGATAGGTGTGGATTTGAAAGGACAATTTCCCAGATGTTGTGTACTTATGCATTGTTCTAACTGATACATTGATATTTTATTATTATTTCAATAAATTATCAAAATGTAAGCAAAACAAAATAAAACAATATAATCCCCCTGTTTGTACTAAATTAGTGTTATTAGATATAAGACAAACATAATCCTCTCCCAGACTGTGTGTGCTATGATAACATAATTAATTTAAAATAACACATTAAGCCCCATGTTGTTGTTTTTAATTATTTGTTTTCATTTCACACATGTGGACAGTGTTCATTCCTCAAAGCTGAAGATACAGTATTCTATTGTTTTTTTAATTTTTATTTAAGCAATATATCAAGTGCCCAAATTTAAAAGCATTTTAAATGTTTAAGTCTACTAAATATATCTGTGTAAGTTAAAAAATATTTTACAAGTTTTAATTATACATTAATACAGGGTGTTCGGTTGAGCTCCCAGGCTTTGACGTAAAAAATTCCGAAATATCCCTAATTGATGCACATCAATAAAGTGCGGAGGTCATTTTGACCCGTGACAATTTCTACCCATGCTTAGGTCAAAATCGCCTACATCTTCATAAGAAGCGAGATAAAGATGACAATTAGCGGAGTCTGCATATTAATGAGAACAAATTTCCCCCCACACACCCATCGATTACATTCTACTAGGAGAAAAACAATTACAGTAGGCGGAGCCTGCATAATTAATAAGAAACAGGTGCTCTAATTCTGTCAATTGACACGTTTGCTCGTGTTCGAGGCTAATTTAACTATGGCGTTATGGTGCAGAAAAGTAATAAATCTTAACTGATCGGCATCTGTTTACTTGTAAAACATGTCTGTAGCATCCCGATGCATCAGGAGCAATTAAGGATGACTGTAGGCATTGTATAATTACTTGATTGGACCACCTAAATGTGTGATTACTAAAAAGGTGCGAAGTGATGCGTCAGAGTATAATGTAATTTGACGACGATTTAGAACTATGCACACTAATATGGCAAATGGATTGATCGTATCTACGAAAGATGTACTTGTTACTTGAGGGGTCGAAATTGTGACATAAAAAGCTTGTTTGACAGTTTGATTAAAAATTAGTCTTGGGCACAGACTATAGTTTGACACAGTACATTTTATACTTAAAACCAGGTTCTTGTTATCTTGCCTGATTGTGCCTATAGATATATTTAGTTAGGAAATAATACTTGTTATATGCGTTATTGGGTGGCCGAGAACATCGACTCTTACATTTATAATTGGTTTTGGAGTGACATCAGTTTGCAGAAGCAAAATTATTTTTAACGGTGACAATGTAAAAATGTTAATTGATATGTTGTATTTTTTTTATTTGATTGTCATAATTGAGATGCAGAAAAACCCCACTATTAAGCAATATTCTGTTTATTTACTTGTCCCTAGTAAGCTATCAGAAGTACCAGTATCAATAATTCCAATCAAGTCTTATTTATACAAAATGTGGTCGTCAATGATATAATTATATATACAATTATAATTATATACAAAAAAATGATGAATTAAATGGTTTAAAGAGAAAAATAAAAAGATAAAGATCTGAAGAAAAACCTAAATTCTAAAAAAAAAAAGAAAAATAAATCAACTGTAAATAGTAAAACATAATCAACAATGTTATAACAGCACATTTGCGCTTTATGATGTGATACATTTACACAACACACAGATATGACCCTCAGATATTTGAATTTGACCCCTGAAAATTTTGAATGAGGGATCAATGACCCTTTGAAGTTCAGAGTCTACCGAATGCCGTTAACATTTACATTAACTTCAACAGATTAGCTAGATCACATTTACGATTACACATTGTGTTATTTCATGTATTTGTTTGTTTTTTGTTTATCTACCCACCAAAAGTATTTCAGTTAACTGGAGACAGTGTTCACTTGAAGCAGATATAGTGCTGCTTTCACTGTGTATGGCATGCCGTGAACACAGTCACATTATCCTGACACCGGGCCAACCAGTTGTGGAACTGACCTTATATTTGCTTGAGCATTAGCAAGGGAGCTATACCACTACCATTTTTAACGACTTTGTTATGTCGTGGCCTGGAAACGAACCCGGGGCCTCCCGTAACTGGAGACGACACTCTACCAATTGTGCTACCAGGTCCTGTTTCATATATTTGTAAGCATTTTACAATTCACAATGGTGAGATACTAAAGTTGTAGAAAGTTATAGTAAGTACAGATTTAAGACTGAGATGGATATTAAATAATATGAATAAGTAATTTGCGCTGGACATTAACATAAAAGACACCATAGTTTCACTTACAATTCTGTTTTGTCCCCACCATATGTTCCCTTTAAAGTGTCCTGCAGAAAACTGCCAATCTCTTCACAGCACTCACGAACATGCTTCTGAAACACAAAGGAGTTTCATTTAATGATAACAGTACTTACAATGCGACACATGGCCTAAATATAGCTCCATTGTGCCAACGCATTCTGACACATTTTGGTAACCATAAGAATAACAATTGAATAATTGTATATTCATATATGCAGGACTATGCACGTAA
The DNA here is from genome assembly GCA_007844125.1 of Sinonovacula constricta. NCBI lineage: Eukaryota > Metazoa > Mollusca > Bivalvia > Cardiida > Solecurtidae > Sinonovacula > Sinonovacula constricta. The sequence continues at coordinate 59,402,651 of CM017560.1, read as the reverse complement.
AACAGAAGTGTAAATAACATGGACAGATTTCAACTTGTATCAGTGCATACCATTCTTTTGAAACATTGATGAAATATATTTTTGTCAAATACACATGCGCAGTGAAAATGTTAAAACAAATCAAATGGCATTTACAGTTTAGTTAAATATTGAATATTACAACAAATACACAAAAATGGCTAAATATCATCCAGATCATTAATAATTTACCAATTTTTTTACAGTTTTTTTTTATACATTTTACTGCCTTATAAATAAAAGATAATTTTAAAGTCTTATCTGTTTATTTGAGCGTTACTTAACTAAACTGATTAAATTGGAAAAAAAATGTTTTAAAATCCATAACTCACCAAAAATGTTGGTTTCATGGATGGTTAATAGAACATGGTGAATAAGTGGTAACAGCACCTTAAATGGTTGATGATGATATAAGTATGTGGTAACAGCACCTTAAATGGCTGATGATGATATAAGTATGTGGTAACAGCACCTTAAATGGCTGATGATGATATAAGTATGTGGTAACAGCACCTTAAATGGTTAATGATGATATAAGTATGTGGTAACAGCACCTTAAATGGTTAATGATGATATAAGTATGTGGTAACAGCACCTTAAATGGTTAATGATGATATAAGTATGTGGTAACAGCACCTTAAATGGTTAATGATGATATAAGTATGTGGTAACAGCACCTTAAATGGCTGATGATGATATAAGTATGTGGTAACAGCACCTTAAATGGCTGATGATGATATAAGTATGTGGTAACAGCACCTTAAATGGCTGATGATGATATAAGTATGTGGTAACAGCACCTTAAATGGCTGATGATGATATAAGTATGTGGTAACAGCACCTTAAATGGTTAATGATGATATAAGTATGTGGTAACAGCACCTTAAATGGTTAATGATGATATAAGTATGTGGTAACAGCACCTTAAATGGTTGATGATGATATAAGTATGTGGTAACAGCACCTTAAATGGTTAATGATGATATAAGTATGTGGTAACAGCACCTTAAATGGTTGATGATGATATAAGTATGTGGTAACAGCACCTTAAATGGTTAATGATGATATAAGTATGTGGTAACAGCACCTTAAATGGCTGATGATGATATAAGTATGTGGTAACAGCACCTTAAATGGCTGATGATGATATAAGTATGTGGTAACAGCACCTTAAATGGCTGATGATGATATAAGTATGTGGTAACAGCACCTTAAATGGCTGATGATGATATAAGTATGTGGTAACAGCACCTTAAATGGCTGATGATGATATAAGTATGTGGTAACAGCACCTTAAATGGCTGATGATGATATAAGTATGTGGTAACAGCACCTTAAATGGTTAATGATGATATAAGTATGTGGTAACAGCACCTTAAATGGTTAATGATGATATAAGTATGTGGTAACAGCACCTTAAATGGCTGATGATGATATAAGTATGTGGTAACAGCACCTTAAATGGTTAATGATGATATAAGTATGTGGTAACAGCACCTTAAATGGTTAATGATGATATAAGTATGTGGTAACAGCACCTTAAATGGTTAATGATGATATAAGTATGTGGTAACAGCACCTTAAATGGTTAATGATGATATAAGTATATGGTAACAGCACCTTAAATGGTTGATGATGATATAAGTATGTGGTAACAGCACCTTAAATGGCTGATGATGATATAAGTATATGGTAACAGCACCTTAAATGGTTAATGATGATATAAGTATGTGGTAACAGCACCTTAAATGGTTGATGATGATATAAGTATGTGGTAACAGCACCTTAAATGGTTAATGATGATATAAGTATGTGGTAACAGCACCTTAAATGGCTGATGATGATATAAGTATGTGGTAACAGCACCTTAAATGGCTGATGATGATATAAGTATGTGGTAACAGCACCTTAAATGGTTAATGATGATATAAGTATGTGGTAACAGCACCTTAAATGGCTGATGATGATATAAGTATGTGGTAACAGCACCTTAAATGGTTAATGATGATATAAGTATATGGTAACAGCACCTTAAATGGTTGATGATGATATAAGTATGTGGTAACAGCACCTTAAATGGCTGATGATGATATAAGTATGTGGTAACAGCACCTTAAATGGTTAATGATGATATAAGTATGTGGTAACAGCACCTTAAATGGCTGATGATGATATAAGTATGTGGTAACAGCACCTTAAATGGTTAATGATGATATAAGTATATGGTAACAGCACCTTAAATGGTTGATGATGATATAAGTATGTGGTAACAGCACCTTAAATGGCTGATGATGATATAAGTATGTGGTAACAGCACCTTAAATGGCTGATGATGATATAAGTATGTGGTAACAGCACCTTAAATGGCTGATGATGATATAAGTATGTGGTAACAGCACCTTAAATGGTTAATGATGATATAAGTATGTGGTAACAGCACCTTAAATGGTTAATGATGATATAAGTATGTGGTAACAGCACCTTAAATGGTTAATGATGATATAAGTATGTGGTAACAGCACCTTAAATGGCTGATGATGATATAAGTATGTGGTAACAGCACCTTAAATGGTTAATGATGATATAAGTATGTGGTAACAGCACCTTAAATGGTTAATGATGATATAAGTATGTGGTAACAGCACCTTAAATGGTTAATGATGATATAAGTATGTGGTAACAGCACCTTAAATGGTTAATGATGATATAAGTATGTGGTAACAGCACCTTAAATGGCTGATGATGATATAAGTATGTGGTAACAGCACCTTAAATGGTTAATGATGATATAAGTATGTGGTAACAGCACCTTAAATGGTTAATGATGATATAAGTATGTGGTAACAGCACCTTAAATGGCTGATGATGATATAAGTATATGGTAACAGCACCTTAAATGGTTAATGATGATATAAGTATGTGGTAACAGCACCTTAAATGGTTAATGATGATATAAGTATGTGGTAACAGCACCTTAAATGGTTAATGATGATATAAGTATGTGGTAACAGCACCTTAAATGGTTAATGATGATATAAGTATGTGGTAACAGCACCTTAAATGGCTGATGATGATATAAGTATGTGGTAACAGCACCTTAAATGGTTGATGATGATATAAGTATGTGGTAACAGCACCTTAAATGGCTGATGATGATATAAGTATGTGGTAACAGCACCTTAAATGGTTAATGATGATATAAGTATGTGGTAACAGCACCTTAAATGGTTAATGATGATATAAGTATGTGGTAACAGCACCTTAAATGGCTGATGATGATATAAGTATGTGGTAACAGCACCTTAAATGGTTAATGATGATATAAGTATGTGGTAACAGCACCTTAAATGGTTAATGATGATATAAGTATGTGGTAACAGCACCTTAAATGGCTGATGATGATATAAGTATATGGTAACAGCACCTTAAATGGTTAATGATGATATAAGTATGTGGTAACAGCACCTTAAATGGCTGATGATGATATAAGTATGTGGTAACAGCACCTTAAATGGTTAATGATGATATAAGTATGTGGTAACAGCACCTTAAATGGTTAATGATGATATAAGTATGTGGTAACAGCACCTTAAATGGTTAATGATGATATAAGTATGTGGTAACAGCACCTTAAATGGCTGATGATGATATAAGTATGTGGTAACAGCACCTTAAATGGTTAATGATGATATAAGTATGTGGTAACAGCACCTTAAATGGCTGATGATGATATAAGTGCTTACTCTTATTCAAAACTTATTCTCATCAACAATGGTTGTTTCTTAATATTATGGTCACTAACTTGCTTAGGGGTCGACAAGTTAAAAAACACACACTAAAAAATGGAAAGACAAAAATGTAAAAAAAAAGAAAGTTTTATGTCAAAAGAAACAAAAAACTGTTATAGTTTTATTATGACTATGCATGTGTATGCCTTTACAATATCACACACTAGATGCATTAATGTTTTGTTTCTTTTCTTGTTGGTTACACCAGCATAATTATGATCCTATTGACGATGTCCAGCTATTATTGGTGGAAGAATTCAGCAGAAAAATGTCAGTGTAGAACCAACAGTGAAGATCAGCTGGATGGGTGCATTTAAAGACAACTGATTATAATGAAATAATAATGTAAAAATGAACTATTTATACAATAAGAACATGATTTATTTACTTAAACTTATATGGTATATTAACATATTATTTTAAAAGTGATTGTAAAAACATAACATCAACCAGACAGGTATGCTTACAAATTAATGACAATAAAATTTAAAATTGAAAAGCATATTGTATCCATGGCAATGAGAACAAATAAGGAAGAGATTCATCCTACTGTAGTGTCAGTAGATCCATATAAGGGAACTCTTGCAGCAGCCTCTATCAGAACCAAAGTCTGCCTATGCATGCAAAGTCAATACCACCAGTAAATCTAAGTTCAAGATTTGTCAATCTCGCAGCATGCAATCTCAATACCACCAGTAAATGTATGTTTAAGATTTGTCAATCTTGCAGCATACAATCTCAATACCACAGTAAATGTATGTTTAAGATTTGTCAATCTTGCAGCATACAAACTCAATACCATTGGTAAATGTATTTTTAAGAATGTCACTCTCACAGCATTGAACTTAATACCACTGCTAAATGTATGTTTAAAATTTGTCAATCTCGCAGCATCGAGCTCAATACCATCGGTAAATGTATGTTTAAGATTTGTCAATCTCGCAGCATACTAACTCAATACCATCGGTAAATGTATGTTTAAGATTTGTCAATCTCGCAGCATACTAACTCAATACCATCGGTAAATGTATGTTTAAGATTTGTCAATCTCGCAGCATCAAACTCAATACCATCGGTAAATGTATGTTTAAGATTTGTCAATCTCGCAGCATACAAACTCAATACCACTGCTAAATGTATGTTTAAGATTTGTCAATCTTGCAGCATAAGACTCAATACCATTGGTAAATGTATGTTTAAGATTTGTCAATCTCGCAGCATATAAACTCAATACCATTGGTAAATGTATGTTTAAGATTGACAAACTCAATGCAATTGGGTAAACGTATGTTTAAGATTTGTCAATCTCGCAGCAACCTCCCCTCACCCCAGATGCTGTCTCCAGGGAAGGACCCTTCTCCTCACTGTCCACAGCATGTGTGCCTTCCCTGCTGTAGTACTCTTCCTTCTCTTGACTCTTCCTGCAATATTATCATCATACTTAACAATAACATCATCATCATCATAATAATAATTATCATTATCAGCACATCATTATTTTCATCATCATAATTATCAACATCACAAACATCATCATTATCATCACTATTACATCATCATCATAATTATCATGATCATCATCACATCATCATCATAATTATCATCATAAGAACATCAGCATTTTCTTTTTCATCAAGAACATCATCATCTTCATTTCTATCTACAGCATCTCCATGATCACCATCATCAATCATTTAATTTTCTTTGTATATGGGTGAATTTTCTATTTTTCAGGAAGGACTGTATAACATTATCAATCTAACTTACATTATATCAGTACAAGAGAGCAACATGGTAAATAGTCCTGTAACCAAACAGTTTGTTAAATTTTCACCACCCACACTCAGTGATCCAGTAGGGTGGCTGCCTTGATTGTGAACAGCATACCATGGACACCTGGCTTCATACCACACCCTGACACTTTATTCTGACCTGTGGTTTATTTTAGTTTATTGGGTTGATCATCCCACCAAGAGTATCTCAGTTATCTGGAGACAGGGTCCACTTGAAGCAGATATAGTGCTGCCTTCACTGTCTATAGCATGCCGGGAGCACCTGGCATACTACACCCACCTTATCCTGACACCGAGCCAACCAGTCGTGGAACTAACCTTATATTTGCTTGAGCTTTATCAAGGAACTATACCATTTTGCACAACTTTGGTATGTTGCAGCCTGGGTTCAAACCCAGGGCCTCTCGTACCTAGAGCCGACACTCTACCAATTGTGATACCAGGTCTGGTGACCTGTGGTTTAACTTTCCCAATATTTGCTTTCGGCTAAGCAAGGAAACTAGACCACTGCTATTTCTTGACTTTGGTATGTCACTGTTTGACCATGAAGCCCCATGTACCAGGAGCCTTCCTAGTGCACAACCTAGTATGCTCCTACCTGAATAGTGCAAACATATCAAGGATTACTGATTGTACTGGACAATAATACAAGATTAATGTCTTCCATACAGTCAATAGATATGAGTCACCAAGTACAAAGGCATTTACATAACTCTGTATAACTCACTGTGCGGACTGTTTGACCCCCTCCACCAGGCCCTGGATGTTGTTGGTATACTGTCCATACTGGGCGGACATCTCACCCGTCTTGCTGGAGAAGGCCTGTAGCAGTGCTGCCTTACGGCGTACATTCAGCATACCAGTTGAACCTCATACTCCTGGTCTGTTCAGTGCAGAAACATAACAACACCTGTCTGAATTACTCTAAACATTGTCTAGTTTAAATGACCATCAAGAGTGACTTACTTTTTAGTCTAAAAACTTATGCATTAAAACAAGTATACTTTCATAATGGTAAAGAATACATTTTAATGTAAATGAAGTTTGGATCTGAACTTGTTTGGCATTTCATATGTAAGTTTGTTATCTGAAAATGGTGTTTATTTTTCAACTGCAGCAGATATAGTGCTGCCTTCCTTGCAATATCATACCATTTACACTTGGTGACACACACACACATTATCCTGACACCCAGCCCTGCAGTGTTAGACCGACCATTATATCTGCCTGAATGTTACTAAAAAGCTTTTGTCATTCTTAGATACACTGCGACCTTGAATCAAACATGCTAACTCTTGTACCTTCATCTTATACTTTATCTACTTCAAAAGTCTTGCATGAAAATGTTCTTCAGACTCAAAGTGAATAGATAAAGTTTTTTGACTGATGACATCATAATGCAGATTGCTCATATTACTATTTCACCAAGTATTGTTATTAACATTTTGTAAAATTGTATGATGGCAACTAAAATCATGTATTAAAAGGAATGTGACACTGTCATTTAACACAAACATTGATAAAACTCATCCTGGAAAATTGATAGCATGCTTGCCGTAGATTCGCTTACTATTAGTTTTCCTGAACTTGTTTTATCAATGTTTGTATTTAAATAAAGCAAGTGTAATAGAAAATATGCAGAAACACAACTGATGGTAAACTTTAAAATATACATGCATGCCAAATTTTAAGAAAATTCTCCATCCAAGTTTTGATTTATTTTTTTTTCTTCTAAAATTGGTACTGAAGGTGTCTGTTTTTCAGTAATAAGAAAACTCCACATATTAAGCTATATCATCGTTAGGAGAAGTGTTTGAGTATCATTCGGAAACAAATCATAGCATTAGATAAACCATCCAAACATGTTACTTAATTGGTTTGACTCAAACTATCCCAAATATTTAATTAACCTGAAACGTTTAAGACTGATTTTCCCAATTTACCAGCTAACTGTGCTTTATTAGAAAATCACAGAGCTATTGATAGCCAAACAATTTATTTTTGAGTTGCCCAAAATGTTTTGTATAGTATATTGGTTGATGCTGCAAAATACAAAATAATTTCACCCCATGGTTTGGAAGTTATTGATCTTTTCACATACTAGCAATGAATTTGTAATCAACTTTAGCACAAATAATAAAATTAAAATTCATTTACAAAATAAAAATTAAAAACTACCCATTTCCTTCTTAATCAATGTACAATGATAGATTAATAATTGTCAAAGTGTAAAAGGAGGAAGACAAAAAGTTGAAAATGCATGCCTGTACCAGGAACCCCCAACTTGAAGCATTTAAGCCCAATTTTGAAACTCTTCAATCAGAGGTGCAGCTCTACATTAAATGACAACTTGTATCAGATTCTCTGTGAATGTAATTCCCAGAACTAAGAGCATGTACAACTTATAAGTGGTTCTATGTACTTTCAAACATGCTGAACTAAAACTATAAATTCTACCACTAACCATAAAAATAATTTTACAGACAAAACCCCTCACCAGTTTGTCCTATCTCTGAGACTATTCTATCCACGTCTGTCTGCAGATGACCGATGTCCCGAAGGGTTGATGTGATTTCCTGCGACAGTGACGTTCTTTGCTCCAGCAGCTTGGTTTTGTCAGCATCCTGTTGCCCTCCTTTGACACTGCTGGTAGAGGAGATGGTCTCACTAGCTGTCTTGCTTTTGCTGATGTGTGCTTAAGGACTGAATTGTGTTTACAGCATGTTTGTTCATCTTTTGACATGTTTTTGACAATGTCAATTTGTTTTCAAGACTCAGGAACAAGGGGTAAGAAAAAGAAGAAACAATAATACTTAAACTTTCTTTTATTTAAAATTAGTTTTCAACTTATCAGTCTTGAAAGTTTGAATGCTCCTATGTAATGCCCTCAGCTTTACTTTTAAGACTGTAACCAAAAGTTTTACATTGGATACTTCCCTTTCATATTAATTAGTGAAGTGAAACCATTAAATTGTTACTTCCCTTTGTGCACAATGATGCTTAAATGAGTACAAGTTTTCACTGCTAAAATGAGATGGAAAATGAGAAGTCAGTGCAAGTGCAAAAATTGCTTTTTAGTAGATTTTACTTGGTTCCTGTAACCGACAAAATGTTATTTCTACAAGCACAAGAACATTAAGTAATTATAATTTTTGTTACTTTAAAACAACAATTCTTTTTTCTTTTTCAAAAGAAGTTATATTGTTATGGATCAATGCTGACTATGTCATCAAGAATTTCTTTTTCTTAAAGCAAAACTCTATTACTGATTGATCTGTAAATTGACAACAGTTGTATTTTCTTGTCTTTATGCTTCTTATGTTGTAAAGTAAGAAAGACAGATTTTGTGCATGTATAAGAGAACAGTAAGATAGCCAGATTTTTGTATGTCTAGAGCACAGTAAGACAGCTGGATTGTGTGCTTATACAGCACAGTAAGAGAGCTAGATTTTGTGTATATATAGCACAGAAAGATAGCCAGATTTTGTGTATATATAGCACAGAAAGATAGCCAGATTTTGTACATATACAGCACAGTAAGATAGCCAGATTTTGTACATATATAGCACTGTAAGATAGCCAGATTTTGTGTATATATAGCACAGAAAGATAGCCAGATTTTGTGTATATATAGCACAGAAAGATAGCCAGATTTTGTACATATACAGCACAGTAAGATAGCCAGATTGTGTACATATATAGCACAGTAAGATAGCCAGATTTTGTGTATATATAGCACAGAAAGATAGCCAGATTTTGTACATATACAGCACAGTAAGATAGCCAGATTTTGTACATATATAGCACTGTAAGATAGCCAGATTGTGTACAAATACAGCACAGTAAGATAGCCAGATTTTGTGTACATATATAGCACAGTAAGATAGCCAGATTTTGTGTACATATATAGCACAGTAACATAGCCAGATTTTGTGTACATATATAGCACAGTAAGATAGCCAGATTGTGTACAAATATAACACAGTAAGATAACCAGATTTTGTGTACATATATAGCACAGTAAGATAGCCAGATTTTGTGTACATATATAGCACAGTAAGATAGCCAGATTTTGTGTACATATATAGCACAGTAAGATAGCCAGATTTTGTGTACATTTTATCAAGGATACAGTGTAAGATTGCCCTTTACTGTTTTAACAGTCCTGTAATAGACAACAAATAATCCAACAGATTATATGCCAGTAAGATAATAAAACATAATCATATCAGTGCATGATACAGAACTTAAGATTTTTCCAGTTAAAATCACAGAGGATATGAAATTTGTCTAACATCGAAGGACCTCTAATGTCTTGTTCTGGCGAAAAACAAATCTTGTTGAACATTTCCATGTACAGTGAAGTTTCAATAGTTGCGATAAGAAATTTCCTATAAGTTAAAACAAGAATTTGTAAATTCTCCAGGTTGCAGATCCTTCTTGACCAAATTCACCAATGGTTAGATATTGGTACGTGTATTTGATATAGGAAAACTGTCTGATACCACCTTTAAATAAAGATGAGAAGCAAAGCAAATCAAATCAAATTGGGGTGACGCAAGAACTTAAAATTTCTTCCAAGGCAAAACTTACTGTGCTGAGTGTACATGCGTTATCACCCATTTCCATATAGCAGCAGTTGGTCCTCGGCATAACCTGGACAACAAGATATAAATATACATGTATAGGAATTGTATTCTGGAATAGAGATACAGCATGTACATTCTAAAACATAAAGAGCACAAATGTTGCTATGTTTTAACCATATTTATAGTAAACACAATTATAGTTCAATAAAAATTTTGGTTATGGTGTTGATTGAATAATTTGTAAAAAATCATTATAAATATTTTTCAAATAAAGCATACATAAGCATGGCTGGACATATAACTACAATCAACTACCAGGACAATTGTTTTATCGTCCTTTTCAAATTACAATTCACTTATCTTTGTCTGGATTGAAGTCTTCCTTACAATTGTTCTCCAATATTTTACACTTTCCAATCAAGTACATCTACTTTTCTCATAGAGCAAGAAAAAGAATAAACAATTCTAAAAAAAATGTTTTGTTTTTAACAATCTGTACATGTATTTTACATGTTGAAGTCCTCCACGGACGGAAGGGCCTGTCCGGTGTGGGGGTAGAAATGCATCTCCTCCAGGGCCCAGTGACACAACCTGGTAGGGAGGTCCACCTCTCCTGACATACTGCTGCCTTCTCACACAACCTACCACACTTGGGAACAACAAGTCTAAAAAAAAATAAGGAAAACATTCATGTGATAGGGTTTGTACTTAAGACATGCAACTGTTTAATGGAACAGACATAAATTATTACACAGTTGTTAACTGCAATGTACAAAAGTATTTCCATATTGTATGCAAGTACAATTATGGTGTTTACTCGAAGCACATATAAACAAACACCATTACTAACCCAGTATGTTGTTTCTTGTATTGTTGTTTATGGGGAAATGACTTGAGACTGTGGGACCAACAAGTTTGTGACTAAAATTACTAACAAATGACAGCAGTGAACCATTTTGTGTTGTTTTTTTCTCTTAGAGGACATAATGCTGGATTGTTGATTTTTACTTGATTTTAATTTATGCCGGATCTCAGAAGAGGTTTGAACATCAGTCAAGTTGACGTGTAATGAGGCATGTCTGCACAGAAACACCAAGGAAAATACAGCTTGGAGTTTCTTGGCAGACTGCAGTTGAAAGTATGTTTGGTTAATTCAAAATGAAAATCTATCGTTAGTTTTTCTTTTTTAAGTTTAATCATATAAAACTACTTATATAACATTGTATCAATGATAAGTATTTGAGCAAAGTAATAATAAAAAGAAAACTGCTATCTAATGACCAAAAATGATGGTGTGAGTCTGAAATATACTATCAAGTAAGGCTTGGGGGCAAAATGATTATTTTCAATATCTCATAGAATGCACCTTTGCATTTAGATGATAAATCTGTACAAAAAACAGCACATAATTTCTAGCTCTTTACGACAGTTCATTGCTATTTATCATTAGATCTCTTTAGGGATGAAGCAGTAGTCAGAGATATAGCCTTAAAATAGTATAATTGCTGAGCATTAATGTGCCACATCAGTACCCTACAAGTGACCAAATACTCCTTTACAATTCTGCATACTACTTCAAATCGAATCATGGAGACTTCGTACCATGGAGACGTTGTATTAAGAGACTTCGTACCAAAACATTGGAGACTATGTACCACATATAAGATACTATATTGGATTGGAGGCCTTAATAATAAATCTGTTCATATTCACCAAATATATTTGAACGTAGATTATTTTATTGTTATTGAAATGCCGAAACCCACACAATATTTCTTCTGTTCGTGTGAAGGGTATATTTACTGAGTAAGCCGCTAAGCCGCTGAACATTCTTAGATAACACCTGAAAAGAAAGATGATAATATAAAGGTATATAATTGGGTACATTGGTGAAGTGGAAATTGTCTCCCTTGTTAGTTAATATCCGAGATATTCCAAACAGTAGGTAGGTCCTTTTAGTTGGAATTCTTGGACTTTATCGCCTGATTGTTTAATGATATTGCAATTACAAACAGTGAAATTTCTTACTTTTGCATAAATGTAAGCTTGTAATCTATTTACAACCTTATAGAGATTTGTTATTTAAAGAAGAAAATGGAAATGTACACTCCATAGAGCAAAAGCATAAAAACCTAGTAAAACAAATGAAAGGACCTACTTGCATTTGGGGATTATTCAGGGGAGACTATACATTAATGTCTCTCATTGAGAATACATAATATAAAACAAATAAATAGTAAGTGTATGTATATAAAATATACAAATTGAAAAGATGGTAAGGTGTGAAAAACAGATTTGCAACACTCCCTAACAACTTTTACAGCTCTTATTAAAGGTGTGGACAACACCTTATCCTATATGTGGTACCAACCCTCCAAATATGGTACGTACATTACCTGGTACGAAGTGGTAGTGGTACGAAGTATCATCCCTTCAAATCCTGTTGATCTAGAAGTTAAGTGTTATTTCTCATTAGATATCAGATAAATTTTGGACAAAGATATATAATTATTCTAAGAAACAGTGTGGTGATTTTCGAGGCAGGTCTTAACATGACAAGTGACATGACTATACAGTGTCTGTAGAAATGAAAACTTTCAGGTTGCTGGAGGTTTCGGTAAATGACCAGGAGCATATTGTACTCTCATTATTGTGTTATGGAAGATTATAAAGTAGTTCCTTTTTAATTTTTTACGCTGACCCTTGCATTGTGTCATATACTGATAAACTTTTTTTCATCATTTTCGAAGCAGTCGCTGCAGTGAGATGTAAATCTGAATGGCTGTTAATTTGATTAAAATTAATTACGATCGGCGCTTGAGATAATCTCAGTTGATAACAAAACCTTTTGTCAAGTGATCATTACCATTTCAGCCTGGATAATTTATTAAATAGTAAGTAACAGAAATATTACTTGAAAATTATTTACACAATTTCAATTTGCCGCCATTACCGGAAACGTCGTTTCTTTTGCTTATCTGACGAAAGTGCGAAAACTGGCGGAAAAGATTTTAAGCAAACGTGCCAATAATTGCCCAGAACTTGGCAGAAGTTAATCACGCCAACGGCGCAGGCCCGGATACAGAACTTTTCAGCGGGGGTGTGGTGTGGGGTGTGTGTAAAGACATACTTTCACACATTTCATGGTGTTTGTGTGGTGTGTGGGGTTTGGGGGTGTAGTCCGCGGTTATGCTTCCTCTGATTTTTTTTCTAGGATGCTAGAATGCTGGAGATGCGTTTTGTAGTTTAACTGGGCAAGAGATTGATGTTTTTATCTTTTCTTTAATGACTTTGAACCTAAGAATGAAGACCTAAACGTTAAGCAACACAAGTGTTCAAAAGTGATTAAAATTCTTCACTAACAAGTATGCCTCATAAGCAAACCAGTCCCTTCGAGTATGACCACAAGAAGATGGTTATCATGGGGATTACATTACTCGTGTACTGTCGATTCACTACATAAAGTGTTAAGAATAACGAACCACAACTCTGATGGGAACTAGACTATCTGCTACTGAATTAGGGACATCCCGGACCAGCAGACAACCCGGACCAGACAACCCGGACCATATTTAGGGACATCCCGGACCATGTATAAGGACATCCGGGACCATGTTTGAGGATATCCCGGACCACTCTAGGAATATAAAAATAATAATAAAAATACTAAAAATTATGTATATTGAACAAATCATATTGTTGTTGTTGTTTTATTTCCATCTTAAGCGAGTGTTCATTAATGCTTAATGCTGACTAAAATGTTAAAACAGAAATCACATTAACAATATCAATATGGCCCTGATATGAAAATAAGTTTTAATAAATATATTACCTTTAAAAATGCCTAATTCCATTTCAATATTTAACAGAAGTATTTTCCTTTTACTAAGTAACTAATTCAGTTCATTATAATTCAATGTATAACACACAAAATTACAAAGGAAAGAGATTTCAATAATTTGTATTTGTTTTTCACACCAATTAAAGAAGTCACTCAATGAGTTCATTCCATCCAATTAACTAATTTTATTAGTCACTCAAAAAAATAAATGAGTTGATTACCGTTTTTATAAAAAAAAGGGTAGTTAATGTCAAAAGTTTGATTTATCTAAGCCTTGATTTTGCTATAAATCCGAGGAGGAAAAAACTCATCCTCACAACTTCTTCAGCTTAAAAACTGAAAAGTAATGCCTGCTAATCCTTGTATTCACTGCGGCAAATGTGTGTTTTCTAACCACCGCGCCTTAGAGTGTGATATATGTCGTCGCTGGCAGCATTTAGTCTGAACACAACTAAGTACAAAACAACAACACTGTTTTGCATTGGGCAAGACTTGCGATCGGTTTATTTACATCGGAGTGTTTACAACTTGTATTTGTTATATACAATTTTATAACATGTAAAATAAATATGTATATCTACTAACAAACTTTACTGATATACAATGCATATAAATGCACAAAACCATACATTCATTACAATTATCGTATACATGAAACTAACCCTTAACATTGAGAGCTAATTCGAAGGCCAGGGAAAAACCCAGAGATAAAAACTCACTGAACTTTGCCCAATGTAAAAAACTCTGGGAAACTGTACCCCCGAACTAACCCTAATGTAAGCTTCATGAAATCACTCGTTACATGACCTGCTATTAATCAAAACCAAATTCTTGTTATTTCTAACATCATATAAGACCAACGTTTTCACAAACTCATAACAAATGCAAAATAACTGCATTTTCAACGATTCGAATTTGAAATAGAAACGATGTGAACCGACCGAAGTCTAGCGTAGAACTGACCACCAAACAGAACCCTCGTGCCTTTTCCCGCTCTTACCCGCCTGATTGACCACTGGTCACCTGATACATATCCCATCATTCAAATACACAATCACCCCTATTGTGCATGCCGTAATGTTAAGACATACGTTCTGTGCTATACTACGTAACGCACAGAACTTTCAATTATGCGGAAATACTGGTAAGCATTTTAATATAATTCACTCAATATTAAAGAATGAAATAAGTTATAGAATAAAATAAATATAATAAATATTTGAGTATAAAATTTTGTTAATTGCGAAATTCAAAACCATGTCAATACAAATTTTTATTGTTTTCTGAATTCAGGTGTCAGTGTGAACCAGTACAGAGCGGCTGTCAGAGATGGGACAGACCTTCCATTCGTATGCTCCTCGTGTGCTGATCTGCAAGATACAAATGACATGGATGTGACAGAGAACTACAGCGAAATCACAGACACATCATCACGTATAGTCTTGACAGTACCTGCGGCGAATCCACTAGAAAGTACACGACTTCAATCAATGTAAAAATTGCCTTACAAATTTTTGTTTAAGTTCTTTTTACAACTCCTGTTCATCTAAAATATGCACATGTTAAGATTATAAAATTTCTATACAAGTTAGTTATACTCTTAAATTATCTTCAAACCACTGCAATTTGTGAAAATAACATTATCCCATTTGTTATAAAGATGGTCCGGGTTGTCTCATAATGTGGTCCGGGATGTCCTGAAATATGGCCCGGGTTGTCTGGTCCGGGATGTCCGCTGGTCCGGGTTGTCCGTATACCCTGCTACTTTGCTTTTAGTTCGGCAGCTGGATATGGTTACCGCGCACCCTACTCTGGACTTTTTACATGAGTACCAAAATTTTCGTTAGGGTGTCTAGAAACAGAATCTTCAATGTACTCAAAAATAAACTCATTTGGGCTACATGAAAACTAATGGTTTCCATGGTAGGCCTAACCATTATGAAATTTTAATAGGAGGGTATGTTTAAAAAAAACACTTATAACTTTTCCAAAAATGGTGATAGAAGTATACAACTGGTACTCAATTAAAAGTTATTGAATAGCCATTATGGTCATGTGTCAATTATCCAGATTAACACTTATGAATATTTATCAATTTTAATGAGAATCTAAAAATAGACTTTATTTTTGAAAAGATGATTAGATTATTTTCATTTATAAGCAATATTCAAACGAACTCAACAGTTTCTAAAGTTGTCTACATACCACTACTTGTCTAACATATGTTGGTCTAAGTTTCATATGGTTTGGGTCATTTTATGATTTTTTCTAAATTTGTTTTTGTCCAAATTTGGCTTATTCACTCTTAAAGCATTATTTGGCAAGAAGTCTGCTTACAACTAACCATAACTTTGAAGAATAATTTTTGTATCGTTCCATAAGTGGAGGCTATCACTAAACTTAGATATGAAATAATTAATTATTCAAATTAGCCAACACGAATATTCATATATCTTAATGAAAATCTAAAAACAGACTTTAATTTAGAAAAATTGATTAGATTATTTTATTTAAAAGCAATATTCAACTAAACTTAACAGTTTTTTTAAGTTATATACATTCCCCTACTAGTCTAACACGTGTTGGTCTAAGTTTCATATGATTTGGTTCATTTTATGATTTTCAGAGGATTTTTTAAAATTTATTTTCGTTCTAATTTTGCTCATTCAATCTTTATGCATAATTGGGCTAGAAGTCTGCTTATAACTTACCATAACATTGAAGAATAATTCTTGTATCGTTCCTTAAGTGGAGGCTATCGCTAAATTTAGTTTTGAAATTATTAAGTATGCGAAGAATCTAAAAATATACTTTAATTTCGAATTAAAATTTATTACATTTAAAAGCCACATTCAAACAAACTGAACAATTTTAAAAGTTAAACAGACAACTCCCTTAGTCCGACACAAATTGATTCAAGTTTTGTATTAATTGATATATTTTTCCAATATTTTACAACTTTGTATTTAATTTCTATGGAATTTTCATCATTGAGTATAGTATGTGAAGCTGATAAGAAACCGGCTTGTAAAGTAGGGGTGTAACGATATACCGTACGACGGTATACCGCGGTTCTATATTCACGGTTCGGTTCACGGTTCTCTTCTCAAGAATTACGGTACGAACCGTGCAATACAGTTAAGTATAATCCTACAATGTGCTCTTGAGTTCACGTCAAATCGTTGTTGAGTCAGTAGTAGACTATTTTTTTTTACACCGGGAAAACGACAAAGTGGATCAAGATGTAGCACTTTTATGACAATGTTTGCCGAGATGTAAACATTATTATTTTCAAGAGTAGCTGATCATTCAGAACTGTATTTTGTCATTCTTAATTCTAGTTTATATCCTAAGAAAGTTATATCTTGTATCGGTAAAGCGCATAGGGTAAAGCTAATTAGTATTCAAAATGGCGCTGTCGAAAACTTGCAATCTCTGTTTAAGAAATCACTGATGGAGTCGGACAATCTATATTGCAAACACAAATCCATTGTAGATTTTGGCATGGTTGATAACATCTTTGGCTCTTGAGACTTCGGCTAATCGACTGTATTGCCGTCATTATGAAATTGTGAAACGATGACGAGAAAACGCCAAAATTAGCGTTTAGTCATATAGTTTGTTTTATTTTTTTTCCGAAATAATACTAGAATATTTTTCTCATTTCTATATTTGTTTAGTTATATATCTAAGAAGTTGTTTCAGAAAAAACTATCTTCCGGTATTTGTTTTGACTTCTTTTTGCCCCACAAATTATCACACCTAATTACTGTCCCGACCTCCTAATCGAAATAGATCCCTAGAGATCACCCACCTGATAGAGCAAAATAAGTGGCTCAGCCAATACATATTCAGCATATATGGTAGTGAATGAAACTGGTAGCAGAAGCGTTAATTCATGAGCGAGTCAATTTATGCATAGGTTGACACCACCAAGTTTACCTGACTACATGTACATAAAATTGGTGCACTTTTGGTTTTTGTTGATACAAACGTTGTTTAAATGATGTTTTAAATAATTTTCTTCGACCAATAACACACTGCTTGCTGTTTTTGTTGAAGAATAGTTAAACACACGCATCAACCGGAACATGGCCGTCCGAATATATGTACACTTTTCGGTAATTTGTCGAACTACAATTTGACGAATATGTTGGTACACTCAGTATAAATTTGATGTGACTAATTTAATAAGGTATGTTTTTTACCTACATGACCAGACTACGAATAATGGAGCAAGATTTCTTTGATTTGGAGAGAAACTTCTGATATTCTGAATCATATGTTGATTTAGAGAGAACCTTCTCATATTCTGAATCATACGTTGACAATTCAAAGGCAGTTATAATTGTGATAAATATTTATTTGAACAGTACTTTCCAGTAGATATACTATTTAAGTACATGTAATTCTTATTGGTAAGCATACAGCTTCACATTCACAGCAATAGCCAACAATCAATAACATTATATTTTGTCTTAAGCAGTCAACTAGTTTTAAGCAGTGAAATTTAGGCTGTCCCTTGGTTGGCTGCTTAATACAAGTGTGACTGTAGTTAGAAACTGTTTAAAGTGTTGCTGATCTTATTCTAGATAAAGAAAGAAATTTTCATTTGGGAGGGGTTGTTATGATATACATTTTTAAAAGAAATGACATTTAATGCATTATCCTTATTTGCTAATCTTATGATATAAAATAATAAAATCAAGAAATTCTGAAAATTTCCTAGGTAATAATGAAAATGACAGCATGAGAAATGTGAAATCACATGCACAATTGATTGCATCAATACAGATAGCCTGTTTTAAAGCAGAATAATATCTGAATGCTCTGGCCTCATCAGTAGGACAAGAATATGTTTTTATACAAGGGAACAAATTTCCCGGTGAAAGGTATTTATTTAACCATATATAAACTATAGATTCCATGATTTTTTAATGTTAAAGAAAACAACCTCCTTTGTATAAACTTGACCAATACTAAACACCAAGTTATAGTAGAAGGACTGTATATATTATACTACTGGCAATAGTTGATTAATTTGTAAACACAAGAAAAAACAATAATAAGCACTTACATGTATATTTTCTGATAAATGATGTACTGAATATCGATAATTTTTGTATTGATACACATATCATATCGATGATTCTGACCTATACGGAGGCCTAGTAACAACTTGACATCATTATTTCTCTAATATTTCATACAAAGCACTAACTACTGACTAGCTGACTGTGTTGACATTTCATATTGTTATTAAATTTTTATCTTGTTTTTTTTTTTTAATAGTGTACCAAACTGTTGTATTTTTATTTGTGATGCACATTCAGAATTTACAATAAAGATGAGAAAAAATATCTGAAGAAATAATATATTACTTTTTACTTTTTAAGACCTAACATTTTAAAGTTTTAGGTTATTCTTACAGTTAAATCGTTAAATATATGGATAACCTTTTATGTCATACATTCTGATTATTGAACTATAGACTTGCAAGTTCTTAGTTTCAGTAAATAGTTATGCTAACATATTGTTTAATATAAGTCATGGTGTAATAGTGTATCTACGTGATATCAAAAACGTATAATCAGTACCAAAATATTATGTATCGCGATACGTATCGTATCGTGAGGGTAGCGTATCGTGACACCCCTATTGTAAAGAGGTGTATTGTACTGAATTGCTTATAGCTTACGGGTAAAATCAGTATAAGACCATAAATATATTGAAGACTTTACTAAGCCAACATTGGAAATTAATAGGTATGCAAGTTGTCCTTAATAAATATTCATTAATCTTAATTAACAGGTAAATTGAATATACATATTTAAACGGCTATATCCTTGTAAGTCACAATTCCAATCCCTAACCACGCTCCCCCGCAGAGTGAATCACACTTCGCCCTTACACAATAACATGTCGCCTTCTAATCGAAGTTTATGAGCTACACTTTACCCTTAAATCTAAATGTATCAAAAGTCAAAAATGTGTACTTGTTAATTTATATCTAATTATTTCTACGGCTTTCACCTTGTATTTATGTTTATTTCGTCTTCATATACTGGAAATTATATTATGAGCATTGTTGATCATTCTTAGCAAAATCTACCTTTCTTATTTTCGAAGAAATCTTAACCTGAATAAAAATATAATAATGGTAACTATTAAACGGAATAAAATTATACGAATGTTTTAAATGCAACTTTACTTTATATAAAAATGTGTTAAACAAGTTATAATCTAGATAATCAAAGATAATCAAATAAAATCTATACAAATACTGGAATGTTTCACATTTATATTATATAACTAAAATATGCGTGATTTCCCTTTTATTATTTATAAAAAAAGAAAAGAATTAAGCGTATGTGAAGTTTATTAATTTTATATGTAATGAATCTCCGCTGTTACAATGTTGGTACTGTAACTTATTGGCATACGTTTTTGGTTGCCTATAATTCAATAATGTTTTCACACTCATGACAATTTGTAGTATGTAATCATTTCATAAATGCACAACAATGCAACAAAAGTGTGATCTTTTATTGATATTTGCCTCCCGTAATTATTGTGATGATAGCACACGCGCTATTCTTGGTTGATAATTAATCATTTGATAATGATCATTTGTAAGTTCGTTAACCATGTTATTTAACTGAACATCTACGTAACATGCTCTTCTACATTTGAATATTGAATGTGTTATTCATTTAAAACTATGTAAGAGTGCTCCTCCTTGTGATTTTTTAAATGGTCGTCAAACAGATTTTACATTAATTAATTTTATTTACTACGATATCGTCTCTAGACGCGATATTAAATTGTGTTTTCTCTGATATTAATACTTTAAACATAATGTTTAAACTCCGTTGCAAGAAACAATAAGCCTGTTTCATGATTTATGCATTATTTCAAATGTCTTTTAAGTAGATTTATAATTAAAGTTTAAAAAAATAAATAAACAAAATGGAACAATTTAAGTATTGTTCTCATTCATGAATAATGTTAAGAAAAGGGCGAAAATTGAACATCTTTTGCCAAACAGGGGCGAACCGTGAATCTCGACTCCTTTCATTAGGGCGAACTGTGGCCAATCAAGGGAAGGCGAACAATCGGAACACCTCGGATAATTCACGAATCATCTCTTGGATGTATGTAGGTAGTCGGATCACCTCGGCCATTTCCCTAAATGGGACTGCTTTTGTGACAGACGTCAAAACAAAGATGGCAGCTCGGATGACAGCTCACTACAGTATGAAGACTGTAAAACTTCAATTAGTGGCTGCTTCAATTTTAAATCATTCAGGTTAAGGTTCTGGACCTGTAATGGTGACCTTCCACAATCCTTATAATGATACTGTTTCTTGAATCTGTACTATAAAACACATCGTTCGGTGAATTTTTAAGGAAGTTTACCGTTTGTAACTCAAGTTATGTACATTTTTATAAAGTGACCCTTGATTTAAAAAACACCGTAAATTGTGCTGCAACAAAAAAATGAAAAAAGTACCATTTTTTCAATTCTACTGTTCTATATTTAAATTTTAACCAATGTTCCTGTTACACAATCATGTCATGATAAATCAGAACAATAAGACCACACTTTGGACAAATACTTATAAAAATACAGAACTTTGCATACATGTACCCCCGAGCAAAAATCCGAGTTTTTTGGGTGTGTTTAAAAAATTACCCTATCTATAAAAGCAAATATCTCAAGTTTGATACTAGTTAGACACATACAACTAGCTTTAAAATTTTCTGCAATATGAACTGCCCATAATATGAGATTTTAAAGGCATTTTACCGTTCCTAATAAAATTTATAAAAATTTGTAAAGGTTACTATAATGAAACTGCAAGAGAATTTATAGCGAAAAATAACGTCAAAATGGTCAATTACAGATTATACTCCTTTATACAAAAAAATCACCTACAGTTGGTATTAGAGATGGAAATATGTATGTAAAACTCTGCATTATTACATGAAAACCTTCTCTTTTCTGATTCTGGCTGGCTTGAGTGAAATATTTGAAATTAACCACTTTACACATTTTTTCGTAAAAAAATCCGACAGTTTAGGAATACCTGAGTCAAGCACTCTTTTGGTATTAGTGCACTTGGTTGTCCCTCACAATTTTGACCCCTGAACACATTTAAAAGTCCATCCTGGCCATCCCGAGAAAATATCAGACGAAGGTGAGCGAGTGTCAAACCATGTCGCTAACTCTCGCGGTTAGCATGCGAAGGCAAATTTAAATCGCAAACACAAGATGAAACAGCGCATTTTTCACCTGTACACAGAAAACCAACACAATAGTTATGATCCACTTCAACTTTACATGACTTTGTTGTCGGCAAACCACTATGTTTACAATATCGCCCTCGACGATCACGCTGTCGAGCTCCCGGTTCCCTCATTTTTGAGAAATGGGTAACCTAATGACGTCATGGAAAATCCATATCACGTGGGGGGAAAAACTACTTAAAATAGCAAATTCGAAACTTTACGACGAATGCTATTCAACATAGACATATAAATAGATAGACCGGGCGCGCTATTTATAACCCGTGCGCTATTGGCCGCCATCTTGGAGAGCACAATCGTTTAGCGCGTCTATAGATTCGCTATGATAATTCAAGGAAATTCGTAGAATATTTTCCGACAACACTGCGCGTTTTATGTATTTTTACTTCCTTCAGAGTATTAAACGACACAGTTTCTGCAGTAGTTTATATCTTTTGTGTCTTAATATGCATAGTAATTCATATTATTTAAATTAATTTTACCTGATCTGATTTATGGACATGACGCTGTACATAGTAGGAATCTAGATTGGATGTAACGATCAGGAACTATTTAGGGGATTTTTCCCTATTGTATCGCTCTTATATGATTTTTGTACAGGATGACTATACTAATGACTATGACTACAGTTAGAGTAATGTTATTTTTCTCTTTTATTTCAATTATAACGGACTATTTAGATCTACTCGGTTCATAAACTAATGTTAAGAACCACATAAGCAAGTATTTCTGCTAGCCTAGGCAGACTGAGGCCAAATATTGGATTTAAAAATATAAATAAAATAGTTATAAGAATTTTCAGTACTTTGTTGCACGATCCCAGAAGATGATGCATACACTTAGCTATTGTTTTTTCATTAAAATCACTTTAATATGTTTGCCATGTATATATGCAAACATGTAGATGTACACCTACAGAGATTGAGGTTTTGAGTACCATATAAGTTACTGATTATACTTGGCGTGTATGTTTTATTAAAGATAATAATTTTCGTTAATACTAGATCTGTCTAGTTCACTTGGCATGAGGATTCAAACATGGCAGCACCAAAACATTCAACATCACAGGACACAACAATAAGAATTAGTAAGTCAATCAGTTCGTAGCTTTTATTTATACTCATTATCAATACAATTTTGTATTCTGACCACAGTTATACACTAAAATATTATTACCAAACAATGAAAACCACTAATTGACATGTGACATCATAACATAAATATTAAATATGCCACTTGTTTTAATAATACAAACTGTAAGCATTTAAAGAAATAAATGTTCACACAGCAAAGTTAAATGCTCAAGATTTGCAAAAGGTTTTGGTTGAGGTAAGAATACTTTTAATTTGTGTAGAATACTAAGGTAACATGCATGACATGCCCTTATATTAATGTTATTAATAAAAACTTGTTTCGGCTCACTATGCTAGTTCATAAAAGATGTTTGAAATAATAAAACATTTTCAAAAATGTTTACTAAAACATAGCCTTATAATACTATGAATCTTAATGCATATTTAATTAGCTAACATAATATCTTTGTTAGAAGGAACCAGAGCACAGAATGTGTGATTTCAAGAAGTCATAATGTTGAATCTCCAATATAACTACATGTAGATAAGTGTTCATTTGAACACCTTGGTCAAAAAAAAAATTAACATAAAGCAGCAAAGCGATCCCTTTGCTTTTCTTTGAAAGGGCAACACGAAAAAGTATTATGACAGTGAAGTAGAAAAAAATGCATAATATGGAACAAGTGATTTTCTATCACATGGACAAGAACTGATTTTTTCAAAATGTGTATAGTTTGTGTGTGCGTAATTCTTCCAAACTAGCATATGAAATCTCAAGTTCATTTATGCTTTAGTAGCAATCATTAGAGTTTTATAAAAAAAATATTTACAATGTCTATGCTCAGAATGAGTCCTGGAGACTTTAAAGAATCATTGTAATAAGTATGAATTTACTAAACAATGCACAAGAATTAAGCTGCTTTGCAACAGCAGGTCTTTTAAAACAAAGATATTGGACAAATATTCTACAAATGTGGCTTAAATCTTCCACAGAATTGAAGTCTTTCAACTACAAATGTATACATGGATGTGAAGATGTACAAAACTTAACACTGTCAGGCTATGCTACCTTGGGGCTTTCTCTTTATCTCAGTTAACTTCAACTAAAATATTGTATCTCTTACAAACATGTACTTATTGTTTTTTAAAAAGAACTGTTTTGTTTGAGTTATGTCGCATTGTTTTTCCCTTCTGTCACAAATTTAAAGTCTTGGTCATGTGGTGCACTCTTGCAGTGACATCAGCGTTTTGCGAGGAACCATTTTCTTCTGCAAAAATAAATAATACTTCCAATTAATTACAAAGATAATCAGGTCAATAATAAACACAAACATGTTATAAAGTAACTGTGTCTGGGTGTTTTATTATGTTTGTTTTCAGCTGCCATGGATATTTACCTCATTTCAGAGCTGATTATTTAAAAGTATTTTCCATACAGAATAATTTCAAGGATTTCTTCTTCTTAAACAGCAAATGGTATTTTCAAATGGTATAAGACAATCAACAAATTTTGCTTACTGTCACAATAATGCAGTAATTAAATAAATTTATATAGTATAAAATACCTGAAGTTGTACTGGAAGGTCAACTATTGTTGGGACGGCTCCACCCCGCAGTCTCGTTATCTGGCCAGTGCGGTCAGTAACGTCTTCATTGAAGTGCTGGCTGCAGACAAGCGCATGTTTTGAAGGTGTAGCACCAGCCCTTCTACAACCTACAATCCACTTGCTGTGCCGTTCAGGCGACTTGTCTTTGTTTGGGAAACAGAAAAATAAACAGGAAATTTAAGTATGGTATTACCTAGTATAGTGTATTAAAAGCTCACTTAACCTCACCTAAATACTAAGAACTAAAGTAAATCTCAGAGGAGACAATAATCCTGGCCCTAAATGGGATTTGAACCCGGTCCGCCAGATCAGTAGTCCAGGCACTCAACCACGTCGCTAAAGGGTTAACCCAACAGCAAGGCTGTTGGAAGTGTCATATGCACTAGAGGCACTTCCAACAGCCTTGCTGTTGGGTTAACCCTTTAGCGACGTGGTTGAGTGCCAGCCTACTGATCTGAAGGTTCCGGGTTCAAATCCCCGTTAGGGCTAGGATTATTGTCTCCTCTAAGATTTTCTTTATGCCTATATGCACTACAGAACAATTCATGGCACTAGAAGATGTCCAAGGTATGTGTACTAAGTATGTGCTAAATCAGGCTACTGAATAATATCTACAGGGCCATCCCATTTAAACGAAAAAATCAACTCTTAGCCGACAATGTATTACAGACCTTATCCTAACGTCTTGTGACATTGGACTACATGTACTTAGCCCAGTCATGGGGCGCAACAGAATCATTTCAACAAGAAATCAGCATTACTTGTTAACAAAATACAGACCAAGGATCATGAAGGAACTGATTAGAAATAAGCAGCATGTACCAGCTCTCTCTCTCTCTCTCTCTCTCTCTCTCCCTCTCTCCCTTTCACTCTCTCTCTCTCTCTCGATCGATGAAATAGAGCTCTGTCTGTACTGAAAGTACTTAGTGACAGTCAACAAATGCAGGTTCAATGTTGCGAGATTTCTCTCTGATTTAAACAAATAAAAAGCTACTTACTGTTGAAAGGTAATCCTCTTAGATCTTGTTTCAAGATCTCTACGATTATTGCAGTTGATTGCAAAACACTGATGGCCATTATAAAACTTTTTTTAAGTTTTGTTGTCCCATTGCTCGCAATGGCAGACGCCATTTTCAGCAACTGGCTGTGCTCTCCAATATGGCGGCCAATGGTACGATGACGCATCAGCACTCAGCCAATAGGATGGCCGGTCTATCTTTCTTATGTCTATGCTATTCAAATAAAACCGGATCATACCGAGTGCCGATATTTACCGAAGTCAGTTACAGGTCCAGAACCTTAATTTACCCAACGTAGCAGACATGCAGCTGTCAACCGATGCCATTGTTCATGTTTTGTGCGAATTATATATTAAGCATATTCTTCTTCCGACTTCCGACGAACAAAACGATCGTGATTTCAGTTAATATCATTGCACAAGATACATCCGAGGACTGATTGTCCCAAGGACGGAATTACCCGAGAAGTTCCGATTGGGAAGGCAAAGTGTGAAAGGGACGAAGAGTTACTAATTCATGTCCAAGGAGGGGAAATTACGGAAGGAGTGCTATGTATGGTTTTCCGCAGGGGCCTAAATCTGGGCCATTTTGGCCCCATTTATGGCCCCATGGAGCTGAAACTTGGCACGAATCTAGGGCCTATCTGGCAAAACCTGGCACCGAAAATCGTTTCGGCCTAGGACTTCCGGTTCCGGTGCCATAGGCTCGCGAATGGTCTATGGGAAGGGCAATGTATAGGGTTCCGCAGGAGACTAAATCTGAGCCATTTTGGCCCCTTTTATGGCCCCATCGAGATAAAACTTGGCACGAATTTAGGGCCTATCTGTCACCACCTGGCTCCGAAAACCGTTTCGGCCAAGAACTTCCGGTTCCGGTGCTAGAGGCACCCAAGTGTCTATAGGAGTGATATGTGAGGCGTTGCTCAGGGGCCTAAATCTGCGCCATTTTGGCCCCTTCTATGTCCCCATGGAGCTGAAACTTAGCACGAATCTAGGGCCCGACTGGCAGACCCTTGCACCGGTGCTAGAGGCCCCCGAATGGTCTATGGGAGTGCTATGTATAGCGATCCGCAGGGTTTTAAATCTGCGACATTTTTGCCCCTTTTATTGCCCCCATGGAGGTGAAACTTGGCACGAATCAAGGGCTCATCTGGCATCACCTGGCACTGAAAACCATTTTGGCCTAGATCTTCCGGTTGCGGTGCTAGAGGCCCCCGACGTGTCTATAGGAGTGCTATCTATGGGGTTCCGCAGCGGCTTAAATCTGCGCCATTTTGGCCCCTTTTATGGTCCCATGAAGCTAATACGTGGCACGAATCTAGGGACTATCTGGCAGGACCTGCCACAGACAACCGTTTTGGCCTAGGACTTCAGGTTCCTGTGCTAGACGCCCCCGAATGGTGTATAGGAGTGCTATGTATGTGGTTCCGCATGGTCATAAATCTGTGCCATTTTGGCCCCTTTTATGGTCCCGTGGAGCTGAAACTTGGCACGAATCTAGGGCCCATCTGGCAGTACCTAGCAGTGAATACCGTTTTGTCCTAGGATTTCCGGTTCCGGTGCTAGACGACCCCGAATGGTCAATAGGAGTACAATAAATGGTATTCCGCACGGGCCTAAATCTGCACCATTTTCGCTCCTTTAATGGCCACATGGAGCTGAAACTTGGCACGATTCTAGGGCCTATCACCCAACACCTGGCACCGAAAACCGTTTCAACCTAGGTCTTCTGGTTCCGTTGCTAGTGGTCCCCGAATTGTCTATAGGAGTGCTAGGTATGTGGTTCCGCAGGGGCATAAATCTGCGCCATTATGGCCCCTTTTATGGCCCCATGGAGCTGACACTTGGCACGAGTCAGGGCTTATCTGGCAGCAACTGACACCGAAAACCGTTTCGGCCTAGGACTTCCGGTTCCGGTGCTAGAGGCCCTCGAAGGGTCTATAGGAGTGCTATGTATGGTTTTCCGCATTGGCATAAATCTGCGCCATTTTGGCCCTTTTTATGGTCCCATGGAGCTGAAACTTGGCACGAATCTAGGGCCCATCTGGCAGTACCTAGCAGTGAATACCGTTTTGTCCTAGGATTTCCGGTTCCGGTGCTAGACGACCCCGAATGGTCAATAGGAGTACAATAAATGGTATTCCGCACGGGCCTAAATCTGCACCATTTTCGCTCCTTTAATGGCCACATGGAGCTGAAACTTGGCACGATTCTAGGGCCTATCACCCAACACCTGGCACCGAAAACCGTTTCAACCTAGGTCTTCTGGTTCCGTTGCTAGTGGTCCCCGAATTGTCTATAGGAGTGCTAGGTATGTGGTTCCGCAGGGGCATAAATCTGCGCCATTATGGCCCCTTTTATGGCCCCATGGAGCTGACACTTGGCACGAGTCAGGGCTTATCTGGCAGCGACTGACACCGAAAACCGTTTCGGCCTAGGACTTCCGGTTCCGGTGCTAGAGGCCCTCGAAGGGTCTATAGGAGTGCTATGTATGGTTTTCCGCATGGGCATAAATCTGCGCCATTTTGGCCCCTTTTTATGGTCCCATGGAGCTGAAACTTGGCACGAATCTAGGGCCCATCTGGCAGTACCTAGCAGTGAATACCGTTTTGTCCTAGGATTTCCAGTTCCGGTGCTAGACGACCCCGAATGGTCAATAGGAGTACAATATATGGTGTTCCGCACGGGCCTAAATCTGCGGCATTTGGCCCCTTTTATGGCCACATGGAGCTGAAACTTGGCACGAATCTAGGGCTCATCTGGCAGAATCTGGCACCGAAGATCAT
Organism: Sinonovacula constricta; assembly: GCA_007844125.1. Taxonomy (NCBI): domain Eukaryota; kingdom Metazoa; phylum Mollusca; class Bivalvia; order Cardiida; family Solecurtidae; genus Sinonovacula; species Sinonovacula constricta. The sequence goes on along the minus strand of CM017560.1, from coordinate 59,373,828 downwards.
TTTGGCCAAGATCTTCCGGTTCCGGTGCTAGAGGCCCCTCGAATAGTCTATAGGATTGTTATGTATGGGGTTCGGCAGGGGTCTACATCTGCGCCATTTTGGTTCCTTTCATGTCCCCATGGAGCTGAAACTTGGTAAGAATTTAGGACCCATCTGGCAGCACCTGGCACTGAAAACCATTTTGGCCTAGATCTTCCGGTTGCGGTGCTAGAGGCCCCCAAATAGTCTATAGCATTGCTATGTATGGGGTTTTGCGGGGGCCTAAATGTGAGCCATTTTGGCCCCTTTTTATAGCCCCATGGAGCTGAAACTTGGCACGAATCTAGGGCCCATCTGGCAGCACCTGGCAGAAACTGGCAGCGAAAACCGTTTCGGTCTTGGACTTCCGGTTCCGGTACTAGACGCCCCCGAAGGGTCTATAAGAGTGCTATATATAGAGTTCTGCAGGGCCTTGAATCTGCGCCATTTTGGCCCCTTGTATGACCACATGGAGCTGAAACTTAGCAAAAATCTAGGGCCCATCTAGCAGAAAATGGCACTGCAAACTTTTTCGGCCTAGTTCTCCGGTTCCGGTGCTAGGGTACCCCGAAGTGTCTATAGTAGTGCAATGTATGTTGTTCCGCAGGGGCTTAAATCTGCGCCATTTTGGCCCCTTTTATGGCCCCATGGAGCTGAAACTTCTCACGAATCTAGGGCCTATCTGGCAACACCTGGCACCGAAAACCGTTTCGGCCAAGAACATCCGGATCCGGTGCTAGAAGCCCCCGAAGGGTCCATAAAAGTACTATGTATGGGTTTCCACAGGGTCTTAAATCTGCGCCAATTTGGCCCCTTTAATGGCCCAATCAAGCTGAAACTTGGACCTAATCTAGGACCCATCTGGCAGTACCTAGCAGTGAATACCGTTTTGTCCTAGGATTTCCGGTTCCGGTGCTAGACGACCCCGAATGGTCAATAGGAGTACAATATATGGTATTCCGCACGGGCCTAAATCTGCACCATTTTGGCCCCTTTAATGGCCCCATGGAGCTGAAAACTTGGAGCGATTCTATGGCCTATCACCCAACATCTGGCACCGAAAACCGTTTCAGGCTAGGTCTTCTGGTTACGTTGCTAGTGGTCCCCGAATTGTCTATAGGAGTGCTAGGTATGTGGTTCCGCAGGGGCATAAATCTGCGCCATATTGGCCCCTTTTATGGCCCCATGGTGCTGACACTTGGTACGAGTCTAGGGCTTATCTGGCAGCAACTGACACCGAAAACCGTTTCGGCCTACGACTTCCTGTTCCGGTGCGAGAGGCCCTCGAAGGGTCTATAGGAATGCTATGTATGGTTTTCCGCATGGGCATAAATCTGCGCCATTTCGGCCTCTTTTATGGTCCCATGGAGCTGAAACTTGGCACGAATCTAGGGCCCATCTGGTAGTACCTAGCAGTGAATACTGTTTTGTCCTAGGACTTCCGGTTCCGTTGCTAGACGACCCCGAATGGTCAAAAGGAGTACAATATATGGTGTTCCGCACGGGCCTAAATCTGCACCATTTTGGCCCCTTTTATGGCCACATGGAGCTGAAACTTGGCACGAATCTGGGACCCATCTGGCAGCACCTGGGACCGAAAACCGTTTAGGTCTAGGCCTTTCGGTTCCGGTGGTAGACGCCCCCGAAGTATCTTTAGGAGTGCTATGTATGGTGTTCTGCAGGGGCTTAAATCTGGGCCATTTTGGCCCCGTTTATAGCCCCATGGAGCTGACACTTGGCACGAATCTAGGGCTCATCTGCCAGAATCTGGCACCGAAGATCATTTTGGCCTAGATCTTCCGGTTCCGGTGCTAGAGGCCCCCAAATAGTCTATAGGATTGCTATGTATGGGGTTCCGCAGGGGTCTACATCTGCGCCATTTTGGCTCCTTTTATGTCCCCATGGAGCTGAAACTTGGTAAGAATTTAGGACCCATCTGGCAGCATCTGGCACCGAAAACTGTTTCGGCCTAGGACTTACGGTTCCGGTGCGAGACGCCCCCGATGCGTCTATACGAGTGCTATGTATGGAGTTCCGCAGGGGCTTAAATCTGCGCCATTTTGGCCCTTTTCATGGCCCCATGGAGCTGAATTCTGGCACGAATCTAGGACCCATCTAACAGCACCTGGCACTGAAAACCGTTTCGGTCTAGGCCTTTCAGTTCCGGCGGTAGAGGCCCCCGAAAAATCGATAGGAGTGCTATGTTTGGGGTTCCGCAGGGGCTTAAATCTGCGCCATTTTGGCCCCTTTTATGGCCCTATGGAGCTGACACTTGGCACTAATCTAGGGCTCATCTGGCATCACCTGACATTGAAAACTATTTTGGCCTAGATCTTCCGGTTGCGGTGCTAGAGGCCCCCAAATAGTCTATAGCATTGCTATGTATGGGGTTTTGCGGGGGCCTAAATTTGAGCCATTTTGGCCCCTTTTTATAGCCCCATGGAGCTGAAACTTGGCACGAATCTAGGGCCCATCTGACAGCACCTGGCAGCGAAAACCGTTTCGGCCTTGGACTTCCGGTTCCGGTGCTAGACGCCCCCCGAAGGGTCTGTAGGAGTGCTATGTATGGACTTCTGCAGGGCCTTGAATCTGCGCCATTTTGGCCCCTTGTATGACCACATGGAGCTGAAACTTAGCACAAATCTAGGGCCCATCTGGCAGAAAATGGCACTGCAAACTTTTTCGGCCTAGTTCTCCGGTTCCGGTGCTAGGGTACCCCGAAGTGTCTATAGTAGTGCAATGTATGTTGTTCCGCAGGGGCTTAAATCTGCGCCATTTTGGCCGCTTTTATGGCCCCATGGAGCTGAAACTTCTCACGAATCTAGGGCCTATCTGGCAACACCTGGCACCGAAAACCGTTTCGGCCAAGAACATCCGGATCCGATGCTAGAAGCCCCCGAAGAGTCCATAGGAGTGCTATGTATGGTTTTCCACAGGGTTTTAAATCGGCGCCAATATGGCCCCTTTAATGGCCCAATCAAGCTGAAAGTTGGACCGAATCTAGTGCTCATCTGGCAGCACCTGGCATCGGAAACCGTTTCGGTCTAGGCCTTTCGGTTTCGGTGCTAGAGGTTCCGCAGGGGCCTAAATTTGCGCCATTTTGGCCCCTTTTTATAGCTCCATGGAGCTGAAACTTGACACGAATCTAGGGCCCATCTGGCAGCACCTGGCACTTTAAACCGTTTTGGCATAGATCTTCCGGTTCCGGTGCTAGAGACCCCAAAGTGTCTATAGGAGTGCTATGTATGGAGTTCGGCAGGGGCTTAAATCTGCGCCATTTTGGACCCTTATATGGCCCCATGAAGCTGAAACTTGGTACGAATTTAGGACCCATCTGGCAGCAGCTGGCAGCAACTGGCAACGAAAACCATTTCGGCCTAGGCCTTCAGGTTCCGGTGCTACACGCCCCCGACGTGTCTATAGGAGTGCTATTTATGGGGTTCCGCAGCGGCTTAAATCTGCGCCATTTTGGCCCCTTTCATGGCCCCATGGAGCTGAAATTTAGCACAAATCTAGGGCCCATCTGGCTGAAGCTGGCCCTTCAAATCATTTCGGCCTAGGTCTTCCTATTCCGGTGCTAGGGTACCCCGAAGTGTCTTTAGTAGTGCAATGTATGTTGTTACGCATGGGCCTAAATCTGCGCCATTTTGGCCCCTTTTATGGTCCCATGGAGCTGAAACTTGGCACGAATCTAGGGCCCATCTGGCAGTACCTAGCAGTGAATACCGTTTTGTCATAGGATTTCCGGTTCTGGTGCTAGACCACCCCGAATGGTCAATAGGAGTACAATATATGGTGTTCCGCACGGGCCTAAATCTGCGCCATTTTGGCCCCTTTTATGGCCACATGGAGCTGCAACCTGGCACGAATCTAGGACTCATCTTGCAGCACCTGGAACCGAAAACTGTTTCAGTCTAGGCCTTTCGGTTCCGGTGGTAGACGCCCCGAAGTGTCTTTAGGAGTGCTATGTATGGTGTTCCGCAGGGGCTTAAATTTGCGCCATTTTGGCCCCGTTTATAGCCCCATGGAGCTGACACTTGGCACGAATCTAGGGCTCATCTGGCAGAACCAGGCACCGAAGATCATTTTGGGCTAGATCTTTCGGTTCCGGTGCTAGAGGCCCCCGAATGGTGTATAGGAGTGCTATGTATGTGGTTCCGCATGGGCATAAATCTGCGCCATTTTGGCCCCTTTTATGGTCCCATGGAGCTGAAACTTGGCACGAATCTAGGACCCATCTGGCAGTACCTAGCAGTGAATACCGTTTTGTCCTAGGATTTCCGGTTCCGGTGCTAGACGACCCCGAATGGTCAATAGGAGTACAATATATGGTATTCCGCACGGGCCTAAATCTGCACCATTTTGGCCCCTTTAATGGCCCCATGGAGCTGAAAACTTGGAGCGATTCTATGGCCTATCACCCAACATCTGGCACCGAAAACCGTTTCAGGCTAGGTCTTCTGGTTACGTTGCTAGTGGTCCCCGAATTGTCTATAGGAGTGCTAGGTATGTGGTTCCGCAGGGGCATAAATCTGCGCCATATTGGCCCCTTTTATGGCCCCATGGTGCTGACACTTGGTACGAGTCTAGGGCTTATCTGGCAGCAACTGACACCGAAAACCGTTTCGGCCTACGACTTCCTGTTCCGGTGCGAGAGGCCCTCGAAGGGTCTATAGGAATGCTATGTATGGTTTTCCGCATGGGCATAAATCTGCGCCATTTCGGCCTCTTTTATGGTCCCATGGAGCACGAATCTAGGGCCCATCTGGTAGTACCTAGCAGTGAATACTGTTTTGTCCTAGGACTTCCGGTTCCGTTGCTAGACGACCCCGAATGGTCAAAAGGAGTACAATATATGGTGTTCCGCACGGGCCTAAATCTGCACCATTTTGGCCCCTTTTATGGCCACATGGAGCTGAAACTTGGCACGAATCTGGGACCCATCTGGCAGCACCTGGGACCGAAAACCGTTTAGGTCTAGGCCGAAGTATCTTTAGGAGTGCTATGTATGGTGTTCTGCAGGGGCTTAAATCTGGGCCATTTTGGCCCCGTTTATAGCCCCATGGAGCTGACACTTGGCACGAATCTAGGGCTCATCTGCCAGAATCTGGCACCGAAGATCATTTTGGCCTAGATCTTCCGGTTCCGGTGCTAGAGGCCCCCAAATAGTCTATAGGATTGCTATGTATGGGGTTCCGCAGGGGTCTACATCTGCGCCATTTTGGCTCCTTTTATGTCCCCATGGAGCTGAAACTTGGTAAGAATTTAGGACCCATCTGGCAGCACCTGGCAGCAACTGGCACCGAAAACTGTTTCGGCCTAGGACTTACGGTTCCGGTGCGAGACGCCCCCGATGCGTCTATACGAGTGCTATGTATGGAGTTCCGCAGGGGCTTAAATCTGCGCCATTTTGGCCCTTTTCATGGCCCCATGGAGCTGAATTCTGGCACGAATCTAGGAGCCATCTAACAGCACCTGGCACTGAAAACCGTTTCGGTCTAGGCCTTTCAGTTCCGGCGGTAGAGGCCCCCGAAAAATCGATAGGAGTGCTATGTTTGGGGTTCCGCAGGGGCTTAAATCTGCGCCATTTTGGCCCCTTTTATGGCCCTATGGAGCTGACACTTGGCACTAATCTAGGGCTCATCTGGCATCACCTGACATTGAAAACTATTTTGGCCTAGATCTTCCGGTTGCGGTGCTAGAGGCCCCCAAATAGTCTATAGCATTGCTATGTATGGGGTTTTGCGGGGGCCTAAATTTGAGCCATTTTGGCCCCTTTTTATAGCCCCATGGAGCTGAAACTTGGCACGAATCTAGGGCCCATCTGACAGCACCTGGCAGCGAAAACCGTTTCGGCCTTGGACTTCCGGTTCCGGTGCTAGACGCTCCCCGAAGGGTCTGTAGGAGTGCTATGTATGGACTTCTGCAGGGCCTTGAATCTGCGCCATTTTGGCCCCTTGTATGACCACATGGAGCTGAAACTTAGCACAAATCTAGGGCCCATCTGGCAGAAAATGGCACTGCAAACTTTTTCGGCCTAGTTCTCCGGTTCCGGTGCTAGGGTACCCCGAAGTGTCTATAGTAGTGCAATGTATGTTGTTCCGCAGGGGCTTAAATCTGCGCCATTTTGGCCGCTTTTATGGCCCCATGGAGCTGAAACTTCTCACGAATCTAGGGCCTATCTGGCAACACCTGGCACCGAAAACCGTTTCGGCCAAGAACATCCGGATCCGATGCTAGAAGCCCCCGAAGAGTCCATAGGAGTGCTATGTATGGTTTTCCACAGGGTTTTAAATCGGCGCCAATTTGGCCCCTTTAATGGCCCAATCAAGCTGAAAGTTGGACCGAATCTAGTGCTCATCTGGCAGCACCTGGCATCGGAAACCGTTTCGGTCTAGGCCTTTCGGTTTCGGTGCTAGAGGTTCCGCAGGGGCCTAAATTTGCGCCATTTTGGCCCCTTTTTATAGCTCCATGGAGCTGAAACTTGACACGAATCTAGGGCCCATCTGGCAGCACCTGGCACTTTAAACCGTTTTGGCATAGATCTTCCGGTTCCGGTGCTAGAGACCCCAAAGTGTCTATAGGAGTGCTATGTATGGAGTTCGGCAGGGGCTTAAATCTGCGCCATTTTGGACCCTTATATGGCCCCATGAAGCTGAAACTTGGTACGAATTTAGGACCCATCTGGCAGCAGCTGGCAGCAACTGGCAACGAAAACCATTTCGGCCTAGGCCTTCAGGTTCCGGTGCTACACGCCCCCGACGTGTCTATAGGAGTGCTATTTATGGGGTTCCGCAGCGGCTTAAATCTGCGCCATTTTGGCCCCTTTCATGGCCCCATGGAGCTGAAATTTAGCACAAATCTAGGGCCCATCTGGCTGAAGCTGGCCCTTCAAATCATTTCGGCCTAGGTCTTCCTATTCCGGTGCTAGGGTACCCCGAAGTGTCTATAGTAGTGCAATGTATGTTGTTACGCATGGGCCTAAATCTGCGCCATTTTGGCCCCTTTTATGGTCCCATGGAGCTGAAACTTGGCACGAATCTAGGGCCCATCTGGCAGTACCTAGCAGTGAATACCGTTTTGTCATAGGATTTCCGGTTCTGGTGCTAGACCACCCCGAATGGTCAATAGGAGTACAATATATGGTGTTCCGCACGGGCCTAAATCTGCGCCATTTTGGCCCCTTTTATGGCCACATGGAGCTGCAACTTGGCACGAATCTAGGACTCATCTTGCAGCACCTGGAACCGAAAACTGTTTCAGTCTAGGCCTTTCGGTTCCGGTGGTAGACGCCCCGAAGTATCTTTAGGAGTGCTATGTATGGTGTTCCGCAGGGGCTTAAATTTGCGCCATTTTGGCCCCGTTTATAGCCCCATGGAGCTGACACTTGGCACGAATCTAGGGCTCATCTGGCAGAACCTGGCACCGAAGATCATTTCGGCCTAGATCTTCCGGTTCCGGTGCTAGAGGCCCCTCAAATAGTCTATAGGAGTGCTATATATGGGGTTCCGCAGGGGCCTACATCTGCGCCATTTTGGCTCCTTTTATGTCCCCATGGAGCTGAAACTTGGTAAGACTTTAGGACCCATCTGGCAGCACCTGGCAGCAACTGGCACCGAAAACTGTTTCGGCCTAGGCCTTCCGGTTCCGGTGCTAGACGCCCCCGAAGGGTCTATACGAGTGCTAAGTATGGAGTTCCGCAGGGGCTTAAATCTGCGCCATTTTGGCCCCTTTAATGGCCCCTTTGGAGCTGAAACCTGGCACGAATCTAGGACCCATCTAACAGCACCTGGCACTGAAAACCGTTTCGGCCTAGGACTTCCGGTTTCGGTGCTAGAAACCCCCGAATGGTTTATAGGAGTGCTATGTATTGGCTTTCGAATGGTTTTAAACTGCGCCATTTTGGCCCCTCTTATGGCCCCATGGCGCTGAAACTCGGCACAAATCTAGGGCCCATCTCGCAGCACCTGGTACCACAAACTGTTTCGGCGTAGGCCTTCCGATTTGTTGCTAGAGGCCCCAGAATGGTCTATAGGAGTTTTTTATATGGGGTTCTTTACGGGCCTAAATCTGCGCCATTTTGGCCTCTTTGATGGTTCCATGGAGCTGAAACTTGGCACGAATCTAGAACTTGTCTGGCAGCACCTGGCTATGAAAACCGTTTCGGCCTAGGACTTCCCGTTCCTGCGCATAAGGCACTCGAATTGTCGATAGTAGTTCTATGTATGGTGGTCGGCGTGGGCATAAATCTGCGCCATTTTGGCCCCTTTTATGGTCCCATGGAGCTAATACGTGGCACGAATCTAGGGACTATCTGGCAGGACCTGCCACAAAAAAACCGTTTTGGCCTAGGAATTCAGGTTCCTGTGCTAGACGCCCCCGAATGGAGTATAGGAGTGCTATGTATTTGGTTCCGCATGGCCATAAATCTGCGCCATTTTGGCCCCTTTTATGGTCCCATGGAGCTGAAACTTGGCACGAATCTAGGGCCCATCTGGCAGTACCTACCAGTGAATACCGTTTTGACCTAGGATTTCCGGTTCCGGTGCTAGACGACCCCGAATGGTCAATAGGAGTACAATATGTGGTGTTCCGCAGGGGCCTAAATCTGCACCATTTTGGCCCCTTTTATGGATCCATGGAGCTGAAACTTGGCACGAATCTAGGGCCTATCTGGCAAAAGCTGGGACCGAAAACCGTTTCGGCCTGGACTTCCGGTTTTGGTGCTAGAGGCCCGCAAAGCGTCTACAGGAATGGTATGTATGGGGTTCCGCACGGGCATAAATCTGTGCCATTTTGGCCTCTTTTATGGACCCATGGAGTTGAAACTTAGCAAGAATTTAGGGCCTATCTGGCAAAACCTGGCACCGAAAATCCTATCGGCCTAGGACTTCCGGTTCCGGTGCTAGAGGCCCCCGAATGGTCTAAAGTAGTGCTATTTACGGGATTCCGCAGGGGCATAAATCTGTGCCATTTTGGCCCCTTTTATGGACCCATGGAGCTGAAACTTAGCACGAATCTGGGGCCTATCTGACAAAACCTGGCACCGAAATTCGTATCGGCCTAGGACTTCCGGTTTTGGTGCTACAGGCCTGCAAAAAGTCTATTGGATTGGTATGTATTGGGTTCCGCATGGGCCTAAATCTGCGCCATTTTGGTCCCTTTTATGGCCCCATGAAGCTGAACCTTGGCAGGAATCTAGGACCCCTCTGGCAGAACCTGGCACCGAAAACCGTTTCGGACTAGGACTCCCGGTTCCGGTGCTAGCGGCCCTCAAATGGTCTATAGAAGTGCTTTCTATTGGGTTCCGCACGGGCCTAAATCTGCGCCATTTTGGCGTATTTTATGGACCCATTGAGCTGAAACTTAGCAAAAATCTAGGACTCATCTGGCAGAACCTGGCACCGAAAACCGTTTCGGCCCAGGACATCCGGTACTGGTGCTAGAGGACCCCGAAAGGTCTATAGGAGTCGTATGTATAGGGATCCGCAGGGGCCTAAATCTGCGACATTTTGGCCCCTTTTATAGACCCATGGAGCTGAAACGTGGCAGAAATCTAGGGCCCATCTGGCAGAACCTGGCATCGAAAACCGTTTCGGCCTAAGACTTCCGGTTAGGGTGCTACTCGCCCCCGACGTGTCAATAGGATTGGTATGTATGGGGTTCCGCACGAGCCTAAATCTGCGCCATTTTGGCCCCGTTTATATACCCATGGAGCTGAAACTTGGCACGAATCTAGGGGCCATCGTGCAGAACCTGGCACCGAAAATCGTTTCGGCCTAGGACTTCCGGTTCCGGTGCTAGAGGTCCCCGAATGGTCTATAGGAGTGCTATGTATGGGGTTCCGCACGGGCCTAAATCTGCGCCATTGTGGCCCCGTTTATATACCCATGGAGCTGAAACTTGACAGAAATCTAGGGCCCATCTGGCAGAACCTGGCATCGAAAACCGTTGTGGCCCACGACTGCCGTTTCCTGTTCTAGAAGCCACCGAATTGTCTGTAGGAGTGCTATGTATTGGGTTCCGCATGGGCTTAAATCTGCGCCATTTTGGCCCCTTTTATGGACCCATGGAGCTGAAACCTGGCACGAATCAAGGGCCCATCTGGCAAAACCTGGCTCCGAAAACCGTTTTGTACTAGGACTTCCGTTCCGGTGCTAGATTCCCAAGAAGGGTATATAGGAGTGCTATGTATGGGGTTCCACACGGGCATAAATCTGTGCCATTTTGGCCCCTTTTATAGACCCATGGATCTGAAACTTGGCACGATTCTAGGGCCCATCGGGCAGAACCTGGCACCGTAAACCGTTGTGGCCCACGACTTCCGTTTCCTGTTCTAGAAGCCCCCGAATGGTATATAGGAGTGCAATGTATGGGGTTCCGCATGGGCCTAAAGCTGCGCCATTTTGGCCCCTTTTATGGCCCCATGGAGCTGAACCTTGGCAGGAATCTAGGACCCGTCGGGCAGAACCTGGCACCGAAAACCGTTTCGGACTAGGACTTCCGGTTCCGGTGCTAGCGGCCCTCAAATGGTCTATAGAAGTGCTTTCTATTGGATTCCGCACGGGCCTAAATCTGCGCCATTTTGGCGTTTTTTATGGACCCATTGAGCTGAAACTTGGCACAAAACTTGGGCCCATCGGGCAGAACCTGGCACCGAAAACCGTTTTGAACTAGGACTTCCGGTACTGGTGCTAGAGGACCCTGAAAGGTCTATAGGAGTCGTATGTATAGGGATCCGCAGGGGCCTAAATCTGCGCCATTTTGGCCCCTTTTATAGACCCATGGAGCTGAAACGTGGCAGAAATCTAGGGCCCATCTGGCAGAACCTGGCATCGAAAACCGTTTCGGCCTAAGACTTCCGGCTACGGTGCTACTCGCCCCCGACGTGTCAATAGGATTGGTATGTATGGGGTTCCGCGCGAGCCTAAATCTGCGCCATTTTGGCCCCGTTTTTATACCCATGGAGCTGAAACTTGACAGAAATCTAGGGCCCATCTGGCAGAACCTGGCACCGAAAACCGTTGTGGCCCACGACTTCCGTTTCCTGTTCTAGAAGCCACCGAATGGTCTGTAGGAGTGCTATGTATTGGGTTCCGCATAAGTATAAATCTTCGACGTTTCGGCCCCGTTTATTGCCCCATGGAGCTAAACTTTGGCACGAATCTAGGACCCCTCTGGCAGAACCTGGCACCGAAAACCGTTTCGGACTAGGACTTCCGGTTCCGGTGCTAGAGGCCCTCAAAGTGTCTATAGATGTGCTATGTATGGGGTTCCGCATGCGCCTAAATCTGCGCCATTGTGGCCCCTTTTATGGACCCATGGAGCTGAAACTTGGCAGGAATCAAGGACCCATCTGGAAAAAGGTGGCACCAAAAACCGTTTCGGCCTAGGCCTTCCGGTTGCGGAGCTAAAAGCCCCCGAAAGGTCTATAGGAGTGCTATGTATGGGGTGCCGCATGGGTATAAATCTGCGCCAATTTGGCCCCTTTTATGGATCCATGGAACTGAAACTTGGGTCGAATCTACGGCCAATCTGGCAAAAAGCTGGCACCGAAAATTGTTTCGGCCTGGGACTTCCGGTTCCGGTGCTAGACGACCCCGAAGGGTCTATAGGAGTGCTATGTATTGAGTACCGCAGGGGCCTAAATCTGCACCATTTTGGCCCCTTTTATTGACCCATGGAGCTGAAACTTGGCACGAATCTAGGGCCTATCTGGCAGAACCTGTCACCGAAAACCGTTTCGGCCTAAGACTTCCGGCTACGGTGCTACTCGCCCCCGACGTGTCAATAGGATTGGTATGGATGGGGTTCCGCGCGAGCCTAAATCTGCGCCATTTTGGCCCCGTTTATATACCCATGGAGCTGAAACTTGACAGAAATCTAGGGTCCATCTGGCAGAACCTGGCACCGAAAACCGTTGTGGCCCACGACTTCCGTTTCCTGTTCTAGAAGCCACCGAATGGTCTGTAGGAGTGCTATGTATTGGGTTCCGAATGAGTATAAATCTTCGACGTTTCGGCCCCGTTTATTGCCCCATGGAGCTAAACTTTGGCACGAATCTAGGACCCCTCTGGCAGAACCTGGCACCGAAAACCGTTTCGGACTAGGACTTCCGGTTCCGGTGCTAGAGGCCCTCAAAGTGTCTATAGATGTGCTATGTATGGGGTTCCGCATGGGCCTAAATCTGCGCCATTTTGGCCCCTTTTATGGACCCATGGAGCTGAAACTTGGCAGGAATCTAGGGCCCATCTGGAAAAAGCTGGCACCAAAAACCGTTTCGGCTTAGGCCTTCCGGTTGCGGAGCTAAAAGCCCCCGAAAGGTCTATAGGAGTGCTATGTATGGGGTGCCGCATGGGTATAAATCTGCGCCAATTTGGCCCCTTTTTTGGATCCATGGAGCTGAAACTTGGGTCGAATCTAGGGCCAATCTGGCAAAAAGCTGGCACCGAAAATCGTTTCGGCCTGGGACTTCCGGTTCCGGTGCTAGACGACCCCGAAGTGTCTATAGGAGTGCTATGTATTGAGTACCGCAGGGGCCTAAATCTGCACCATTTTGGCCCCTTTTATTGACCCATGGAGCTGAAACTTGGCACGAATCTAGGGCCTATCTGGCAGAACCTGGCACCGAAAACCGTTTCGGCCTAAGACTTCCGGCTACGGTGCTACTCGCCCCCGACGTGTCAATAGGATTGGTATGTATGGGGTTCCGCGCGAGCCTAAATCTGCGCCATTTTGGCCCCGTTTATATACCCATGGAGCTGAAACTTGACAGAAATCTAGGGTCCATCTGGCAGAACCTGGCACCGAAAACCGTTGTGGCCCACGACTTCCGTTTCCTGTTCTAGAAGCCACCGAATGGTCTGTAGGAGTGCTATGTATTGGGTTCCGCATGAGTATAAATCTTCGACGTTTCGGCCCCGTTTATTGCCCCATGGAGCTGAACTTTGGCACGAATCTAGGGCTCATCTGGCAGAACCTGGCACCGAAGATCATTCCGGCCTAGATCTTCCGGTTCCGGTGCTAGAGGCCCCTCAAATAGTCTATAGGAGTGCTATATATGGGGTTCCGCAGGGGCCTACATCTGCGCCATTTTGGCTCCTTTTATGTCCCCATGGAGCTGAAACTTGGTAAGACTTTAGGACCCATCTGGCAGCACCTGGCAGCAACTGGCACCGAAAACTGTTTCGGCCTAGGACTTCCGGTTCCGGTGCTAGACGCCCCCGAAGGGTCTATACGAGTGCTAAGTATGGAGTTCCGCAGGGGCTTAAATCTGCGCCATTTTGGCCCCTTTTATGGCCCCATGGAGCTGAAACCTGGCACGAATCTAGGACCCAACAGCACCTGGCACTGAAACCCGTTTCGGCCTAGGACTTCCGGTTTCGGTGCTAGAAGCCCCCGAATGGTTTATAGGAGTGCTATGTATTGGCTTTCGAATGGTTTTAAACTGCGCCATTTTGGCCCCTCTTATGGCCCCATAAGCGCTGAAACTCGGCACAAATCTAGGGCCCATCTCGCAGCACCTGGTACCACAAACTGTTTCGGCGTAGGCCTTCCGATTTGTTGCTAGAGGCCCCAGAATGGTCTATAGGAGTTTTTTTATATGGGGTTCCGCACGGGCCTAAATCTGCGCCATTTTGGCCTCTTTGATGGTTCCATGGAGCTGAAACTTGGCACGAATCTAGAACTTGTCTGGCAGCACCTGGCTATGAAAACCGTTTCGGCCTAGGACTTCCCGTTCCTGCGCAAAAGGCACTCGAATTGTCGATAGTAGTTCTATGTATGGTGGTCGGCGTGGGCATAAATCTGCGCCATTTTGGCCCCTTTTATGGTCCCATGGAGCTAATACGTGGCATGAATCTAGGGACTATCTGGCAGGACCTGCCACAAAAAAAACCGTTTTGGCCTAGGAATTCAGGTTCCTGTGCTAGACGCCCCCGAATGGTGTATAGGAGTGCTATGTATTTGGTTCCGCATGGTCATAAATCTGCGCCATTTTGGCCCCTTTTATGGTCCCATGGAGCTGAAACTCGGCACGAATCTAGGGCCCATCTGGCAGTACCTAGCAGTGAATACCGTTTTGTCCTAGGATTTCCGGTTCCGGTGCTAGACGACCCCGAATGGTCAATAGGAGTACAATAAGTGGTGTTTCGCTGGGGCCTAAATCTGCACCATTTTGGCTCCTTTTATGGATCCATGGAGCTGAAACTTGGCACGAATCTAGGGCCTATCTGGCAAAAGCTGGGACCGAAAACAGTTTCGGCCTGGACTTCCGGTTTTGGTGCTAGAGGCCCGCAAAGCGTCTATAGGAATGGTATGTATGGGGTTCCGCACGGGCATAAATCTGTGCCATTTTGGCCCCTTTTATGGACCCATGGAGTTGAAACTTAGCAAGAATTTAGGGCCTATCTGGCAAAGCCTGGCACCGAAAATCCTATCGGCCTAGGACTTCCGGTTCCGGTGCTAGAGGCCCCCGAATGGTCTAAATTAGTGCTATTTACGGGATTCCGCAGGGGCATAAATCTGTGCCATTTTGGCCCCTTTTATGGACCCATGGAGCTGAAACTTAGCACAAATCTGGGGCCTATCTGGCAAAACCTGGCACCGAAAATCGGTTCGGCCTAGGACTTCCGGTTTTGGTGCTACAGGCCTGCAAAAAGTCTATTGGATTGGTATGTATTGGGTTCCGCAGGGGCCTAAATCTTTGCCATTTTGGCTACTTTTATCCACCCATGGAGCTGAAACTTTGGACGAACCTAGGGCCCATCTGGCAAAACCTGGCTCCGAAAACCGTTTTGGACTAGGACTTCCGTTCTGGTGCTAGATTCCCCCGAAGGGTCAATAGGAGTGCTATGTATGGGGTTCCGCAAGGGCATAAATCTGTGACATTTTGGCCCCTTTTATAGACCCATGGAGCTGACACTTGGAACGAATCTAGGGCTAATCAGGAAAACCGTTTTGGCCCAGGACTTCCGGTTCCGGTGCTACAGGCCCCCGACGGGTCTAAAATAGTGCTATATATGGGGTTCCGCACGTGCCTAAATCTGCGCCATTTTGTCCCTTTTTATAGACCCATAGGGCTGAAACTTGGCACAAGTCTAGGGTCCATCTGGCAAAACCTGGCACCGGAAACCGTTTTGGCCTAGGACTTCTGTTTCCGGTGCTAGACGTCGTAGAATTGTCTGTCGGAGTGCTATGTATGAGGATCCGCTCGGGCCTAAATCTGCGCCATTTTGGCCCCTTTTATGGCCCCATGGAGCTGAAACTTTGCACGAATCTAGGGCCTATCTGGCAAAAGATGTCACCAAAATCCGTTTCGGCCTGCGACTTCCGGTTTTGGTGCTAGAAGCCCGCAAAGTGTCTATAGGAATGGTATGTATGGGGTTCCGCATGGGCCTAAATCTCTCTTCATTTTAGCCACTTTTATGGACCCATGGAGTTAAAACTTGGCACGAATCTAGGGCCCCTCTGGCAGAACCTGGCACCGAAAACCGTTTCGGACTAGGACTTCCGGTTCCGGTGCTAGAGGACCCCGAACGGTCTAGAGGAGCGCTATGTATGGGGTTCCGCACGGGCCTAAATCTGCGCCATTTTGGCCCCGTTTAAAGACCCATGGAGCTGAAACTTGGCAGAAGTCTAGGGCCCATTTGGCAGAACCTGGCACCGAAAACCGTTGTGGCCCACGACTTCCGTTTCCTGTTCTAGAAGCCCCCGACTGGTCTATAGGAGTGTAATGTATGGGGTTCCGCATAGGCCTAAATCTTCGCCATTTTGGCGTATTTTATGGACCCATTGAGCTGAAACTTAGCACAAATCTAGGGCTTATCGGGCAGAACCTGGCACCGAAAACCGTTTCAGACTAGGACTTCCGATTCCGGTGCTAGCGGCCCTCAAATGGTCTATAGAAGTGCTTTGTATTGGGTTCCGCACGGGCCTAAATCTGCGCCATTTTGGCGTCTTTTGTGGCCCCATGGAGCTGAAACTTAGCACGAATCTAGGACTCATCTGGCAGAACCTGGCACCGAAAACCGTTTCGGCCCAGGACATCCGGTACTGGTGCTAGAGGACCCCGAAAGGTCTATAGGAGTCGTATCTATAGGGATCCGCAGGGGCCTAAATCTGCGACATTTTGGTCCCTTTTATAGACCCATGGAGCTAAAACGTGGCAGAAATCTAGGGCCCATCTGGCAGAACCTGGCATCGAAAACCGTTTCGGCCTAAGACTTCTGGTTAGGGTGCTACTCGCCCCCGACGTGTCAATAGGATTGGTATGTATGGGGTTCCGCACGAGCCTAAATCTGCGCCATTTTGGCCCCGTTTATGGACCCATGGAGCTGAAACTTGGCGCGAATCTAGGGCCCATCGGGCAGAACCTGGCACCCAAAATCGTTTCGGCCTAGGACTTCCGGTTCCGGTGCTAGAGGTCCCCGAATGGTCTATAGGAGTGCTATGTATGGGGTTCCGCACGGGCCTAAATCTGCGCCATTGTGGCCCCGTTTATATACCGATGGAGCTGAAACTTGACAGAAATCTAGGGCCCATCTGGCAGAACCTGGCATCGAAAACCGTTGTGGCCCACGACTGCCGTTTCCTGTTCTAGAAGCTACCGAATTGTCTGTAGGAGTGCTATGTATTGGGTTCCGCATGAGTATAAATCTCAGACGTTTCGGCCCCGTTTATGGCCCCATGGAGCTGAACTTTGGCACGAATCTAGGACCCCTCTGGCAGAACCTGGCACCGAAAACCGTTTCGGACTAGGACTTCCGGTTCCGGTGCTAGAGGCCCTCAAAGGGTCTATAGATGTGCTATGTATGGGGATCCGCATGGGCCTAAATCTGTGCCATTTTGGCCCCTTTTATGGACCCATGGAGCTGAAACCTGGCACGAATCAAGGGCCCATCTGGCAAAACCTGGCTCCGAAAACCGTTTTGTACTAGGACTTCCGTTCCGGTGCTAGATTCCCAAGAAGGGTATATAGGAGTGCTATGTATGGGGTTCCACACGGTCATAAATCTGTGCCATTTTGGCCCCTTTTATAGACCCAAGGATCTGAAACTTGGCACGATTCTAGGGCCCATCGGGCAAAACCTGGCACCGTAAACCGTTGTGGCCCACGACTTCCGTTTCCTGTTCTAGAAGCCCCCGAATGGTCTATAGGAGTGCAATGTATGGGGTTCCGCATGGGCCTAAAGCTGCGCCATTTTGGCCCCTTTTATGGCCCCATGGAGCTGAACCTTGGCAGGAATCTAGGACCCGTCGGGCAGAACCTGGCACCGAAAACCGTTTCGGACTAGGACTTCCGGTTCCGGTGCTAGCGGCCCTCAAATGGTCTATAGAAGTGCTTTCTATTGGGTTCCGCACGGGCTTAAATCTGCGCCATTTTGGCGTTTTTTATGGACCCATTGAGCTGAAACTTGGCACAAAACTTGGGCCCATCGGGCAGAACCTGGCACCGAAAACCGTTTTGGACTAGGACTTCCGGTTCCGGTGCTAGCGGCCCTCAAATGGTCTATAGAAGTGCTTTGTATTGGGTTCCGCACGGGCCTAAATCTGCGCCATTTTGGCGTCTTTTGTGGCCCCATGGAGCTGAAACTTAGCACGAATCTAGGACTCATCTGGCAGAACCTGGCACCGAAAATCGTTTCGGCCCAGGACTTCCGGTACTGGTGCTAGAGGACCCCGAAATGTCTATAGGAGTCGTATGTATAGGGATCCGCAGGGGCCTAAATCTGCGCCATTTTGGCCCCTTTTATAGACCCATGGAGCTGAAACGTGGCAGAAATCTAGGGCCCATCTGGCAGAACCTGGCATCGAAAACCGTTTCGGCCTAAGACTTCCGGCTACGGTGCTACTCGCCCCCGACGTGTCAATAGGATTGGTATGTATGGGGTTCCGCACGAGCCTAAATCTGCGCCATTTTGGCCCCGTTTATATACCCATGGAGCTGAAACTTGACAAAAATCTAGTGCCCATCTGGCAGAACCTGGCACCGAAAACCGTTGTGGCCCACGACTTCCGTTTCCTGTTCTAGAAGCCACCGAATGGTCTGTAGGAGTGCTATGTATTGGGTTCCGCATGAGTATAAATCTTCGACGTTTCGGCCCCGTTTATTGCCCCATGGAGCTGAACTTTGGCACGAATCTAGGACCCCTCTGGCAGAACCTGGCACCGAAAACCGTTTCGGACTAGGACTTCCGGTTCCGGTGCTAGAGGCCCTCAAAGTGTCTATAGATGTGCTATGTATGGGGTTCCGCATGGGCCTAAATCTGCGCCATTTTGGCCCCTTTTATGGACCCATGGAGCTGAAACTTGGCAGGAATCTAGGGCCCATCTGGAAAAAGCTGGCACCGTAAACCGTTGTGGCCCACGACTTCCGTTTCCTGTTCTAGAAGCCCCCGAATGGTCTATAGGAGTGCAATGTATGGGGTTCCGCATGGGCCTAAAGCTGCGCCATTTTGGCCCCTTTTATGGCCCCATGGAGCTGAACCTTGGCAGGAATCTAGGACCCGTCGGGCAGAACCTGGCATCGAAAACCGTTTCGGACTAGGACTTCCGGTTCCGGTGCTAGCGGCCCTCAAATGGTCTATAGAAGTGCTTTCTATTGGGTTCCGCACGGGCTTAAATCTGCGCCATTTTGGCGTTTTTTATGGACCCATTGAGCTGAAACTTGGCACAAAACTTGGGCCCATCGGGCAGAACCTGGCACCGAAAACCGTTTTGGACTAGGACTTCCGGTGCTAGCGGCCCTCAAATGGTCTATAGAAGTGCTTTGTATTGGGTTCCGCACGGGCCTAAATCTGCGCCATTTTGGCGTCTTTTGTGGCCCCATGGAGCTGAAACTTAGCACGAATCTAGGACTCATCTGGCAGAACCTGGCACCGAAAATCGTTTCGGCCCAGGACTTCCGGTACTGGTGCTAGAGGACCCCGAAAGGTCTATAGGAGTCGTATGTATAGGGATCCGCAGGGGCCTAAATCTGCGCCATTTTGGCCCCTTTTATAGACCCATGGAGCTGAAACGTGGCAGAAATCTAGGGCCCATCTGGCAGAACCTGGCATCGAAAACCGTTTCGGCGTAAGACTTCCGGCTACGGTGCTACTCGCCCCCGACGTGTCAATAGGATTGGTATGTATGGGGTTTCGCGCGAGCCTAAATCTGCGCCATTTTGGCCCCGTTTATATACCCATGGAGCTGAAACTTGACAGAATTCTAGTGCCCATCTGGCAGAACCTGGCACCGAAAACCGTTGTGGCCCACGACTTCCGTTTCCTGTTCTAGAAGCCACCGAATGGTCTGTAGGAGTGCTATGTATTGGGTTCCGCATGAGTATAAATCTTCGACGTTTCGGCCCCGTTTATTGCCCCATGGAGCTGAACTTTGGCACGAATCTAGGACCCCTCTGGCAGAACCTGGCGCCGAAAACCGTTTCGGACTAGGACTTCCGGTTCCGGTGCTAGAGGCCCTCAAAGTGTCTATAGATGTGCTATGTATAGGGTTCCGCATGGGCCTAAATCTGCGCCATTTAGCCCCTTTTATGGACCCATGGAGCTGAAACTTGGCAGTTATCAAGGGCCCATCTGGAAAAAGCTGGCACCAAAAACCGTTTCGGCCTAAGAGTTCCGGTTGCGGAGCTAGAAGCCCCCGAAAGGTCTATAGGAGTGCTATGTATGGGGTGCCGCATGGGTATAAATCTGCGCCAATTTGGCCCCTTTTATGGATCCATGGAGCTGAAACTTGGGTCGAATCTAGGGCCAATCTGGCAAAAAGCTGGCACCGAAAGTCGTTTCGGCCTGGGACTTCCGGTTCCGGTGCTAGACGACCCCGAAGGGTCTATAGGAGTGCTATGTATTGAGTTCCGCAGGGGCCTAAATCTGCACTATTTTGGCCCCTTTTATTGACCCATGGAGCTGAAACTTGGCATGAATCTAGGGCCTATCTGGCAGAACCTGGCACCGAAAACCGTTTCGGCCTAGGACTTCCGATTCTGTAGCTAGAAGCCCCCGAATGGTCTATAGGAGCGGTATGTATTGGCTTCAACACGCGCCTAAATCTGCGCCATTTTGGCCCCTTTTTGGACCTAGAGCTGAAACTTAGCACGAATCTAGGGCATGTCTGGCAGAACCTAGCACTGAAAACCGTTTCGGCATAGGTCTTCCGGTGCCGGTGTTAGAGGCACCCGAAAGGTCTATAGGAGTGCTATGTATGGGGTTCCGCACGCGCCTAAATCTGCGCCATTTTGGCTCCTTTTATGGCCCCATGGAGCTGAATCTTGGCACGAATCTAGGGCGTATCAGGCATAAACCTGGCACCGAAAACCCTTTCGGTCTAGGACTTCTGGTTCCGGTGCTAGAGGCCCCCGAAGGGTCTACAGGAGTGTTATGTATGGGGTTCCGAACGGGCCAAAATCTGCGCCATTTTGGCCCCTTTTATGGACCCATGGATCTGAAACTTGGCACGAAACTAGGGCCCATCTGGCAGAATCTGGCACCGAAAACCGTTTTAGCCTAGGACTTCCGTTTCCTGTTCTAGAAGCCCCCGAATGGTCAATTGAGTGCTATCTATTGGGTTCCGCAAGGGCCTAAATCTGCGCCATTTTGGCCCCTTTAATGGCCCCATGGAGCTAAACCTTGGTACGAATCTAGGACCCCTCTGGCAGAACTTGGCACCGAAAAATGTTTCGGACTAGGACTTCCGGTTCCGGTGCTAGAGGCCCTCAAAGGGTCTATAGATGTGCTATGTATGGGGTTCTTCACGAGCCAAAATCTGCGCCATTTTGGACACTTTGATGAACCCATGGAGCTGAAACTTGGCAGGAATCTAGGGCCCATCTGGAAAAAGCT
This sequence comes from Sinonovacula constricta, assembly GCA_007844125.1. Classification (NCBI taxonomy): domain Eukaryota; kingdom Metazoa; phylum Mollusca; class Bivalvia; order Cardiida; family Solecurtidae; genus Sinonovacula; species Sinonovacula constricta. The sequence continues at coordinate 59,352,970 of CM017560.1, read as the reverse complement.
GGCACCGAAAACCGTTTCGGCCTAGGAGTTCCGGTTGCGGAGCTAGAAGCCCCCGAAAGGTCTTTAGGAGTGCTATGTATGGGGTGCCGCATGGGTATAAATCTGCGCCAATTCGGCCCCTTTTTTGGATCCATGGAGCTGAAACTTGGGTCGAATCTAGGGCCAATCTGGCAAAAGCTGGCACCTAAAATCGTTTTGGCCTGGGACTCCCGGTTCCGGTGCTATTCCGGAAGCACCCTAATCATGTCTTTGAAAGTCGCATCCAGCAACGACTCCTCCTAAAGGCCACTCTACTCTCTCCTAAATGAAAAACATTTCTTAAAACTATTCATCTCTTTGTTAGATCAAAGTACCAGGACATTTCCTGTCCTCCTGTAAACAATAAAAGGTTTAAGTGAAGATGAATGATTTGTCTATAATAAAACATGTTTGTTGTTTGTAGGTATATCTGCCTTTTGAAGTGAATTTCCTGCATTAAACATATTTAATTCTATGGTTGATATGTTGTTCACATGAATGTAAGGGAATGTATCAGCCGTTTCAATTCTTTTGTTCCTTTGTAATATTAATTTATGATATAACAAACTAGAATGTGTTGAAAACATGTATAAAGCGGTTAAAATACTAAAACATAATGACAGAAGCATCGGCTATAGCTACAAGAGGTCTCGAGCTCGATCCCGGGCCGCGACATACCACAGACGTTAAGAATGGTAGTGGTTTAGCTCCCTTGCTAATGCTTAAGTAAATAAAAAGGTAGTTCCACTACTGGTTGGCCCGGTGTCAGAATAATATGACTGGGTGTGATATCATGCTGGGTGTTAACTGCATGTTATACACTGTGGAGGCAGCACTATAACTGCTTCAAATGTACACCGTCTCGACAACAGACTTTACTTTAACGGGCCATATATTCTATGTCCATTTATATATAGCTTCTGTCTTGGCTAGTATTAACCCCGTGTGTACCTGATGTCAAGAAGTTTCTCTTATTTGTGCCCAATAAGTGTTGTCTGTAGCAAGAGTCCATTAATATGCTTCATTGCAACATTAACGTGTATTGTGATGAAACAAGCCATTTTACATGCAACATAATATGATATGCAAACTGCTTTGACTACCATGTGACAAAGGCAAAAAGAAGGCTAACAATTTACCTCTGCCAACATTACTGTCTGCAATCTGCTCAGGTCCTGGCGGTTTCATGGGTGGATTAGTTGTTCCTTAAAATAGAACAATGATCAGGCTTTGATAATGTTAAATATTTAGTAGGTATTTGGTTATTTTAAGAGCATACTGTGAGTCATGGTATGACACAAATGAGGTTACGATTAGGTAAACATTTTCAAGCAATACACAATCATCGTTTTCTATGTAGAACCAATTTAGTCAGTAGAATTACAACGAGTTCCACTATTCCTCCAGGAATCTAAAATAGCTTTGGTTTAATATGTGTCAATTAAGCGCATATAAACATTGACTTAATGGTTAAACAAGCGACCTTTCCTTCTGTTGTTCTGGTGATTCTTGGGGAAAATACAGGTATTTGACAATAAAAAACGTGAATGTACCACTATGTTAAGAACTTATGAACAAGGCATAAAGTTTCCTTCAAAATTTAATGAATTTTTAATTGAAGCTAACAATATCTAATTTATATAAGGCCAATTAATTGGAACATGTGAAGAGACTGATATAAAGAGACAGTACGCTATTATTCATTACAACTCTCCTCCTGGACTTGTTCTGGGGAAATTCATGTCACATCAAACTCCATTAAATTGTATAAATTATATAAATATAAACATCTGTAAAACAGATAAAATATAAACAAAGAATATGAGACAACTTCTTAACGGTACTAGAAAAGGAACAAAATTACAGTTTTGATTGGGTGCATAATCATGTCTATGCTTGCAACAGTTCAAGTTACGAGAGTCAATAAAGCGCATATTTACTCTTTTCAATATATTGGACATTTTTCAACTTACAGTGTAAGTTTACACTGACCCAATGTCGCCACGACATTTCCTTCTGTGCTGCAGATTCTTAGAAAGAAGTACAGGTATTAGACTACAGCACTATAAATGAACTAATATGTAACAAACAATAATGTCCGCCTTAAACGTAATTCAAAATCTAAAACAATTTTAGTTGTAGCTTAAAATATATTTGTATTAAGTGTTTTAAACAGCAACATGGTTAAGACAAATATATTTGATATTCATGGGATCTATATCGAGGGAATACCGAACAGCACAGACTTTGCTTACTTTAAAAACAAAACTTTGCATAAATGAAGTTATAGTAGAAGGAGAAGCTTTAACATGTTCATTAAATCAATATACTTTTATTGTGCCTTATGGAGAAACCACTGAGCCAGTATAATTACCTCCAGTATATCTTTCCTTGTGCATTGGCTTGGGAAATTCCTGTCACATCATACTGCACTTAAATTGGATAAATTATATTGATATAAACATGTCAAGTGAAGTGTATTGTGTTAGCGATAGAAGAAATATTACTTAAGCTATTGTATGATACACTGTCTAAATGTCTTCTAAAATCATCCCTTACCAAACGTATATTGGTAAACAAGAATTGTTTTATTTTTAATTAAGTGGTAATATGTGTCTCATATTGTAAGTATTATAAATAGTTAAAAAAGGGGGAATGAGTTAGCTTTTTACCAAGTGTGTCTTCATCTATCATGTTGACCTCCTGTGCATGGGAGTTTTTTTCTGACAGAAGAAAAAATTTTTTTATAACAATTGGATAAAGTTTTCATATAAAGCCTTACAAGGAAAATGGCCTCGCCCCTGTTGGCAATTTTTTTTGACAGATCAAAATTATTTGAACAAGTTTTCATTCCCCTTACCAACTTAAGCTTCTGAGAAAGTTTGGCTGAATAAAGTAGAGCGGTTTCAGGGGAGATATCATTTGTAAATGCGATCACAATAGCTCACCCTGAGCATAAGTTCAGGTGAGCTAAAATCATTAGAACTCAATGTCCACGACTCTGTCTGTCCATGCAGTGTGGTATGAAAGTTCTCGGCCACTTATGTTGGAAGGCCAGAACTTGACTACTGTACTTCCAGGAAGTGTCTTAAGTTACCAGATTTGTATTTTCTGTTACATCAATTTTAATCCACAGGTATATTCAGAATTTTTTTTTCTTAGTTAAGCAGCAAGCTAATTGATGGTAAACATATGTCCTGAAGAGAACTTTGTTTTGAATACATTGTATGTATTTCATGTGATATGATTCATTTGTGGTCCAATCCCTCACAGCACAAGGCTTTTACTCAAATATAATTTTATGATGCTAATGTGACATTTTTTTTTATATATTTGTAACAAGCAAATTTGTTTTCAAGCAAATATTTTATTATTAAAATGTCCATTCTAATTTACCGCTCGAAACTTTCAGGAAAACACTCCTGCAGCAAAACTGCCTTCAGCCAAGTGACATTGCTGATAGAGTTCTTATCAAGATATTGTTCCTTTAAAATTTTGTGAGAGCGTATCCACCAGTTTGTAGTACAAAGATACCCTGGCATTGTTGATGGACGGAAGGCCCTAAATCCCTGTTGAGGCAACATTAATTATGATATATAGTTTGTTAAGCTACTCACCTTATATGCTTATATCCTGCACTTATGCAGACAAAATATGTTGCTATTTATTTTATTTTCAAAAAAGTTGTCTTTAAATAAAAGTGAACAATTTCTGCGAACAGACAAATCATCGTTATGAAGAATGATTGAAATATGCTTTGCTCTGAAGGATTTTAACCACATGACTGAATTGTAGTCATGCAATTTTCGGGAATGAACCAAGTATTGTTGAAGTTAGGTTATATTTCTGTTAGTGTTAGAATACACCTTAATAACCTTTTTCACTTGGAGCCATTTCCGCATAATGTAATGTTGTAATTAAGGATTATTTGTAAACTCAGGGGTAGTTTATTGATTGTTTGTTCTCTCATTGAACGTCCCCTCATTGTTGGCATTCACCAAATTCACCATTGCTATGTTGTCTTGCCTATCTGGACCAGGCTTGTTCTTTGTGGTATGCGCACAGCAAATGGGTACACCCTATGTGGAAATTAATTCACAGTAAGGCTATTTTGTAAAAATGAAACACATAAATGAAAAATATCACACATATCACTTATGACTAAATGTCTCTAATAAAGGCGATCAAATTTATGGAATGTTAGGTTGAAGTTGAAAGAAAACAACGATCTTTTAATATTTAATGCACATAATAACTCTTCTCTTGAATGATGTCGAATGGGAAGATGGCATATTTTTTCAATAAATAATATATTTTTATATAAATGTAAGCATGATGATTCTCTATGATAAAATAAAAGCAGTCTTATAACTGTGTGGCTTTGTTGATAAATGAAATAGGAAAGTGCCATGGTCTCAGACATGGTACTGTATTTGCATAAGCCTTGACTTTTGAAATATCTATAACCATTTTTTGTCAGGATAGTTTCAATCCTCTTAAAGTTGAAATACTTGTGAATGTATGAAATTAATACTGTATACTTATAACAGAAGAAATAACAGAATACTGTTTTATCAGCCATTACACTTAAGGCTCATTTTGTATTATTACCAAAAAGTTTACTAAGTATAAGACTTCAAAAGTGTTCAATGACGATAAGTCACAACAATCACACCTTCAAATGTTGCTCTAGCACTCCGATCTCTGATTCCTCATAGTCCATTACAAAAATATGAGGCGTCAATCTGGTGTCTGGACATGTTGCAATCCCTTAGCGATCACACTTGTAGATTTTCAATGACGATAAACACAATATTTTGGTATTCTGTGTTAGTTAACACTGCCAACATGAATAAATGTAGTTCACACACAGCTGTACGGCAGGTACTGTCTAAGTAAACATTGTCACCACATTGACTTTGAAGCCTCCGTTGTTGTTGTGTCAGGTACATGAACAAAAAACTGGTGCTGGTCTGAAACGAAAAACACGAATATATCTAACACATCTTTAAATAGTATAATTTTCAAGGCAAGACTTTAGATGTAAGATAATCTAGTAATCTTTCATATACATGTCCTGAATTAAATTCCTGAAAAATTAATAATAATATAAACACGTCAACATAAATCCGGAAAAAAATTATATTCATCTCTTTTATATAAACATTATGATGATATTGTTATATATTGGTTCAAAATGCAAGTTTAATATTGTAAGGTTTTTAACAGTATTTATTCATCATCACTAAAACCAATGTATAGCTTGGCAGAATGTTTTAGATAATAAATACACGTATCTCGAATACAATATTTAGATATAACTGTAGCCGGGTGATAGGGAGAGAATGTGTAAACGGTCCGGTTAGCTCAGTCGGAAGAGCATTCGCCCTGTTAGCGAAGGGTCCGGGGTTCGAGTCCCGGACTGGCTGCACATTTTTCTCCCCATGTTACATTGGCGCCCAACGTAAACGACCCGCGGTCGTTACGGTACTCAAGTGTTTGAGTTGGTTATGAGCATACGGTCTGTGGAAATTCGAGGACGAATTTCAAGTTGCCCGGGGTGTATGTAGCCGGGTGATAGGGAGAAAATGTGTAAGCGGTCCGGTTAGCTCAGTCGGAGGAGCATTCGCCCTGTTAGCGAAGGGTCCCGGGTTTGAGTCCCGGACTGGCTGCACATTTTTCTCCCTATGTTACTTTGGCGCCCAACGTAAACGACCCGCGGTCGTTATGGTACTCAAGTGTTTGAGTTGGTTATGAGCATACGGTCTGTGGAAATTCGAGGACGAATTTCAAGTTGCCCGGCATGTATGTAGCCGAGTGATAGGGAGAGAATGTGTAAGCGGTCTGGTTAGCTCAGTCTGTAGAACATTCGCCCTGTAAGCGAAGTGTCCCGGGTTCGAGTCCCGGACTGGCTGCACATTTTTCTCCCTATGTTGAAAGTAAGAAAAGTAACTGCAAGTTTGAAATTTTATCTCAAGATATACTCACAACCACTGAACTATCGTAGCTGTACTGTTCCTTGAACTGGCCACTGATCACTTTGTCACCCAAAATATAAAGTATAACACACTGAATGTCCTGGCTGTATTATAATTCACATCAACTGACACCAGAGTATAGTTTTAAAAGTCCATCCTTTCTAAATCCTCAGGAATTCTTGTGGCTGATAAAATGTCCAATCACACGCGTGAAGATCTTGTAGCTCCAGTCAATATATGAGTTTATAAAATAAATTTATGGTGTGTGCACACTGTAGTTTAACCTAGGTTATTAAGTATGTACATTCACAATCGTCACTGGTAATAAATACCAATATAAAAATCCAAGTAGAAATAAACCACTATATGAGGTAAAATAAATCCATGTGACAATAAGTCACTATATATGTTGAGTTCTGTTTACTTAAACCACCTTAAACACGTTAAGTCCCTCATTGGGCGCCATTTCTGTATCCTGGCTTAAAAAATAATAAAGTCTAGGATGGGGTTCGAATAGAACAGATGAGGTGGTGTACAATTACACAGATTTAGTTTATTTAAAACATAACTATACATAATAATCCAGTATTATGGCTGTATCCTGGCCTTATCCTTCTCCAGCTCGAGCCCTGCAAATAAACCAATAAACAATAAAAATACCTTGCAGGACTAACATCATTAATACAACTACATAAGTTTACATAATACAATTGTACCTATAATTATAGAATCACATATTCATATTCAAACAATATATCCATTTAATAGATATCTCTCTGCAGACAAACCATTTATAAAATCAACATGAATTATATCTTGAGATCAGTGGCCAAGATAACAGTGCAATAATTGAAACATATAAAACCATTATTCATTTATAAATCTAATAATTAAACAGTTAATAAACATGTACATATATGTATTACAATTACATACCAGTTGTGGACCAGACTCTATCTAACCACACAGTCTCCTCAGTCTCCCACTTCAGTGTAGTGCTAGATTACATGCTGTAAGTAAAAGGATGTGTGAGCATTCCAAATAGAAATGGTGATAGAACCAAAGACCACTACAGTCATATCATAGTACACAATACAGGCAGCCATCTTTAATTCAACCATGTCAAATTAATAAAGACAATAACTCAAATGATGTGTAACTCATTTGCAACCACAACAACAATACATGTTGGCAGACCGAAATCCACTTACCTCTTACAATGGCTGAGCACCCTTAAAACTTTTATAATAACCAAAGAATAACTAAAACTAAAAATGCCTGACCATTCCCAATAGCGCGCGGTCCTATAAATAGAACAAGACGGGTCATTGAATATTTAAAACACCACATTCGTCCTCACTATCAAACGAACCTTATAAAAACCACTGGGTTACATAACCTCCACAAGCTTTTGAACCCATTTTTGTCTAAACTTAAATAATGACCAAGATATGGGAGAGAGAAAGTGTTAAAAAACAGGTAGCCTTCACTCAGAAGTACCCTTTTAGAGCAGTTTGAATGTATACCTTATAAACCTCAGTCAATCAATATCTCAGATGGTCATATATACATATATATATATATATATATATATATATATATAAATATATATATATATATATATATATATATATATATATATATATATATATATATATATATATATATATATGTTCGTTGAATTTGTTAAAAAGTTTTGACAATATGTTCGTTGAATTTGTTAAGAAGTTTTGACATTCTTCAGAACGTATAGTTAGTTACTTTTAGGCGATAATGTGTTATTGTAGAACTCACCCTGTCTTCATCTGCTGTAATACTACTACATCTGACAACCACCTGATCATACCTTGTGAACATAGCTTATTCACATATATCTGCCATTAAATAGGAATGAAGGGAAACACTATCGTTGCTGGAAAGAGTTGCCACATAGAAGATGAGTATGGAGGAGAAAGAGCTCAGAGTCAGCATGAATAAGACAAAGGTAACGATCTCCAGTCCAAATCAGGATACCCTAAGAAGATCTAGAAAGTATCCATGTGGTGTCTGTTTCAATGGTACAGGCAGAAACTCCATTATCTGCTCAAGTTGCTCTGGTTGGGTACATAAGAAGTGTAGTGGAAGTAAAAGACCCCTCAAGCTTGATCTTAACTACAAGTGCCCTCGCTGTAATGGACTTGCTCATACCATTGATGGTAGGCCACTACCAGAGGTTACAGTCGGTGAGGAAAAGCTTGAAGTAGTAACAGACTTCTGCTACCTTCATGATATGTTGCCATCTGGAGGTGGATGTGAGCTCGTTGTAACAACAAGATGCAAGTCAGCACGGAAAAAGTTCAGAGAGCTGCTTCCAATCTTAACAAACAAACATCTGCCTATCACAACAAGAGGTCGCCTCTACACAAGCTACATCAGACCAGTTTTGCTGTATGGCTCTGAAACAATGACAATGACAGCTGCTACTCTTAAGAGGCTTCGACGCATTGATAGAGCCATGATATGATGGATCTGTCTTGTCAAACAGAAGACGATGTACCCATAGACTCTATTTTTTCTTAGCTAGACAACAAAGATATCTCTGAAATTCTCCAGACGAGCAGGTGGAGATGGTTCGGCCATGCAGAACACAGTGCAGGATGGATATCAAAGATCCATACTCTAAATGTCGATTGTCATCGGGCCTCGGTAGACCTTAACTGACTTGCGATGACCTAGTGAAACGGGAAAGTACATCCAGAGGAATGGGTGACGCTAATCCACTGGATCGCCGTAGTTGGAGAGGGAGACTTCGTTCTCGACTGGACAGCCAGGCCTCACCCTTCGATAAGAATTAATAAAAGGCCTGGATAGTCTAAACAGGATGATGATGATGATGATGATGATGACTATTGGGGGTATAGACAACTTACCATATGTTGATTTTTGTTGTTGCAATTTTACAAATATGAGATGCATAAATAAAGCACACAGAACTGTAATATAGACGTTAACATATTAGTTTGGAGAAATCAATAATATTAAATACTAAATAATATCACCTGGCAGGATGCATGGCCCTTGTTCTATGTAGATTACATAACTAATCCAGATCGGTTAACAACTTCCTTCTAATGTCTGGACCAAGTAATTGTGGTCACAGCTAAAATATATATATATATATATATATATATATATATATATAGATTTTAGCTGTGACCACAATTACTTATATATATATATATATATATATATATATATATATATATATATATATATATATATATATATATATATATATATATATACTCTTTATTTCCACTTTTACAGTGAGTTTACATATGCAAATACATTATGGTACAAACAGATAATGTACAAGTTAAATTTACAATGAACACAGTGAATAAACATGATGTTATAAATGTATATACATTATTATTGTAAGGAAAACGTCAATACAGGTAGAGAAATGGTTAAATACATGAGAACACAAAACAATTATGACTGATCATATTCACAGCATTTCTGGGCAGATATTTAGTGGCAACAAATATTGCATATCATTCTTTAACTTTGTCGATAGAGCTTGCATAATGGCGAAATGTGATGTTGCTAGTGGCGTTACTAAAAGTATTTCTAATGATAAAGGTGATGTTGCTTTTCGCTGTTGCTATTGTTAAAAAAATGAGATGAGAGAGATTAATTAATAAATTGTATTCATTGGTACAATGGGAGAAGTGGGTGTGGCTGAATAGAGAATGAAAATGTAAGATTTAGGCAGAGAGAGAGAGAGTTATGAGAGAGAGAAGAGGATAGATATGCAGAGAGGACAGAGAGGAGGAATGAGAAAAGAAATGGAGGAAAAGTTATAACTTAAGAAATGAATAAATGATGGAAGGAAAGAAAGTGAAGATTAAAAGAAGAGAGTGCAGAACAGTGTAGAAATAAGAACATTAAGCTAAGCGAGTTGCTGAACAAATAAAAGATAATTGAAAGTGCAAAGTTTGGAATCTGTGATTACTACATTCCCCATGAAAAACACATCATCGTAACACCGCCGGGTTACATAAGTAAAAAAAATGAAATTGCCAAATGTTGTAACTCAATTTGTTGTTTTTTGTCAATGCAAAACTGTCGTTACTTGAGTTACATACAGTTTTGCACTAGGAATGTACACTACATAATTACAATTTGACTCTGTAGGTTACTCATTACATATATGTACAATAAAATGAAAATCAATGCTTTTATTTTTTTTTTTTTAAAAGGGGCTATATTCCCTGTGTAGTTAAAATTAATATGTTTAATAAGTTTTTTTAATATCTTAATGTTTAATATGCTGGTATACTTACATATTTTAGAGTAGAAGATAACATTTTCATCAAGATTGGGTCCATATTTTATGATTAACCTTTTATACAGAGTTAACCTTGTTTCTTGTTCTTAGTTTTTGAAGTACTATGCCATCAAAATAGTTAATACTTTGTGATGAAGAGCAAGAGAAATAGAAAGCAGATCATGATGATAGCACAAAAATATTGCTGATAATATTCTTGATGATATAGAGGAAGAGAAGGGAGTTGAAGTTGATAATGGAAAGGATTGTGTTGATGGTAAGAGGGGGAAGGTTGTTGGTGATAAGTGGGAGAAGGGTGTTGATGATAAGCGGGAAGATTGTTGGTGATAAGTGGGAGGAGGGTGTTGATGATAAGGGGGAGAAGAGTGTTGATGATAAGGGGGAGAAGGGTGTTGATGATAAGGGGAAGAAGGGTGTTGATGATAAGCAGAAGAAGGGTGTTCATGATAAGAGAGGGAAGGGTGTTAATGATAAGGGGGAGAAGGGTGTTGATGATAAGTGGGAGGAGGGTGTTGATGATAAGCGGGAAGGTTGTTGGTGATAAGTGGGAGGAGGGTGTTGATGATAAGGGGGAGGAGGGTGTTGATGATAAGGGGGAGAAGGGTGTTGATGATAAGTGGGAGGAGGGTGTTGATGATAAGGGGGAGGAGGGTGTTGATGATAAGGGGGAGAAGGGTGTTGATGATAAGGGGGAGGAGGGTGTTGATGATAAGTGGGAGGAGGGTGTTGATGATAAGGGGGAGGAGGGTGTTGATGATATCGGGCAGAAGGGTGTTAATGATATTGGGGAGAAGGGTTTTGATAATAAGCGGGAATGTTGTTGATGATAAGCGAGAAGGTTGTTGATGAAAAGGGGGAGAAGGGTGCTGATGATAAGCGGGAAGGTTGTCGTGATAAGGGGAGGATGGTGTTGATGATAAGGGGAAGAAGGTTGTTGATGATAAGGGGGAGAAGGGTTTTGATGATAAACGGGAATGTTGTTGGTGATAAGTGGGAGGAGGGTGTTGATGATAAGTGGGAGGAGGGTGTTGATGATAAGTGGGAGAAGGGTGTTGATGATAAGGGGGAGGAGGGTGTTGATGATAAGGGGGAGAAGGGTGTTGATGATAAGTGGGAGAAGGGTGTTGATGATAAGTGGGAGGAGGGTGTTGATGATAAGTGGGAGGAGGGTGTTGATGATAAGGGGAGGAGGGTGTTGATGATATGTGGGAGGTGGGTGTTGATGATAAGGGGAGGAGGGTGTTGATGATAAGGGGTAGAAGGGTGTTGATGCTAAGGGGGAGGAGGGTGTTGATGATATCGGGGAGAAGGGTGTTGATGATATAAGGGAGAGGGGTTTTGATAATAAGCGGGAATGTTGTTGATGATAAGCGGGAAAGTTGTTGATGAAAACGGGGAGAAGGGTGCTGATGATAAGCGGGAAGGTTGTCGTGATAAGGGGAGGATGGTGTTGATGATAAGGGGGAGAAGGTTAATGATGATCAGGGGGAGAAGGGTGTTGATGATAAGGGGGAGAAGGGTGTTGATGATAAGCGGGAAGGTTGTTGGTGATAAGGTGGAGAAGGGTGTTGATGATAAGCAGGAAGGTTGTTGGTGATAAGGGGGAGGATGGTGTTGATGATAAGGGGGAGAAGGGTGTTGATGATAAGGGGGAGAAGGGTGTTGATGATAAACGGGAAGGTTGTTGGTGATAAGTGGGAGAAGGGTGTTGATGATAAGGGGGAGAAGGGTGTTGATGATATGGGGGAGAAGGGTGTTGATGATAAGCGGGAAGGTTGTTGGTGATAAGGGGAGGATGGTGTTGATGATAAGGGGGAGGATGGTGTTGATGATAAGGGGGAGAAGGGTGTTGATGATAAGGGGGAGAAAGATGTTAATGATATCGGGGAAAAGGGTTTTGATAATAAGCGGGAATGTTGTTGATGATACGTGGGAAGGTTGTTGATGAAAAGGGGGAGAAGGGTGCTGATGATAAGCGGGAAGGTTGTCGTGATAAGGGGAGGATGGTGTTGATGATAAGGGGGAGAAGGTTGTTGATGATAAGGGGGAGAAGGGTGTTGATGATAAACGGGAATGTTGTTGGTGATAAGAGGGGGGAGGGTGTTGATGATAAGGGGGAGAAGGGTGTTGATGATATGGGGGAGAAGTGTGTTGATTATAAACGGGAAGGGTGTTGATGATAAGGGGGAAAAGGGTGTTGATGATAAGGGGAGAAGGGTGTTGATGATATAGGGGAGAAGGGTGTTGATGATAAGCGGGAAGGTTGTTGGTGATAAGGGGAGGATGGTGTTGATGATAAGGGGGAGGATGGTGTTGATGATAAGGGGGAGAAGGCTGTTGATGATAAGGGGGAGAAGGGTGTTAATGATATCGGGGAGAAGTGTTTTGATAATAAGCGGGAATGTTGTTGATGATAGGCGGGAAGGTTGGTGATGAAAAGGGGGAGAAGGGTGCTGATGATAAGCGGGAAGGTTGTTGTGATAAGGTGAGGATGATGTTGATGATAAGGGGTAGAAGATTGTTGATGATAAGGGAGAGAAGGGTATTGATGATAAACGGGAATGTTGTTGGTGATAAGTGGGAGGAGGGTGTTGATGATAAGGGGGGGGAGGGTGTTGATGATAAGTGGGAGGAGGCTGTTGATGATAAGGGGGAGGAGGGTGTTGATGATAAGGGGGAGAAGGGTGTTGATGATAAGTGGGAGGAGGGTGTCGATGATAAGTGGGAGGAGGGTGTTGATGATAAGTGGGAGGAGGGTGTTGATGATAAGGGGGAGGAGGGTGTTGATGATAAGGGGGAGAAATGTGTTGATGATAAGGGAAGGAGGGTGTTGATGATATCGGGGAGAAGGGTGTTAATGATATAAGGGAGAGGGGTTTTGATAATAAGCGGGAATGTTGTTGATGATAAGCGGGAAGGTTGTTTATGAAAAGGGGGAGAAGGGTTCTGATGATAAGCGGGAAGGTTGTCGTGATAAGGGGAGGATGGTGTTGATGATAAGCGGAAGAAGGTTAATGATGATCAGGGGGAGAAGGGTGTTGATGATAAACGAGAATGTTGTTGGTGATAAGAGGGAGGAGGGTGTTGATGATAAGGGGGAGAAGGGTGTTGATGATATGGGGGAGAAGTGTTTTGATTATAAACGGGAAGGGTGTTGATGATAAGGGGGAAAAGGGTGTTGATGATAAGGGGAGAAGGGTGTTGATGATATAGGGGAGAAGGGTGTTGATGATAAGCGGGAAGGTTGTTGGTGATAAGGGGAGGATGGTGTTGATGATAAGGGGAGGATGGTATTGATGATAAGGGGGAGGATGGTGTTGATGATAAGGGGGAGAAGGGTGTTGATGATAAGGGGGAGAAAGATGTTAATGATATCGGGGAAAAGGGTTTTGATAATAAGCGGGAATGTTGTTGATGATACGTGGGAAGGTTGTTGATGAAAAGGGGGAGAAGGGTGCTGATGATAAGCGGGAAGGTTGTCGTGATAAGGGGAGGATGGTGTTAATGATAAGGGGGAGAAGGTTGTTGATGATAAGGGGGAGAAGGGTGTTGATGATAAACGGGAATGTTGTTGGTGATAAGAGGGAGGAGGGTGTTGATGATAAGGGGGAGAAAGGTTTTGATGATATGGGGGAGAAGTGTGTTGATTATAAACGGGAAGGGTGTTGATGATAAGGGGGAAAAGGGTGTTGATGATATAGGGGAGAAGGGTGTTGATGATAAGCGGGAAGGTTGTTGGTGATAAGGGGAGGATGGTGTTGATGATAAGGGGGAGGATGGTGTTGATGATAAGGGGGAGAAGGCTGTTGATGATAAGGGGGAGAAGGGTGTTAATGATATCGGGGAGAAGTGTTTTGATAATAAGCGGGAATGTTGTTGATGATAGGCGGGAAGGTTAGTGATGAAAAGGGGGAGAAGGGTGCTGATGATAAGCGGGAAGGTTGTTGTGATAAGGGGAGGATGGTGTTGATGATAAGGGGTAGAAGATTGTTGATGATAAGGGAGAGAAGGGTATTGATGATAAACGGGAATGTTGTTGGTGATAAGTGGGAGGAGGGTGTTGATGATAAGGGGGAGGAGGGTGTTGATGATAAGTGGGAGGAGGCTGTTGATGATAAGGGGGAGGAGGGTGTTGATGATAAGGGGGAGAAGGGTGTTGATGATAAGTAGGAGGAGGGTGTCGATGATAAGTGGGAGGAGGGTGTTGATGATAAGTGGGAGGAGGGTGTTGATGATAAGGGGGAGGAGGGTGTTGATGATAAGGGGGAGAAGAGTGTTGATGATAAGGGAAGGAGGGTGTTGATGATATCGGGGAGAAGGGTGTTAATGATATAAGGGAGAGGGGTTTTGATAATAAGCGGGAATGTTGTTGATGATAAGCGGGAAGGTTGTTTATGAAAAGGGGGAGAAGGGTTCTGATGATAAGCGGGAAGGTGTCGTGATAAGGGGAGGATGGTGTTGATGATAAGCGGGAGAAGGTTAATGATGATCAGGGGGAGAAGGGTGTTGATGATAAGGGGGAGAAAGATGTTAATGATATCGGGGAGAAGGGTTTTGATAATAAGCGGGAATGTTGTTGATGATACGCGGGAAGGTTGTTGATGAAAAGGGGGAGAAGGGTGCTGATGATAAGCGGGAAGGTTGTCGTGATAAGGGGAGGATGGTGTTGATGATAAGGGGGAGAAGGTTGTTGATGATAAGGGGGAGAAGGGTGTTGATGATAAGGGGGAGAAGGGTGTTAATGATATCGGGGAGAAGTGTTTTGATAATAAGCGGGAATGTTGTTGATGATAGGCGGGAAGGTTAGTGATGAAAAGGGGGAGAAGGGTGCTGATGATAAGCGGGAAGGTTGTTGTGATAAGGGGAGGATGGTGTTGATGATAAGGGGTAGAAGATTGTTGATGGTAAGGGAGAGAAGGGTATTGATGATAAACGGGAATGTTGTTGGTGATAAGTGGGAGGAGGGTGTTGATGATAAGGGGGAGGAGGGTGTTGATGATAAGTGGGAGGAGGCTGTTGATGATAAGGGGGAGGAGGGTGTTGATGATAAGGGGGAGAAGGGTGTTGATGATAACTGGGAGGAGGGTGTCGATGATAAGTGGGAGGAGGGTGTTGATGATAAGTGGGAGGAGGGTGTTGATGATAAGGGGGAGAAGAGTGTTGATGATAAGGGAAGGAGGGTGTTGATGATATCGGGGAGAAGGGTGTTAATAATATAAGGGAGAGGGGTTTTGATAATAAGCGGGAATGTTGTTGATGATAAGCGGGAAGGTTGTTTATGAAAAGGGGGAGAAGGGTTCTGATGATAAGCGGGAAGGTTGTCGTGATAAGGGGAGGATGGTGTTGATGATAAGCGGGAGAAGGTTAATGATGATCAGGGGGAGAAGGGTGTTGATGATAAGGGGGAGAATGATGTTAATGATATCGGGGAGAAGGGTTTTGATAATAAGCGGGAATGTTCTTGATGATAAGCGGGAAGGTTGTTGATGAAAAGGGGGAGAAGGGTGCTGATGATAAGCGGGAAGGTTGTCGTGAAATGGGGAGGATGGTGTTGATGATAAGGGGGAGAAGGTTGTTGATGATAAGGGGGAGAAGGGTGTTGATAATAAACGGGAATGTTGTTGGTGATAAGAGGGAGGAGGGTGTTGATGATAAGGGGGAGAAGGGTGTTGATGATAAGGGGGAGAAGGGTGTTAATGATATCGGGGAGAAGGGTTTTGATAATAAGCGGGAATGTTGTTGATGATAGGCGGGAAGGTTGGTGATGAAAAGGGGGAGAAGGGTGCTGATGATAAGCGGGAAGGTTGTTGTGATAAGGGGAGGATGGTGTTGATGATAAGGGGAGAAGATTGTTGATGATAAGGGGGAGAAGGTTTTTGATAATAAGCGGGAATGTTGTTGATGATAAGCGGGAAGGTTGTTGATGAAAACAGCGAGAAGGGTGCTGATGATAAGCGGGAAGGTTGTCGTGATAAGCAGTGTTTTCTCTAGAGCACGTTTTCTGCGTTTTTGGCGCAATGTATTTTAATTTGGTGCAATATTATTACAGCCGAGCGTTTTCCGTGACGCAACTATTCGGCAGCGACTTAGATTTAACAATCGTACCTACTCGGCGATCTTCGGCAAGCTTCGGATACATTACGTAGAATCACTGAAGCGTGATCCGAGTGTAGATTTAATTGAAAACAATGACGATGATGATTCGTGAATTATCCGAGGTGTTCCGATTGAAAACCGTATCACGTGACCTATTGTAGACGCTTTACTTAGAATTCACTTTCAATTGTGAGCGCCAAGACGATACAGACTGTTACGTCATTTTCCGGGGAAAATTTCCACATGGCTGCTGCTAAACAGCGCAGGTTAACATTCTATTTCGCCGCAAAAAACGACGAAAATAACAATCAGGCATCGGCGGAATCTACAGCAGCCGTTAGTACCAACAGCGTGGCGAATGATGAACCCCAACAAAAAAAGCACACGCAAAATCCTGGGCCGAAACAGGAGTTCAGAAAAGAATGGTTGGAGCAGCATTTTTGGTTGCAATTTGACAAAAAAATGACTTGTTCAGTTTGTATATCTGAAGGGAAGGACAATCCTTTCACATCAGGCTGTACTAACTTTCGTGCTTCTACGCTAACGAGACATATTTCCTCTAATCAACACAAGGCTGCCTTAGAATCTCAGTCACTTAGAAGCGACATGAACAGACTATCCAAGTCCCTGGTCGGTGCAAAAAACGAAGCTGCAGTGTGTGCCATGCGCTCAGTTTACTGGCTAGCGAAAGAACAACTGCCAACTTCAAAATACAAGTCCCTACTCAACTTACAAAAATTACAAGGGTGTTCTTTTCCAGATGAATTACAGGTGTGTTAATGTACATTTCAAATGTTTTATTGCTGTATTCTGCAGCTAATTGTGTTGGTTAAATAATTGAAAAATATAAGTATTAATTCTTAGACCCTTAAAAGGCAGAACAAAATTAAACTGACATCTCAATTTGAAACAAAAAGTCAAAGTAAAGAAATATAAAAGATATAAGATTTAAATAATAAAAGTTAAAAGAATGAATAAACATTTGAATTAAAAGAATAAATATTTGAATTGAAATACCACGGCTGTTAAAACTTTGACAGCATCTAGCCTGTTAAATTAGAACATCCCAAAGCCAATGCCTTCAATAAACATTAACATTAATGATACTAAGAGAGCTTTGAAAGTGTGTTTTAATAGTTTTTAAATTACAATTTTGTTTATCATTTATTTATTTTATTGTTTGAGGTTGGGTCTAGTACATCATATAACTCTCATACAACAGCTGAGGACATGCAGGATGCCATTTCCAGTGTTCTCCAGGAAGAGACTGACAACAGCCTGACATCCAGCCCATTCATTTCTATTCTTCTGGATGAGAGCTGTGACATATCAATAACAAAAAAACTGTTGCTGTTTGCAAGAACTGTATCACCTACCTTTGACATAAAAACTCATTTTGTATCTAATGTTACAATCACTAATGGCAAGTCAAAGACAATTTACTCATCTGTACAACAAACTTTAGCTTCTCGTGGCATTACCTTAGACCATGTTGTTGCTGTTGGATCAGACGGAGCATCTGTCATGACTGGCTCAAAAAATGGGGTAGTTGCTCTCATTAAGTCAAATGATTCTCCCTTTGTCTTTGGTGTACATTGTTCAGCACATAGATTAGCTTTATGCTCAAGCCAGGCTGCAGAAAAAGTACCCTACCTTAAATCCTACCAGCAAATTCTGTCTGACATATTTTACCATTTTAAGAGGTCAGCTGTGAGAAGGGAAAAGCTAAAGTCAATTCAAGCAATATTAGAAGACCCATTATTACAGTACAAAGAGTTGCATAGTGTGAGATGGTTCTCCATGTATTCTGCTCTTGAAACAGTTTACAGAACCTGGACCTCTCTGGCTACATATATGGAGTCTGAAGTTGAGTCAACAAATGATAGTGTGGCCATGGGTTTCTTAAAAAAAGTCACCACTTTTGTGTTTGTTGCTGTTACCTACTTACTCATGGACATAATACCAAGAGTAACTCAGCTGAGTCTCTTTTTCCAGAAAGAGAATATTGACATTGCCATGTTAAGGCCCAGTGTTGACAGTGTTGTGCATTAATTACAGTGGCTAAAAACAAATGAGGGCCCTTACCTGAGTGACTTCTTGTCTGAAGCAGGGGAGAAGTTAATTGAATTCAAAGGTGTAAAAGTAACTGATACACCAGCTCTTAGGCAACAATTCACAAAGACAAGAGAAATGTTTCTAAATAATTTGATAAGTGAAATTAGCAGAAGGTTCCCTGCTGTAGCTACTGATGTTATATCAAATATGGCTGTTCTTAGTTTAAGAGGTCTGTCTCTCATGTCATGTGATGATAGAAAATAATATGGGGTGTCTCAAATAAAATCATTAGTAGAGTACTACAGTGCCAGCAAAACCCAGGAACACTGTGAAACTGTAGATTTCATTAATGCAGAAGAAACCTTTGCTGAGTGGGCACAGTGTAAGGACTTAGTTGTCCAGCAGAATTATCCATGCCATACAGTTGTATCTACTTGGAAACTACTGTCAACTAATCACCCTGATAGTTTTCCAAACTTAAAGAAACTTAGCATGGTGGCTGTTCTTGCTCCTTTACAAACAGCTACTGTAGAAAGGGGATTCAGCATTCAGAATGACATTAAAGTAGCTTCTCGAAACCGACTATCAGGAGAAAGACTGAATGTGTTAATGCAGATTTTATTGGGGCCTCCTATTGAAAATTTTGACTTCAATCAAGCCTTGTCTAAGTGGAAAAAAGCCAAAAAACGGAAATTGTACACTCACTAAAGAGATATGTAAAACAAAAATCTGTAAAACTTAAAAGTCTTTGTCTCTTAGACTTTTGTGTTAGTGACTGATTAACTTGTCATTAGTTAAAAAGCAAACTATTTTAGTTTTCTGTTGAAATGTTTAGTTCTTAGTGAAACAGTTTCTGCAAGGGGTATTGTTTAGAATTGTTTGAAGTGTGTAAGAGCATAGAAGTACATGTATTACTGTAAACAGAGCTAAAGTTGTTTGAAGTGTGTAAGAGCATAGAAGTACATGTATTTCTGTAAACAGAGCTAAAGTGTTTATGTACATGCATCAGTATTATTCAGAATTAGAATTCTTTGCTTATAAAATAAATTTTGTAATGACAACTGTTGTGACCCATCTTTTTTGTAAATGTCCCCCACTTTTCGGACAAGAGGGTCAAAAATGACCCTCAAATATTTTGGTCTAGAGAAAACACTGGATAAGGGGAGGATGGTGTTGATAAGGGGGAGAAGGGTGTTGATGATAAGGGGGAGAAGGGTGTTAATGATAAACGGGAAGGTTGTTGATGATAAGAGGAGAAGGGTGTTGATGATAAGTGGGAGAAGAGTGTTAATGATATAAGGGAGAGGGGTTTTGATAATAAGCGGGAATGTTGTTGATGATAAGCGGGAAGGTTGTTTATGAAAAGGGGGAGAAGGGTGCTGATGATAAGCGGGAAGGTTGTCGTGATAAGGGGAGGATGGTGTTGTTGATAAGTTGGAGAAGGTTAATGATGATCAGGGGGAGAAGGGTGTTGATGATAAGGTTAGAAAGGTTGTTGATGATAAGCGGGAAGGTTGTTGGTGATAAGGTGGAGAAGGGTGTTGATGATTAACGGGAATGTTGTTGGTGATAAGTGGGAGGAGGGTGTTGATGATAAGGGGGAGATGGGTGTTGATGATATGGGGGAGAAGTGTGTTGATGATAAACGGGAAGGGTGTTGATGATAAGGGGGAGAAGGGTGTTGATGATAAAGGGGAGAAGGTGTTGATGATATGGGGGAGAAGGGTGTTGATGATAAGCGGGAAGGTTGTTGGTGATAAAGGGAGGATTGTGTTGATGATAAGGGGGAGGATGGTGTTGATGATAAGGGGGAGAAGGGTGTTGATGATAAGGGGGAGAAGGGTGTTAATGATATCGGGGAGAAGGGTTTTGATAATAAGCGGGAATGTTGTTGATGATAGGCGGATGGAAGAGGATGTTGTTTATTTGGAAGAGAAGGAACAGAGCTATGAGGAGGAGGGGAATGATGCTAACTATGTACCTAATTATGATGAAGAGGGAGAGGCTGATATGTGAGAGGAAGAAGAGAAGGGAGAGGAGGAAAAGAGTGTGAATGATACAAACGATGTAGCAAGAGATGGGGTACATGGTGTGAATAGTGTTGTAAGTGATGATGAAGACAACATACCTCTCATAAACTTTGTTTAAAAAAAGAACACTGATAAAACACCAATGAATACAGTCAATCTGTCAGACACAGAAACAAAAAGATGCAGCAAGAGAATGAGAAATATAGTTGTATGGAAAAGAAATGTTATGAAAAGAAACAGAAATGAAGGGAAATATTACTTTGTTAGAACTGAAAAATACATAAAGCTAGAGCAATAAAGACAGGGTGTGGAGTAAAGTGTTGATATAAATGTCACCAGCATTTCAGTGAGTCTGAAAGGCAAAACCTCTTTCATCCTTTCTGGAGTCTTGATATATACACAGATAAGTTTTATTTTAAAATATGTATCACAGAAAGCTAAAACACAAAAAGGTGAAAGCCAGTCGCATTGCAAATCCACAGTGCATTACTCTTTTCCTGTTAAAGAAACACCGAACTGCTCCAAAATTGTTAAAGTATATAAGACTTTCTTTTTTTACTCTTTCTGTATCTGAAAGATATATTTCTTCTGCACACAAGATAACTGAACTATGGCCCCCTTAAGATTATTAAAAAGGCAAACATAATAACAGACCCAATAAAACATCAGAAGTTCAGACTCAAAAGGTATGTTGCTCACATCGAAAAACAGTAGAAAGTCATTATTGCAGGAAAGATTAAAAACAATATTTAGGTTCAGACATTAGTGTTTCAAAAATGTACACCCTCGATCAGGAAAAATGTAATGAACACTCAGATACTCCAGTGTTATTATCTTTTTACAGATGCATTTTTGATCAAGAATATAACTTGTCATTCCACCAATCTTTGATAGATCAGTTAGATCTGCGTGTTTCATTTGCAAATAGTAATGATAATCAAAATGCCACCATGCTACAACAGGTCAACTTAGAAAAACTTAGCTAGGGCGACAAAAGAGGAAGACAAAGTCAATTGCATGCATGATAACTCACTTGTTTGTTCATGTTTCGATTTGCAAGAACACACACCTCATAGTTTTGAAAGTTGTCTGTACTACAAGCGATGCCTTGGTACATTAAATGTTTTATGTATGACATGGCAAACAAAAATGGTCACTGCTTTGTATGGAATGACTCCATCTCAAATAGAGGAGCTTCTCAAATTGCCTCATGTGTATAAAATTTTATAAAGCAAAAACCAAGTTTATTTTATTACAGTGATAACTGCGACACCCAAAAAAAAGCAGATACTACCTTGCAATGTTGTAGTTTTGTTTTAAAAAGTTCAAATCACACATAAGTATTTAGAAAAAGGGCATACCCAAAAGGAAAATGATTCCATTCATGCAACAATTGAAACCGCAAGTAAAAACATTGAAGTATATACCCAGTGGGCCTCCATCATCAGAATGGTCAGATCAAGAAACCACCCATATATTGCTACAAAGATGGCTTTTCAGGACTTTCTTTATTTTACCACCATTGCATCAAATTTGAAAAAAACTTTATTGGATCAAGATTAAATCTATCCATTTGAGTTACTCAGACCCCAACATGTTTTTGTGTAAGTTAAATCATGCTGGTCAAGCTTTTCATGTTGACCTTATGCGAAGGCAAAGAACAAACATCACCATGCAACTTGTCTCTGCCTCAGCTCTGCCCCAGGTCTAAGACAGGAAGGTATGCCTATCAGTAGGCAAAAGTTTGCAGACTTACTGAGTCTCTGTGTGACCTACATTGTGCCTTTTGTCCACCATTCTTTCTACCTTCTACTTCCTCATGAATAAGTTTCAGTGCAGTAAATCTTAACTGGGATTGAATTTATGTTTAGTGAAAGCGAAAGGGGTAAGAGTAACTGTGAGAGAGTTATGAGGCAAAATATTGGCAGATGTTGGTAGGTGTAATTCTGTTATAAGCTATTACAACACTGTTGTTTCCCAGAAAATATATTTTTGAGTAAATAATGTTGTAAAAATAAAATATAGTGAGAATGACAGTAGCCAGATGATCAAAGTTGTTCAGGATGATGTAAAAATGTGCATGGTTGTAAATGACCTTTTTTTTATTATGGTTACTAATGACTGACAATGCGAATGATTGTCAATGATGATTTTACTTGTTATAAATATGATTAACTGAATAATATGGATGGTTGTTACTGATGATATTAATGAATAGTGATTCTAAACTTTTTACTGTATATGAAAAGTTGATAAAGATGATTATGCTGATAAGAGTTATGATGATAAACTGAATACGTGAATAAATGTTGATTTTATGTTTACAATTATCAGGATGAACTGATGACAATGTTCATGATTATTTGAGATAATTTCACAGTTTACAGTTGATGATGACTGAAGACAAAGTTGGCATTGTTTGTGATTTATATACTTAATAGGGTAACAGCGATGAAATACATGTCAAAAGATGATAATCATGATGATAATCAAATCACTTGTTTCACTAATGTATTAGAGAACTAAATTAGTTATGCACAAAGATTATGTTTTAGAGGTATGTTATTATAGTTTTAATGTTTAAGATTGGTAAAAGAATGTTTATGATCAAGTGGAAACAATATAATGAAGTTAGTTTTGATTAAAAAATATAGTTTTAACTTTTATTTGTGTTTAAATTATTGTTGTACTTTGGTACACTTTTTCAATTATGGAAACAAGTGTAATCTGTCTTAAAAAAATAAGTCCAAAAGTTCTGCATTGCATGTACTTAATTTAAGTTTATTCAATAAAAGAATATCTAACAAAAAAGCAACAAAACATAATGACCAAAAAGTTAAAAGGCTAAACAAGTTTAAAAATGAGATAATGCATTATTTTCCCTTGATGAAAGAGAGTTATGAAATTTCTCATAAGTACTATAAAACAGTGACAGAAATTTAAATAAAAGATACAATGAAAAAGTTTCCTCTTTCATTAAGATCTAAATAAAAGTAAAAGAAAAAAGATACCACAGTTTTACTAAGAAATATGTATTCATAATGAAAATCTGAATGGGAAAACTTGCTGAATATTTATTAACATTTCAAAGGGAAAACTGTTGTATGTTAATTTTTTATCAATAACTTTTTCCATAAAATTTATCATAAATGTCTTTTATATAACTGAAAAAATGTATAAAAAACATAAAAACATTATTTCATACAGTTTAACCTAAATATAGACAGTAAAAAAATATATAGTTCTTTTTGGTTTCCTGGAAAGTTTTAAAAATGTGAGTTACGACAGTTGTGCATTCAGCCATCGAATTTACTGTTCGATCACCTTACAACGGTAATAACTTTAAAATTAATATTTTCAAATGTCCAACTTTGCTAAATTTTCTAACGTTTTGTGGTTAATTATATCACTTCTCCTCTACTCCTTTTCAAGGTTACTTAAGACAAGCTGCGAACACGGGGACTGGCTAGCAATAAACACATGTGTTTGGTTATTGTAAGGGTAATTACCTAGTCCAATTAAGACTGACAGTCACTATGTATCTCTACCAAGCTGTATTATGTGGCAATCAGGCTAGCGTGTAAATACCATATTCAACTAAACATGCTGTTTTAATGCAGTTAATCAGAACATATTTTTATTGATCACATTTGTACACAGCATACATCATCTTGTCAAATTCATCATACACATATAAATGTTCAGAACTTGCATTATTTTAAATTACAGTACATAGTCAATATGTTAACAAATATACAGTTAGGCCTATCATTCAGCTACATAGACTTCCTTCTTCTCTAGTAGTTTCCATTTAACACTGCGATATCAACAATTTTCTGGCCCTGGAATGTTTAGCTTGACCTTTTTGGCAACTTTTTAAGGTCTATTTTTTTTTTTTTTTTTTTTTTTGAGGTCTTTTTGTGTGTCTATTTTTGTCATAATGTTACAAAACACACATTAAAGATATGAGATGACATTTATCAAACGGACTATAACTTTGATCATCGATCGACACTGTTGAATTTTAAAAATTGTGATTTGTTTATGCCTTTATTTCTGTTTTTGTTGTTGTCCTTTCATAATTATCTTACCGAATTCCATAATATAAATCCAAAACATGTTGATGTCTATCCAAGTTTAATCCATCAGCAGTTTAAATATGTTAAACTGTCTTTAGTTTGTTATATTTGTAGCAAAGTAGTTTCGATTTAGTAGCATGATGCTATGATTTTATCACCTGACTATTTTAGCAAAATTTCCACCACGTACATATGTAAAACTTTACTGTCCAGTTTTGACTGTATACACAGACATAACATCTGGTTAACCAAGTACTATCCGGATGGTGTTTATGGCTATCCGGATAGCCAAAAGGTATTCATTGACATCCATATAAAATAACTAATATGCTTGTTATCTTTACAACTCGTCTTGCATAGAAAACAGTATAACAATATTAAGTTTACCAACAAGTATACCTGATGTATAAACACCATTTTTATTTAAATTCATTTTTATTTATATATGCAATTCTACAGCATAAACATTCCACCTACTTTGCTACATTTAGTCACATTATATATTTTGTTCTCAGAAACACAAAACTTTGTAAAACAACATCAATTTATATATTACGATATAACCTCTGGTCACTATTACATGTGAATGATGTCTTAAAAAATGTTGTCTACAAGTGTGGAGAATCAATAGCAATGCTTTTAGTTTGTTTTTGCTATTATAAGTTAAAAAACCTAGTATATCTCCAATATATGCCACGTGCGTCTGTCAGTCTTTAACAATATGATGATGGGCTTGATGCACAAGAACAATTTTCATTAGGCATTTTTCGGTATGCCGCTTTTTCATCAATGTAAAAAATAAAACAAGCATTCCCCGAAAATGCCCATTTTCAATCAACACTTGCCTTGTGTTTTCATTTGTGCCTTAAAAGTGCCGTTTTCTTCCAATCCTTAACAAATTGCATAAATAAATATAAGTGTGGATTGTGTGGTTCTATGTTTTAAGTATCTATAAAAATGTAACAAAGATGCTCTAAGCTTAGCAGGCTTTGCGTAAAATGAAGTTACCTAGATTTGAGTTTTCCCATACAAAAATAGTTCCATATTAAAGGAGTAAAGAAGCCCTACACTGTATAGCTGCTTTCTTGCAACTAAGATTAAAAAACAGTGGATAAAAACAAATGCTTTCACATTGCTACCGTAAGTCTTCTTAGCATGAGTGGATCACGCTAAGTGACCTTTTCCTCATGCTGTTTAGTAGTATTAACTCCTATATTCACACCATCTTGTGTTGCTTCAATCCTTGTTATGTTTTGACGAGTGCTCAAACTTCTTCTACTGTAAGCAATACACAGTAACAATGATCAAAATTAGTATTTATCCTAAAGAGTTTTGGCTAGTGAAATTGGAACTGACTTAGTATATGTAACTCTTTACCTAATTTCATAAAAAACACATAAATTATATATAGAAATTCAGGTAAGTGCATTGAATTCTTAATAATTTAACACACTGTAATAGATTTTAGAGGTGCATATTTGAAGGTTGTTTTATTGTATAATTTTCGCCTACAAAACCCATTTTGCTTGAAGTCTTAATATGTTTTTCATTTTTATGAGATGTTACAAAACAAGATTTGACAAAAAACATACAAAACTAAAGTCGCCCTATCGATTAGAACTGGAAGTGAATGGCTTATCTTACATCAGAGTTCTGTTTAAAGACTATATTTGTAAAGATGGTATTTGGAAAATGTAAGTTTTCCCAGTAAAACCTGACTGACTAATTGCCATTCTTGACAAATGCTTCTTTATTTGAAATTTAATACCAGATTTTATGCTCAATATTTTGTCTTGACATATTTTTGAATAATGGTGTGTTGTTATTTCCAAACAAATTAATCCTTTAAAATATTGATGCACAGTTAACACCTGATGACACTTTATAATTATGCTAACCAGTCTCCAGTCATCATCTTGACATGTCCATACTAAAAAAGCAGTGAGAAAGGCCAAATTACAGGGTTTCATATAAAGTCAATTTTTCAATACATTTAAATTAAAAACTTAAACTCATTTACCTTCAAAATAGACTTATGGGCTGAACAATTCTTCTCAGCAGCAAGGTTTTTCAGTTGCTCAAAATCAACAGCTTTGGTATTGTCTGATACGCACCCCACTAATGGCACAATGAGCTAAGTGATCTGAAAGACAAACAAAAATGCATTTTCAATTCATGTATATTTACTACTTTAGATGCACGCATTTTTTCATTTTTATAAAAATAAAGTAAAGTATACCTACTAGCAGCCCTAGTGGGTGACACTCACACCTACCCCCCACCCCCTCAAAGCTTACAATTGCATAATAAACATCCCCGGTCACTGTCCTTTATCGGAGACATAATACCTGTACCATGGGATGAAACCATATACACATAGTGTCAGTAAAGTATTTATCAAAATTATGCTTGGGTATAACTAATGGCCCAACTTGCCATATGCCTACGGGTGAAAGGTGAATGTAAAAAAACGAATTGACGGCCTATTATTCTATAGAATATGAATTGGAACCACTGGTTCTTATTGCTTCAACTATTTTCAGAAATTCTTTGTTTGCCAAAATTAAAGTTAACATTTATTTCTATGTATGATAGATTTTCCTGTTTTTGTTTTAATACTGAAAGTAACTACTGAAAGATTAACACTGAATATCGACAAATAATCTTTCCAATAATCGGAACACTGGGATGTTGTTGCTGAAACTGTGTACACTAACTCTTTATATTTTTTATTGTTTTATGTCAAACTTATCAGCTCAACTTTGTTTTGTGGGATCCTTGTTCCGAAGGTTCGGATTAAAAATTATCTGAACATTGAATGCTGCAATGAGTGAATTTTGCTATCCCTACTTTTTACTGATTGTATATATATTTTATATATACAATACTTTTGTAGATGTTTTATTTTAAATGTATTGTTATTTTTCTAACTTTATTTTCTTTGTTTGAAATAAAAATAAAAGCTCATTTTAGATAAAATTGTAACACCGTGACTCCTTTCTTTTCCATATCAAAAGGAATGGATATTGTCATATGAAATAACTGTAATGTAAAAAATTATATACATTGATGCATTAGTGATATAGCCCCAGCTCTTACTACTACTACTGTTACTACCACCACCACCACCACCACCACCACTACTACCCTTTTCTTTGAACAAATTTCTGGGTGAAAACTATACTATTACTACAATTGCTACTACTTATATTCCCAGTCAGGGCGAGAACTTTCATGTATGGAGGTTTTCCAGCTAACCTGCAGTGTGCCTGTGTGTCTATCCAGACATATGTCCGGGTTTTCCTCCACCAATTATTTGCTGGAACATGTTGATATGGCGATTATTTTGTCTGTGCAATGTAAAATAACACTACTACTACTACTACTACTACTACTACTACTACTAATTAAACTACAACTACTACAACAACTACTACTACTACTTCTACTACCACTCCTAATACTACTACTACTATTACAACTACTACTAATACTACTACTACTATTACAACTACTACTAAAACTACTACTACTACTCTACTACTACCACTTGTACTTCTGCAGTAGTACTACTAATTCTTCTTCTGCTACTATAACTACTACCAATTCTACTATTGCACTAATTCTACTACTACTATTGCTACTAAAACTACTACTTCTAATACTACACTACTGCTACTAATTCCACTACTACCACACTACTACTTTTCCTACTGCACTACTACTTACATGTATACTACTACTGCTTCTACTACTAGTACTAGTATTAGTTCATAGTTTTGGAATTCATATAAGGATGAGAAATATAATCATATTCTAAAATTCCTTATCACAATAACACAAGCA